>OZ024888.1:19601596-20046596 GCA_964017195.1 Siderastrea radians | reverse complement strand
GCTGAAATTCGATCCAAAATGTAAATGGTCAGTATTCCGTGCAAAATACCTAAAAAGCGAAATAGGTTTGAAGACCATTACCTGTTGTGTGTTTGCTGTGTTTTTGCCACTTTTCCGAGCTTCTGGAGGCCGTTTGGGGCGATTTTCTGTTTAACGGTTGATGCGACATCTGTCAAAGTAAAGCCAGTACGTGACAAGACGTCGCTTCGACCGTTAAACAGAATATCGCCCCAAACGGCATCCAGCAGTTCGGAAAAGCGGTAAAGACACAGCAAACACACAAAGATAAGGTTTTTCAAACTCTATTTTGATTTTTAGGTATTTTCCACGGAAAACTGCCGATTATTTTCAATCGAATTTCAGCTTCATACAAACTCTCATATTACGCTTTGGTGACCTGTGCTTCGTCTATTGCATAACCTACTGCTCAACAATCTTTCGCGATTTTCCCATCCATATATCCTAAGTTTCGCTAGTTTGAACAATTCAATAGATTCTACATGCAAGGTCGTCTGAAAGTTTAGAAGGATAACTTCGTCCCCCATGACTGAACGCCTCACATGTACTGAACGTTTCATGATGTCGAATGATACAATAAACAGTGAATAAACAGCGCCAGGAGTTGCACGAGCTGCTGTGGAGATCGCTTTCGGTCCCTGTCCAGTCAAATAACGATCAGCTATTCGTCTTCTCGTTTCCTTGTGGAGAGGCCCACATGGCCCGTTCTTCCGACCTAAGGCATTAACATAATCAGGTCTGAACATTTCGAAAAATCTGTGACAGATTCCAAATCTCCTTTCGAGTTTCGAAATCCCTCAGGCTGAATCTCAAGAAACACAAGGCGAATGCCCAAATACGGAGAACGTGACTCGTCACGTTGTTTTGAATTTTAGAGTTTCCGTTCACGCGTGACGTGGATCAACTGTAACAACAACAGATATGTGACAAAGCATTCTAATAGAGACCTATTGGATCTACTGGAAAGCGAGCAGGTTTTGTAAAAGCGAGCTGAATTTGAACATTTTCGTACTGTTCGAAGGCAAAGCAAACGAAATTTATTCGGCTGTAGGTTGAGACTGTAGGCTGTAGGCTGTAGGTTGAGACCCAAAATAAACACGTGAGCTCAAAATAACTCCGGGGGGGGGGTACTCGGAAACATTTTGATGGGAGAGTGCCGCTGGGACTCTGAAACCCTTAACCTATACCAGACCACGTTCATGTCGTTTTTGCAACCCTATTCTAGACTAGATGCCAAAAATCCCTACCCTATCCCAGACTAGCTATTTTCGAGCTATCCATCAGAAATATAACCACACAGTGCTTTTAATGGAAAACCAACTCTCGATCAACAATATTGTCACGATTTCATTTATATTTTATATTTCCGAGTTTTTCAAACCCATTAATTAATTGGATTAAATTTTCACACCACCCATTAGTTTCGCGGTAATTGATACCCTATCCTAGACCAAGACTCCCTGATTTCTATACCCTATCCCAGACCAACTGCTTGAAAACCATACCCTTCACAGCGGCACATACCTATATAGGTTATATATGGGAGTACCCCCCGGGAAATAACTTGACCGTGGGAAAATTACAAATGTAAACATGTTTTGGTCGATTGGCGAAGCAAAAAGACGAAAATTATTATAGCCGACTTGATTACAAAGCAAGCAACTTCAATCTACAGGAGAAATAATTGGAGTTGCAAAACTATTTTAGTCGTGTTTATAAACGCTAGTTCGAACGAAAATTTTGTGGATACAAGAAAGGTACATTTGATGGCAGACTCCTGTTTTGACAATACAATGTACGAGGAACGTAGGTGGTTGACTGAAACGTCTGAAAGCTTACAAATTAAACAAAGTAAAGCGAGTCGCGGGTCACACAAATCACGCAGAGCGTCAAGCCCTTTAGAAAGATGACCATCCACGAGCACTGAAAAGTATTGGATATTCGCCGGTAGAAGTAAGAAATTAAAAGGTTTCTGACTGCAACTTGCATTTTATTTCTGAAGTAAAATTGTTAACTTTGCACTGATCTTTGCCTAAATTATGTATGCAATTTTTTTCGACGGTGCGTATAAGTTTAAGTTTACTTGTTGTTGTCTATGTTGTCTTTGAAGAACCGTGAAACAAAGAGCTTTCTTCGGTTTCTTTACTCCACGCGTATAAATTTTGATGTCACGCTATAATTAACTGTTACGTAGTCACGCTGCTCGATCATCACCAGGTTTTATAGTGGATAACCACAAGATTTGTTTGGTGGGGGGGGGGGGCTGAGGGGTTAGGTGATAGTTTGTCAGGATAAATTTCACCATATTGTGAAAAAAAAAACGTCATTGGCTCTGTGCGCATTGCTTGCCTGTGTTTTACCCCGCCGTCAGGACGGGGTTTAGTAATTGCCCTTCTTTTCGTTCGTTTTCCCCCCCCCCCCATAATTTTCTTTTTGGAAGGTGCAGGGGGGGGCTGGTCAGTTGCCCCAGACTTACCACGGCCAAGCAAATACGCGTTGCAAACTTTCGGTTAACATAAGCCTTATCTTCAGTCTTTTAGCGTTTATTCGCCAAAATCTTCATGAAAGATGGTGTAGAAAGTTACTAGGGGTGCATAGGCATAAAAATCTCTTCGACGAAAGCAAGGACAAGGATGCTAGCAGGCTTTGAAAGGCGCCGATTCGATCGGGTTCACTTGAGGACATTTGTGTAGAAAAGTACAAGGAATTTAATGGACGAGAGCAAGGACGAAAATGCTAGCGAGCTATTCATACTGCGTGTCATGACACGTAAACATTACGTCATTCAAACACAGAAGTTCCTTCCTTGTGCTAAATCACCCATCGAATCATGGCTTAAAATAGCCCTTTACGTTTTGTCCCGTAGTTATCCGTTTTCTTTAGATTTTAGGATAATTTTCTTTTTCAATAAATCTATTTAAATTTCCGTGCCCTTGTTCTTTAGAATTACGCTGAGATGTCAGTTAGAAAAGAAACGTGACGTAACTGAGTCACGTTATGGTCAAAATATTTAGTAACGTTCTTCTTTGCGAAGGCGAGAACAGGTGGATGACCGAAGAATGAGGGATGGGAAAGGGGTTCATACTATCAGGGATTCATGTTATCACAGGGAGAAGGGTGCGGAGAAGAGGTAGGGGAGAATGGCAGCAATCACGTCATAGGTACGATAAATCACAAACTTCAAAAATTTACACCAGTTGGGCTCGTATCTTGAGAAAGTGTTACATATTTTGTATCCTGAGGGGCGGAGAAAAAACAGCGGGGTCTTATGCCCCTGGGGCTTTTCTTGTTACCCCACCGTCAGGACAGGGTCTAGTAATACCCATGTTTCTTTTTCCTTCGTGTTTTTTTCTTGGTCACTAGCCCCAGACTTCTGTTTTCGCGCAGCCAAACAGATATTCGTCACAAACTTCCGCTACACCACTTGAGCGGAAGGAAAACGGCGGGGTCTAATGCCCCTGGGGCTTTTCTTTTTGGTGGTCACTAGCCCCAAACTCCCGCTTTTTCGTTCGGCCAAACAAATACTCGTCGCAATCCTCCGCTGCACCACTTGGGCTCCTATCTTGAGTGACCATAATATATTTCGCTCCCTTAGGGGAGGGAGAACAACGACGGGGTCTAATGCCCCTGGGGTTTTTCTTGTAATACCCGTTATTTTTTTTGGTGGTGACTTGCCCCGGACTTCAGCTCGGCCAAAAAATACTCGTCGGTAATCTTCATTCGTTTAGCGTTTATTCGCCAAATTTTCATGAAAGTTGGTGTAGAAAATCACTGGCAATCAGTGGCATAAAAACCCCTTCTACGAGAGCAAGAGTGAAATGCTAACGTGATTGAAAGCCGCCGATTCGATCTTGTTATTTTCGCAAGTTGCCACTCGATCCGAACAACGTTATATTTTCAACACTTAAGAGCGAGCATTTTTGGCAGTTTTGGTTTACTTCGCCAAAATCTTTGGAGAAATCAGTGTAGAAAATTGTAAGGAATTCAAAGGAGTTAAAGCTTCTATTGGGTGAGAGCAAGGACGAAGGTGCTGGCGAGCTTTGAAAAGCCAACGAATCGTGCTAGCATTCATTTGCATTTTGGGTCAGACTGAGTCACACTATGTTCAAAATGTTTCATCACGCTCTTCGTCACGAACGCTAAAACATGTGAAAGGTACGATAAATCACCAACTTATACACCACTTGGCTTGTATCTTACGTGGCCATAATATATTTGGCACTCTGAGGGGAGAGAGAACAACGGCGGGGTCTAATGCCTCTGGGACTTTTCTTGTTTTTTCTTGGTCACTTATCCCAGACTCCCGGTTTCTTGCTCTGCCAAACAAATATTTATCGCAAATTTCCGCTCCACCACTTGGACTCGTAACTTGAGTGACCGTATTATATTTTGCACTCTGAGAGGAGGAAACACAACGGTGGGGTCTAATGCCCCTGAGCTTTCCTTGTTACTCCGCCGTCAGGACGGGGTGTAGTAATACCCGTTTTTTAGTGGTCACTTGCCCCAGACCTCCGGTTTTCGCTCGGCCAAACAAATACTCGTCGCGTCTTTCGCTGCACAGGTTAGGGCTCGCATCTTGAGTGGCCGTAATATATTTTGCACCCTACGGGAGGGACAACAACGGCGGGGTCTAATGCCCATGGTGCTTTTCTTGTTTTCTTTATTGTTCGTTTTGTTTTTTTTTCCATGGTCACTTGCCCCAGACCGCCGGTTTTTGCTCGGCCAAAGAAGTATTCATTGCAAACTTCTGCTAAGTATAAGCGTTATCTTCGGTCGTTTGCCGTCGGTTCGCCAAAATTTTCATGAAAAGTTGGTGTAGAAAATTACCAGGGAAGCAATGGCAAAAATACAACCGACAAGAGGGAGGAAGAAGATGCTAGAAAGCGAAGCCAAACAAGGTTAAACATACAACATTGAAATGGAAGCATTTTTTGACAGTTTTGCTTTGCTTCGCTAAAGTCTAGGAAATGTTTTGTAAAAAAGTATAAGGAACTTAATGGAGTTAATTTCTCTTCGACGAGATCAAGGACGAAGGTGCTAGCGAGCCTTGAAAGCCAACAATTCAAGCTGACATGAGTTCTTGTTATGGCATGGCGCAAGAACAAGACGTGGCAGGTAAACGTTACGTCATTGAAACTCAGAAGCCTATCCGGGGAAGTTTCTTGCTTGGCCAACCATGGCCTGAAAATAGAGTTTTCTTTTTTTCCGTAGATATCCGTTTCTTTTAGATTTTAGGACAATTTTGTTTTTGTCAATAAGTCTATTAAAACTTCCGTGCCCTTGTTATTCATAATTCCGCTGAGATGTCAGTTCTTTTTAAAAAACGTGACGTAACTAAGTCATGCTATGGTCAGGTACGATAAATCACCAACTTCAAAAATTTACACCATTTGGGCTCGTATCTTGAGTGGCCGTAATAAATTTTGCACCCTGGGGGAAGGGACAACAATGGCGGGGCTAATGCTCCTGTGGCTTTTCTTGTTTTTTGTAGTTATCCTGCCGTCAGGACAGGGTCTAATAATACCCTTTTTTCTTTCGTGTTCTTCTCCTTCTTAATTTTTACCCCGCCGTCAGGACGGAGTGTTTTTTCATTTCGTGTCCCTTTTTTCGTGGTCACTTGCCCTAGGCCTCTGGTTTTCGCTTGGCCAAACAAATACCCGTCGCGTCTTTCGCTACACAGGCTAGAGCTTGTATCTTGAGTGATCATGATATATTTTACACCCTGAGGGGAGGGAGAACAACAGCGGGGTCTAATGCCCCTGGGGCTTTTCTTGTTTTTGATGGTCACTAGCTCCAGAATCCCTGTTTTCTCTCCGTTAAACAAATGTTCGTCGCAAACTTCCGCTATACCACTTGAACTAGTAACTTGAGTGACCGTATTATATTTTGCACCTTGAGGAGACGGAGAACAACGACAGGGTCTAATGCCCCTGGGGCTTTTCTTGTTTTTTCTATAACACTTGCCTTAGTCTTCCCGTTTTTTTTTCTCGGCCAACACAGCCTCCGTAGACTTCCGGTTCTCTTAACAGTTACCTTAAACTTCTGGTTCCGGTAATGCCTTCATGCAGTCCTCACTCAGAATTACGTCACGTATGGTAAACAAAACTAAAGCATGCCACATTACACTAACAATGTTACTAGCACTAGATGAACGTTGCATACTTACATGGCATAGACAAACCACTGTTAGCCTTGCGGTAGTGGTGTCCGGTAGCGTACTCTCGTCCCCAGAGCTACGCGGCTTTTTTTAAATTAGGTCTCGTGTAGCTCTGGTAACGGTCAAAAATTTATTTATATGTTTGATTGGCCCATTCAAACTGTATGCGCAATAACGTTAACATTTTCTGGCTTCTACGCATAACGTTTTATTTCCGGTTGAATTAATGGGGACATTAATTAGTACATTGACTTGATCAATTTCCACGCAAATACTGTGGCTTAGGGTAGATTAAGCAACCAAATTTTGCTGTTTGGTTAAGCTCGTAAGAATTCAAAGTGTTAGAGATTGTCGGTAAATGCCAGCGATTCTTTCCTTGCTACAGCATTTTCTACAAAACTACAGCTTGGCCATAAATAAACTTACATGTAACTGTCTCATCAACTTTTGTAATGACCTCTTGACGTCGATGTTTAAAAACTTGGGCGCCAAATGCTTCTGGAAATTTTCGATGGGGTAAAACGTAATACAGTGTAGCGTTTAGTGGCGAAACGATAAGTAAACAGTGACATTCTGACACAACAGAAACCAGACGAATGCAATAAAATAACTGTACAATTCAGTATAACGCAAATGCAATACCTTTATTCAGGTAAGATACAAATCCAAAACCCGTGAGCAAAATGCAGAGACAATCGTTCCTCTGAACAACTACGGCACGAAAGGCAGCTCCTTTTAAGAAGCTTAAAAGTTTGTTCCTTTTAAAGCTCCAGGTTTTTCGTTAATTGCAGGAGATTTAAAGGGTTCCGAACAGCTTTTAGTCGATCTAACACCATGACTCGATCGATAGGAATTCAAATTTCTCGGTTGTCAGAATTGTCATGCCTAGAGCTCCACGGACGAGAATAGAGCAGGCGCAATTGTACCTTAACGAATTAGACATGCGCTACCAGATGTCGTGAATTTCACGACATCCGGTAATGGCTCATACCAGAGCCCTACGATCCCACCGCTGACCGAACAGATCCTAGGCTCTGGGAACGAGAATGCCGGTAGCGGTACAGGTCTTAAATAAAACGCATGCGCAAGTAAGTTCGACTCAACACGTCACTCAACGCTACCTCAAGTTGCCTTAAGCAAAATATGAATAAATATTTCACCACATGAAAAAGACGTAATCACACGCATTTCATTTGTGTCAATGAATGTTTCACGCTTTATAAGGGCGAAATTGTTATATCACAAAGAAAAGAAACGAGCTTCACTAATTTCGCCATTTCTCGCAACATGCCTCTTCGTATTACCTTTTTGCATTTCTAAAGTTAATTGTTCGTTTTTAGAAAAGATCGTTTCGATTTTCAATTTGACTAAATCGTTACGAATTCCGAGTCAACTTGTTTACATTTTCAAGGGGATTGACGGGATAGTAAACGGGATTTAAACATCATGTCGTGAGATACGCCTAGTGTTGGAGCGTGGAGTGACGATTTCGCTTTCTTCGGACTCTAACGATCTGATCGTGTTTATCGAGCATTATATGTTGATTTTAGTGCTATGCGTACTGTTTATATTCACGGTCTAGGCACAACAGCAAATATTTCCTCGTCTCTGTGTAAGTATTCTCAGTTGTGGGCGAATTTATACCGACATTCAACGTTTGAGTTGAGTTTGCTTTTTTTCAGCAGAATAAGTAAAAAGCGACAAGACAGATAATCTGAGTCATCAGAGTTAAGACATTACGTCATCCAGTAACGCTTAAGTCAAAATATTGTGTGACACAGTCACACTTTTCGTCACGCCGGTTCGTATGTTGAGCGACGTAAAAATACGGAATCGTTAACCTGGGGGTGGGGTGGGTCGAGACGGCCGGCTTAAATGCCCACAGGGCTTTCTTGTTTAAAGTGATAGGTCATTAGCTTTTATACACGACTTCATTTAGTAACGCAAAAGTCAAAATGTTGTGTCGCACAGCCACTTTTCGTCACGCCAGTTCGTATGTTGAGCCAAGTAAAACTATGGAGCTGGAATAACATGGACGTAATGGGCTCCTGACGGACGCTTATGTTGAGTGGCGCTAGTATTTGTTAATCTGGGGGTGGAGTGGGTCAAAACGGCGGGTGTTAATGCCCGACTGGGCTTTCTTGTAACCCGGTACGGACTAGCGAAACTGTATAAAAGAGAGCCTCTAGTTTCTGAACGAAGCCCTTCTTTCGTGAACATTGCGCCTGATCATGAAGGAAGGATTTATTTGGTATTTGCATTTAGGAGGCCGGTTGGCTTATAGGAGCCTTTGGTTTGTTGTTGGCTGGCAACGCTGAGATGAGCTAACAAGCTCCTAGTCGGGTTATTAACAAGAAGTAAGATATACGTTGCTCTTTTGAAACAATAGGTGTGACATACAATATCCCAGTACGTGTCTGGCTACAGGCGAACCATCCTTATGTTGCACCGCTGGTGTATGTTAGCCCAACAAGCGGTATGGCTATCAAGGCATCACGACATGTTGACACCAATGGCAGAGTCCATCATCCTTTTCTAAGCGACTGGAGCTATGTATGTTTTAAAAGCAAAGAGTCATACCTGTAGCTTTCCCTGGACGAATGTGGCTATTTTAATTAAGAGCATGTAGATCTTAATTTTCGTTTTGTGAAGAACATTATTGTGTATGTTAAGTTAACATGTGTTTAAAGTAGAGAACTCTAGAAATCTCCACAGTACCCCTAGTTGGGAGAATTTTTGTATGCGTATGCGCGCCAGGGTCGTGAGACCACGAGGATGAAAAATGTCGGCCATGTATTTTTTCTTTGTTAAAATGTGTTTCTCAATTAAAGCGTCGTTGAGTTGGAGTTACCGTTTTGAGCCTCACATCATTCAGGACAATCCGTTTTATGGACATTCACCTTTAAAAGTTCATAGAAAATGTATTTGAAAGCAAGGGTATTTACCTTTATTTTGCAATATCTTGAAGGATTGATTATGGATGACCATGTTTAACTTCGATTCCTAGCCAAAAGAACAAAAAATACCGATTTCAACCGACATTTGCAATATCTAACACTAGACATTTTTTTTTCAGCCAAAATCTGACCTAGCAACATTGCTTCAGCTTCTTTGCTGTGTTTTTGCTGAATATCCTCCTGTTTACAAAAAACCTACACAACCTCAACCACCTCTTTTAGGAGTGCTAATGCCCAGGCCAGGTAAGTTCGTAACTGTACTCTTGTTGGACTTGCAGAAAAAGAACGGTTTAGCCAGGGTTTAGCTGTTGTTTTAAACGCGGCTTAACAGTGGCTTTATGTTTCTAATGTTGGGAATTTTCCGAAGATTTCCGAACATAACCGAAGATGGTGTAATGGTCATCACAGCGTTTCCAATCATTTTCCTGAAATTTTTCGGGGATTGCCGCAGTCGTCCTAAGATTCACGGGAAGATCCGAAGATGTTTCAAATTTTTGTTGTGTGAAAATTTGTGTATTAACGCTATCGCTTGCGACGAAAGATGGCGTCGAAATGCATGGCGTTTGAGTTGTTTTATCGCTTCAGAAGTTATGGTCGGCTCATAAATTCTGTTTTATAAAGGCCTCCTTTACTAACGGCGTATTTCCTGAATTACTATTCAAAAAAAATTGATAAAGCTATTTTTGGAATGCTTTGTAGAGCTTAATCCAAACTCTCTTGAAATGCCCAAGTTTACCATACTAGTAGTATTAGATGTAAGTATTATTAGAGAAAGGAAACATGACCCAGCAGAGCTCAAGCTCTAGCTCTAGCTCAGAAAGTAACACTAACCTGCAATCCAAGGAATTCACCAGCGAACCGGAATACTGGAACAGTGGTGAGAGAGTTGTCAACGACTTCTGTAAACTGAATGGAACAGCCAAGTGAAGCAGAAGTGAAGTAGAACCACAGAGAAAATTTTGTAGCTTGAACTCAGTACATTCAACACTGCACTTGAACTCAGGACGTTCAACACTGCACATGGCGGGGCACTCGTACGGCTCGATTTTGCGTGCCCGATAATGAAGAAAATCACTGAATCTTGCACCACACAGCACTGGTTATGCAACTGCGAAAACAGAGAATGTCCGATTTTAGTCAACGATGCATTACTGATTAGGCAGACGAGGCCAGACAGAAGCAGATCGTGGGTAATTTAGATAGTATGTAACGGGTACCTTTCAAGTACCCTTGATATCTTCATTGCTGCGAATTATCACGACCATCTGAACATAACCCACGACCTGCTCTCGACTGTCCTCGTGCACTTTACGTTGCTTTGCTCGAATGAACGATGGAAAAGATTAACAACGAACACGCGTTTGTTGTTAGTGTTTTATTGTCCTGATGTTTCAGACTGAGAGACACCACTTTGTTGATTAACCGAACGCGTTTCCACCTTTACCCGAGTCTTCCTGAGCAGTTGATGATTTATTGCAAGCACTAAATTCGTTTAAATAGTTGCCGGTATTGTGATGACATTCTAAATTGCTTATAATTTGGATTGCGATCCTCATAGGTGTTTAAGGCTAAGCTATATAAACAACTGAGTCGTTAAAACTCAAGAGTGAATACGCCCTGAATAAATTGTTCATGAGCTATCAATGTCCCTTTACCACATTGAGCAGCCTTGTTCACCCGTCGGCCTAATATCGTGTCTTTTGATACGCTTTGCGCACGTGGCTTTGGGAATGGTACCAGAGGGCGCCACCTAAGCTTGGACTGCATAGATAATTAAAGGGGCAGTATCAAGGGGATTTTGCTCGCGTTTGTACCTCAGGCCATGGATGGCCAGGATAGAAATGGCTTCCAACTTGACGTTCGGCGAATGTTTTCAAGTTCTGTGCTTGTATCATATCGTGCAAAAATCATTTAAACCCTATTATGGTTTGCACTCCTTGCGAAAGTTCACTTGATAACTTCCTCTTGATGTTCCAGAAGTATTTTGTGTTAATCATAAAAAACGGTCACCTCAGGACCGACAGAATTTACCACCCTTCGCAAACGCAGCAGCAACAATAAACCCACTACACTTTCACCTGCAGAATGGTCCGCCTCCAACAATGCATCCAACAGAGCATCTAGAACCCAACTCTTCAGCTTGCGCTAGCAATACTTCTGGAGTTGAAATGATGAGAAAACCGCATATCGGTCCTCTAAATTCGGTCATGATCGAATCGACTGGGTGAAACACACTCGCCTTTTGGGCGTCACTATCGATGACCGGCTGGCCTGGTCACATCATCTTACAGATGTAAAAAAGAGTTTTGTGAACAAACTGAACCTCTTAAAGAGGAGTTCGTTCTTAAGGAGAGAAGCCCTTCTGGATTTGTATTTTAAGGTCATCCTGCCGGCAGTTCTTTATGGTCTTGTCGTCTGGGGCGGTTGTGTTAATGCAGAGCAACTAAATTCTTTGGAAGTGCTCCATTGTAGGGCGGCCAGAGTGATTTACAACTTGCCCCGCGATATGCCATCCGCTGAAGTCTACCAGTATACGAAATAGAGCACACTAAACTACTTATACAAACTCCGGATAATTAAACTATTTTACAGGGTGGTAAACGGTGAAGCACCAGCTGCATTGTCACACTTAGCGAAAAAAGCCAGGATTTCTTACAGCCTCAGAAGAAACAATAACATCATGGTCCCTAGATTTAATTCATACTTTGTAAAAAAATTCAATTGGACATAGGGGGGCCATCCTATGGAATGCTGTTTCGTCGTATAATACAGGATCCCAATTTTCGGTTTTCTATCGAAAAGTGAAAAATGATAATTATATTAAGGAGCTTAATTTCAGTGCTCAGTCGGTTCAGTCGCTCCCTAGGCATTACAATGACTTTAAATGTTACTGATTGTTGTGTAATTAGTTATTTTTATAGTAGTTACGATCCAATTTAGTATATAAGTATTTAGTAGTAATTTACAAATATATTACTTTATTACTATTTAGTAATATTTAGTTAATACACGACCCCACAAGCATTGTGCTTTAACTTCCTATCGTGTTTAAATAAAGGTTATTCATTCATTCATTCATGCCTAAGGAACTGGTATCGTTCTTACGATTCATTAAAACTTTACTTTAATGCCTTTTCCATATAAGTATTGATTTTGCCCTCGTTTTAGTACATGTAGTTAACCTATTTATCAGGATATCCAGTGAATTTTGTTTTTGATACCGATGTGCCAGGCTGCTCAAATCACTCCAGCAAATTATCTTTTTTCGCATGGAACATTAATGGACTATCTTCAAAATTATTAGGTGACAAATTACGGAATACTGATTGTTTAAGCATGATTAACAGTTTTGATTTCATAATTCTTTCCGAAACATGGAAAAGAGTAAGTGTCGATGTTGAAGGCTTTAAGATTGTGACTACAAGTACCTTGAAAACCAGAAAAGGTGGTCGCAACTCAGTCGGGGGGGTTAGCATTACTTTATAAATCGAAGTTCAACGATTCGATTTCAGTAGAAAAAGAATCATCAAATTTTTTATGGCTTAAGATTAGCAAGGAGTATACAAAAACCGGAAGAGACTATATCCCACCATACAATTCAAACTACTTCTGTCCTGATCTATTTGACGAGCTTGAAAACGATATTGAAAAATTCTCTTCTCTTGGCTCAATTCTTCTTATGGGAGATTTAAACTCTAGAACAGGCAAATATTCTGACATTGTCAAGAGGGCAACACGATCATAACTAGCGATCAATCTGAATCCTCGTTATGCGCCATTCAGCGGAACAGCTTTGATAACGAATTGAATAACCACGGAAAACGGCTTTTAGAAATCTGTAGGAGTGCAGATCTGAGGATTCTGAATGGTAGAACTAGTGGCGATTCATTGGGAAGACCCACATTTCATGGTAAATCAGAAGTTAGTATTGTTGATTATGCAATATGTGATCAAGATTTATTCCGCCATATCGCAAATTTCATTGTTAGAGAACGGTTGAGTTTATCAGATCGCAGTCCCATAATGATATGGCTTAATGTTAATACGGTTAATGATCACTCAGCCACAACAAATATCAACGATACATTAGTACGTTTACCTAAACAGTTTATTTGGGAAAGAGATTCCTCACTTAAATTTAGAACCGCACTGCAGTCAAAAGACATACAGAGAATGATACATGATTTCCTTATTGATAACAGGCCAGACAGGAATGTTAACACCTCTCTAGATACAGTAGAAAATATTCTTATTACAACTTCAAAACGTTGTTTAAAAATTAGGGTCGTTAAGAAACGACATATCAAATCATCTTCTAACAAAAAAATGGTTGATAAAGAATGTCGTCTTAAGAGACACGAATTGAGAAAACTTGCTAATCTAAAACACAGAGATCCTCTTAATGTTACCCTTCGGGAAGGATATCATACCGTCTTAAAACAGTACAAAAGCCTTCTGACACGGAAGAAAAATGAATATTATCAGACTAAGATTTCGGAACTTGAAAGTACAGTAGATAATTCGGACAGCCGAAACTTTTGGAACTGTTTAAAATCAATGGATGATTCTGTGAAGGAAACTAGCATCCCACCAATTTCAGAAGAAAATTGGATGTCTCATTTCCAATTACTACACTCTAACGAACCGCTTAATTTACACCAAGAAGCGGTTATTAATGAGTTACGAAGTCTAGAAGATGCAACAACACATTCGCATTCTTTGGACTAGCTAATAACCGAACTTGAAATACGCACAGCGGCCAGAAAACTCAAAAACAATAAATCTCCGTTTTCAGACAAAATCAAAAACGAAATGATCAAATCCAGCTTAAACCAGTTAATGCCTGTTTATTTGAAACTATTTAATGCGGTTCTTAGCTCAGGCACTATGCCTCAAACATGGTGCGGTGGCCTTATTACACCAGTCTTTAAAAGTGGGACTAAAAATGATCCCTCAAATTATCGGGGAATATGTATTTCTAGTTGTCTTGGTAAACTATTTTGTTCCATTCTTAATCAAAGACTTCTTGAACACGTTCAGTCGCCTGACATACTTCATAAATCTCAAATTGGTTTTCTAGCAAATAATCGAACAGCAGACCATGTTCTTACACTACGAACGTTAATAGACAAATATGTCAATTGTCACCAAAAGAAAGTATATGCATGTTTTGTGGACTTTAGGAAAGCATTTGATTCGGTCTGGCATGATGGACTTCTATACAAGCTGTTAAAAATCAATATCCGAGGAAACTTCTATAATGTAATTAAAAGTTTATATTCGAATTCTACCTCCTCTGTTAGAATTGGAAATAGCCAAACGCGATCTTTTCAATACGCCAGAGGTGTGCGCAAGGCTGCATTCTAAGTCCTTTGCTCTTTAACCTATACGTCAATGATTTAGCTTTCTCGTTTAACAATATTCTATCTGATCCGTTCGTGCTACCAAATGGCAAAAAACTCAACTCTCTTTTTTATGCAGACGACTTAATTATATTATCACGATCAAAAGTAGGATTGCAAAATTGCCCAAACGAGTTATCCTCATATTGCAACTCTTGGATGCTAAGAATAAACCCCAAGAAAACCAAGATAGTGATTTTTCAACGATGCACAAAAAAGTGTGATTATGTTTTTCACATAGGCAGTGAAATAATAGTCATTGTCCAAAACTATACCTACCTAGGGACTCGTATCTCATCTTCCGGAAATTTTACGCTTTCGCTTGAACACCTTCGACAAAAAGCTCTTCATGCTTTCTTTGGTCTACGACGGCACACTGATTTTAATAAACTGAAACCTGCTCTTGCGTGTAAAATTTTTGACTCAATGATCTCACCAATTTTAACCTACAATAGTGAAGTTTGGGGTGCCTTTGCGAAATCAGATTTTAAGTCGTGGGACAGCTCCGCAATTGAAAAAACGCATTTACAATTCTGTAAACGTTATTTAGAAGTTCATAACAAGGCATCCAATATTGCATGTAGAGCTGAACTGGGTAAATTCTCTTTGATCATTGATATAAATGAAAAGATACTTAATTACTGAAACCTTCTCCGAGAAAAGGAAGAAAGCTCTATAGTCAAACAATCTTTAAAAATATCGATTGACCTTCATTATAACGGTCATAATAGTTTTTACTCTAGTCTCATGAAAATGACTGACTATTACAATTTCTGTGACCTTAATCCTCAGTGTAATTCATTGAATGAAGGTAAAATCAAACAATATGAAGATCTCATGAAAAAGAAATACATCTCTTACTGGAACCAAACCCTTCAACATTCGCAAAAACTTAGTTTTTATTACACATTCAAAAAGAATTATAGCCTTCCTGCCTACCTAGATCTAACAAGAAAGAACCCATCTAGAAAATCATTAGTAAAACTGAGAATTAGCAGTCATAAACTTCGGATTGAAACAGGTAGATACGACAAAATACCTCGTGATGAGAGGTTATGTAGTCTCTGCAATTGTAACAAAATTGAAGATGAAACTCATTTTTTACTAGATTGCTCGAGCTATTCTTCGCTAAGAGACAGGTTCTTTTCTAAAATAGAACCTAAAATCCCATTTCTACGACTATTATCACATGAGACCTTATTGTTACATCTAATGAATTGTACTGATTATTTTATAAATATTCAATTAATTTCATTCATCTCGTCATGCTTTGAACAGAGAGACAAACTAGTTACAATGGCTACCTCTCTGAATGGTTAAAAATATGAAATGGTTGTAATCTCTTTAGTTATTTTAATTAGGTAAGAAATTAGTAATTAAATTTTAAGTTGCTTTTGCAATACTGTAATACTTTGTTATAGTCATGCAAATAAAGCTTGTTGTTGTTGTTGTTGCGAACAAAATCCTCGTGATACAGCCCCCTTTAAAGGCATTTGAATGGAAATAGCGTAAAATAGACACTGAGAAGCATTGACATGAACCCGTCCTTTATGAAGACTTTTTCAAATTGAAATATACTTTAAAAGGATGGTAACTTTTGAGCGGCTCGGGAAAGAAATCAAGATGGAATATTCAGTTTGCCACGAGCGTGGGACAAAGGAAAAATGTGAAACCCGACGGGAATCGAACCCATGGCCTTCCGTGCAACGGTCGGATGATCTACTGGGAGACTTCGGGGCGAGCTAGATTTGTGGTGACACGCGTCAGATATCGAAGGCGCCCTGTACGATGACAAGTAAAGAAAGATACCCAAATTTTCTTTTACTTTTTTAAGCATTACTTAGTACTATTGATTCCCGTCTGAGACTCAGATCCTTTCTTTGCCCCACGGTTGTGACAGACTGACTATCCATCTTTCTTATTTTAAAATAAACAATTTCCCCAACACCCTTCAAACTAAAAATGTATTACCTTCCCAATTCAACTAAACAGTCCGGGATCGTTATCAATTTTGATAACTCAGAGCAAAACAAACCATTAGCCAATCGCCTCTCAAATTTTTGTGCACGTGACGCTATTTGCGAGGCATCGGCCATAAATTCAATATGGCGGACGAATGCGAGACGATTTCGAAAAGGCTGAGAAGTACTTACATTGTACCTTCTTCAAGTGAATTTCATGTTTATATCACAGGAATATGAAAAGAACATTATTTGAGAATGGTATTACGTATTAGACGTCTCTTCCCTCCGAACGCGGCAAGCTGCCGGAGCGCGGAGACGCAGCTCTATTCGCAGGCTAAGAAATTATTTCCAAAAGCTGTGACATGAATTTCGAATACTTCATTGACCCAGCTCGATATCCTGTTAGTAGAGTCTCCTTCGATCTAGAAAAATCGGAGGAAGATTGAAGGAGACTTTGCTCGCAGGATACGACGTCAAATTTTCTCAAGCAACGACTGTTCTGAGGGAAATGACAAGTGAAGGAAGACAACGATTATTCTATTAACAAAGCGTTTATTCATTCATTTGATTACATTTTATTTTCACAGTGTTCGCTCTGTTCTTGCTTCTTTTTCTTTGCCGTGTTCATGGCAGGGAAGGTGAACGTTCATCAGTCTGTAGTAAAAACGAAATAATCACCATGAACAAATATTGCTTTCACAAACGACGATACAGCTTATACTTGTGCTTGTATATTGAAGTATTCTATTGCACGGGAGGTGATTGAGGCTGCAATTGTTCATGTATTTAAAACTTAATTTGCATGTGGGGAAGTTTGTTTAGAACGAAAGATATAAGCTTAGCTCTAAACAAGCTACAACTTTCAATTTCTTGACGAAAAAGGTCTATAGCTACACTCCGTGATGCGCAACACAACATCCTGCAACAGAATTAAACACAATAAGCCGCGGCCGGGCCGGCTAAACTTTAGAATACCCGGGCACATATTTACATGTCATTGAATATTAAACAATTGTTTCTTTTGTATTCATATGGCTCGTTCTTCAAAGCATTGAAAGATATGTAGATAAGTGGCCAGGTATTCTAAAGTCGCTCCGAGAGCAGCTCATTAAAACCACATTTAGTCGCTTAACAGACGATCAGATTTGGTCAAATTTAACTAAGAATAACACACAGGCACTAAGCCACAAGATATCAGAAAAAGACAGATATGAACTCGAGATCAAAGTCTTGAAGATGCGACACCTAACCTTATAAACTGCTCAATTCAGTCATCATTCAAACAGCCTCCAAACTAAACCCACTACAAAAATATAAGAAGCAAAATTGGTCGAAAGATCGAGATGTATCAGACGCAGCTTACAAAGACGTGAAGTAGGAGCCGTGCAGGTCCTCTAATACCATTTTATAGCCGTAAGCTTAAGCTTTAAAGCTTAAATTTGTCACAGAAATTCAAACGCATCTGCGTAACAATGTCTGGGGATTACCACAAAAATCTATTCAACGAAGCATCTTAGACACGACGGATCAAGCGACGCAGTATATAGGATCACTAAATGGCGGTTAGTGATGCAATCGGACTGCAAATCAAAATACCCCAGTGCACTTTTTAAATAAATCGTGCACAACGATAAACAAACGACAAATCGAAAGGAATAAGGTTAAAGATTACGACATAATTTTTGTGGATGCCACAAAAATCTTTAAACAACTCAAATTTAACGGCAAAGTGGAAAAACATACCTGATTTGGACGCAGAATCTGTAGTGTTCTTTCTCTTTGCGAGTAAAATTTGCTTCTTCATCGTCTGCCTTCATCCGCTTTCTTTGACACACGTGGAATTCATTCCTTCCCTGGCTTTCTCGAATAGAACTATTGGTATGTAACCCGAGTATTACCGAACAAATAACGAATAAAGCTGACCAAGTACGAACATCCCCGATTTCTGAAATGGCCGCCATGTTGTGACGTAACATGGTTATCAAAATTGATAACGATCCCGGACTGCTAAACATATGGGCTTTTGCCTTGCGATTTGCATATTATCATGTATTATGTGAAAAGTCTTCAAGACATGGCCTTGAGTTTTCTTTGTTTTTTTAATACCAGCCTTCATTTTGTTTAAAATCCTTCTCCAAAATGTGCGATGATTGATCTGTCCTCTCCTGTGAAGATCAGTTGACCTTTTCCAATATCGCCACAGTGTCTGTCGCCGGCCATTACGGACTTGCTCTCAATACAAGTCTTGTTACTCGCCAATTAGTAATGCAAGTAGCTTTCCTTATTATTTTTTTTCCTCTAGAGAAGATGGTACCCTTGCGAACTGAATTCCCAGAAAAGATGGAATTCCTAGGAATTCTTAAGAATTCCTAGGAATTCCAAACGATTCCAAGACATGCAAATTAGGAAAAACATAAAAGCTTGGAATTTCTGGGAATATATGGCAATGTGTTAAAACTGTACTTGGAATTATTAGAAATTCCTAGGAATTCCCAATAATACCAAAACTGATACTGAAAGGGCTTGGGAATGTCTGAGAATATATGGGAATGGCTAAATTAAATGGCTTGGGCTAATAAAAATGGTTGGGAATTTATGAGAATAAATAGGAATGACTAAATTAAATATGAGAAATATTGGCAATTTACTTGGAATAGCAACTATAAGTCCCTGACTTAAATACTTGACAGACTTCAAGTTGAGGATATTTCAGTGAAATGTCTTTGGAACTTCCAGGAAGTTATGAAAAAGGGCATTTAATGTATAACACAGTCAAACAAGTCTTAACTTGTTTTCTAAACATTGAGATATTCCTGAACCTTTGAGGACAGGTCAGGCAAACAAAATTGAAAGGTCCATATATGACTCAAAAATTAATAAATAAATAAATTCCTTGTGTAAATTATGTGTTAGTTTGCTTGTTGAATTGAGGACACCACCTGAATAAAGGATGAATACATACATGTTCCAAAGCAGCAAAAGCATCTTATTATGCTACTATTTTCTGTTTACAGAAAAAGTATATCCTTAAAAATTGTCCATGACACAAGTAACTATAAAGTGTCTTAAAAAAAATATTGTTCATAACACAGCTTCAACCACACTCCATTGAAGTTAGGCAGTGTACTAGGCATGGATTTGCAGAGTTCCCTTTGAGAAAGAACACTTTTTTCCACAATGTCCTCTTCCTTTGCCAGTTGAAATTTACCTCTGAAAATAAAGTATAAAATAAAAGTAAACGAGAAGTCATGAAATGATGCCTGCAAATAGATACTATTATCATACCACCGTACGACCTCACTCATGCAGTTTTATTGAAAACATACTCAGGAGATGATGTGTGTAGGGGCAGATACATGTAGGTTGGTGTGAGCTGGTCCAGAAGAGCTGTCCAGCTCCGCACACATTGTCACCTGATTACTATAGTGTGCACGCAAGTCTTCATTCATTTAGTATTTTATCAAGACCTTTCCGTAACTTTCCAATCAAATTCAGCCTTAAAATGGTGGTATGATAAAATACTTCTTGACTACGCTGTATTAGTTAGGTCAGGCTGGACGGCAAAATATTTGGATCTCGGTCATGGCGCATGGAACTACTCTGCCCGTATTCCATGCGCTAGAGCCAAATACTTTCCCATCCAGCCCTCCCACTCAGTCAATAAGTATATATTATTATTACACATTGTAGGAGACAATTACACAACAATGACTTTTAAGAGCATATCACGAAATTATTGACGACAGGACTTGTGATTATTTCACTCTAATGACTTCATTTTCTTGTGGATTTCATGTTAGTAAAGAAAATGAATACAACAGTAGGTAATGTCGAGGAAGGGATTTAAGAACCTCCAGCCACTTATTTACAAGTGCATCAATGTTTTGAATATGAACAAAAGAGACCATTCTTATTCAATGACATGCAAATGGGGTCAGATATTCTTAATTTTTTGCTTGTCGACCGCAGGGTCAGCTGTACCCAATCTTTTGACTGAGTAACAGTTTGATTAATATTAATGTTTGTGCTGCTGCACTGTATACAAAGCGAGCTGTTGTAAAGATCGTTTCTGAACTGGTTGCAGAACGAGAGTGCTCCTTGATGATATAAAGCTGTATAAACTCGAGCATACAAATAATTCTTTTATTCAACCTATTCAATGGCAAGGAAATTCGACATCTTCGAATTATATTCTATATTCCTCTAAAAGTCTCACTCATTATTAAAATTTGAATATGTTTCAAATGAAGCTCCTTTTTTTCACAGGATGTTTATGTGTGGGCACCATACTCGGCTTGTCTGTCGACACAAAATGGGCCATTCCATGTAATGTCTGCAACTCCCCCCCCCCCCCCACCCCCTACTCCCATTGAAGTACAGGGAAATCCTAAAGGGAAGGGAGGGGGTTTCAAAAGTCATTTATGAAGGAGTAGCTATGTCGGTTCCTTTGATCTCTCAAAAACATCTCCCTTTTTTAGTTGGGGTGCATACATTAAATGGAATGGCCCAATGGCATCCAACTGCATAAGACATAGTTTAGAATCTGTTCAAGAAATTAAAGATTAATACTGTACCTTTATGTAAGAGAAGGTAGCTTTGCATCGAATACTTCAACTCTTCAACCACTGGAATAAAAAGACTGGAATAAAAAGACTATCCATGTTTTCCTTTCTGGCGTACATAAACGACACGGCGATAGCCACCAAATACAAACAATCCGAACACTCCAGGAAAGAATCACTGGTCACTGGTTACGCGCGCCTGCAATTTTCAAGCGTGCGGTTGTAAGTCACATGACCTCTTGAAAGCGGCCCGGTCGCATGGCTGTCTAACCGGTGAGGCCGCCATTTTCAAATTACGTTGAGGTGGTGCCAAGCAGTTTATCATACGCGAAAATGGTTTATTACACTATTCTTTTGGACTACTTTCGCTTACGATAAGTGAGGCTCAACCCAAGTTGCTTCAGTGGAAGTTGATAGTAAAGATGGTGGATAATTGTTCGATTCAAGGTGGTTGTAAACAGACTAACCGATTTCAAGGTAAGTGACTTGCATTTTATTTTCTATCGAGGGCTTAAACAAATTAGTTCCCTTCTTTGCGACATTCTGCCAAATGAGTGTAACAAGCCTTAATACAGTGTGTAAAGCGTGCAATTCTTCAAGGAACAGAAATCAGAAGGGCCGTTGTTCAGTAAAATTGCCCCCAGGGTGGACAGTGTTAATTCTCACTGGTTAAAAGTAATAACGAATTCAAAACCACGTGTTAGTAGAGTGACTAACGCTTTTCATAAAAAGTTTAGTTGAAGGTAATTTCATGTTGCCTACACGCTAAGCAACAATTCAGTTTCTCTCAGATATGTGAGCACATTAAATTGAATGCATTAAAAGCCTACATCTGTAAATTGTTCTTCAATGACCAGTCAAAGGCGATTGAACTTGAAATGAACATACATTTGCCAATTTAGAAGGAGTGAGTTCTTAAACGTTTTGTGTGATTTAAATATATTATTGATTTTTTAAATCAAAGATACTGATATGTAACAACATGGTTTCATAAAATTAGAATGAGACCTCAGGTCTTTCCATTTGCATTTGACAATGCTCCAGTGGCTTAAGGTGGAATTTTGTGCATTTCTAAAAGTTTCCTTTTTAAGGGGTTTGCATATGGAAGATTTTCATTGCAATCAACAATTTTAAAGTGGTTACCAGACTCATGGGTTTGTTCCAAACATTTGTGAATGTCCAGTGTGTGCCTAGATACATGTACTGAGCAATAATTTATCATGTGGGCATATAAAACCCCAAGACGTGAAACTCACATTGTCAAGAGGGTTAAAGACACATGTTTGACTGAAGCAGAGTTCAGCCATCTATTACATGTTGCATAGCTTTAAAAATGTTAAAACTTCAATTTCTTGACGAAAGGGGTCTTTGGATCACACTCTGTGATGCGAAACACAGCATCCTGCGACAGAATTAAACACAATATTAAGCCGGACAGGGGATTACAAACATCAGGAAAGAAACTCATCATGTTGCAGATTATAGTAATTTCGATTCTTTAATAATTGTCTGTGACAAATTCAAATATGAGAGGCTGAAAAACCTATCGAGTTCTTAAATGAGGTAAATTCAAAGTACCATATATGTCGCTTAACAGACAATCCGAGGTCATATTTAACTGAACTCCATCATATAGTGATCTGAGAAAGATTGATGTGACTTCGAGATCAAAGTCTTGGAAATGCGACATTATTTTAAGTTGTAATGCTCAATTCAGTCACCATTTAAAAATCCTCCAAACTAAACCCACTACAAAAATGCAAGAGGCAGCATTGGTCGAAAGACTGAGATACACACATGTATATAAAGTGCAGTGTACAAAGATGTGAAGTAGGAGTTGTGCAGGCCTTCCAACCCCATTTTATAACTGAAAAATTCACATGGTCTTTGGGTAGGGTGTGATGAAGAATTCATGTTACCAATTTGGCAACTAATTTTCAGGATTTGGTTGACAATGCAGAAAGTTTAGGCACATTGGCAACTGTATTAGGCACAATTTCTTGCCCTGTGTAAAGTGTGTTGAACTGACTCTAGTTAGCCTGCGAGCAGGCACACTTAGTGTGCAATTCGCGCGAGTATCTTGGCGGCGGAAGTTGGCAAGCAAAGCGGGCCAGCGAGAAGAATGGTGCGAGGAAAAGTGAGCCTGGACGAAAGCCGTTGAATTTTGAATTCCGCCCCTGTGAGGTGACAAGTCTTAACTGTCAAGGTATCAATTATCTAACCAGTCAGCAAGCGAAGCAAAATCTAAACAAACACCACAGCAGATTTTCACACTCGAGAGGATCGAGTTCTTTATGAGTGTGCCAGAATAGTGTAAACGAAAATTATAAACACAGTTGACAATTTTTGCCGCATTTAAATTAGACTTTCCACAAGTCGACCTCGCGAGTTTCAGAGCACAAAAGCCATAAAGTGAGGGGAGCAAGCTTTTTAGGCTGCGAAGCGGTGGAGCGACGAAGTCCTGCACCATATAAAATGGGACAAAGGACTTTTTTGAAAGTGTACATTTTAAAAATGTGTTCTATTCGAAATCAGTATACACTGTAGAAGTTAAAAATATCAAACTCCAGGGATATGAAACTTGCAATAACAAAGAGTATCGAGCTGCTACCTCAGAAGACTAATCACCCTTACATTATGTGTTGCAAACATCTGTAACCAGGAACAAGCGATACCATCTTCCCACAATGACAAATAACCGAACTCAGTGTAACAATGACTGCAAGATAATGCCCATTGCATGGTCAAAAAAAGATGTTACATTTCCTGTCATTACAGAGATCCCAAGAAGATAGGCTTGAAAACCACCATGCACTAAAACCAGTGTGGCTGATATTCCAAAAAATTGCACAAAACTGCAATCGCTAACCAGACGCAACCAGCTGAGTCACGTTAAGAAATTGAATCGATTGAAAAACTGACAGACTGTGAACAGTTGTCCTATTTTCCTTCTCCCTAAAATTAGAAGAAGAAAGAGACTGCTCGCAGTCTAAGAAACCGAGAAAGGTGACAACCAGTGACACCACTTTGCTTGTTATTTATCACAATAATAAAGTCTGTTATCGTGTGTCATTTCAAACCAATCAGAATGCTGCGTTCATGGCGGAATGCGGAGAATTCAAAATTCAGTGGCTTTTCTGCAGGCTCACTTTTCCTCGCACCATTCTCGCCAGCCCGCTTTGCTTGCCGACTTCCGCCGCCAAGATATTTTGTACTTGCACGAATAGCACACTAAGTGAGCCTGCTCGCAGGCTAGATTCTAGTAAGTTCTTTGCACGACTGGCATGAACCAAATATTAATTAAACTTACTGAACATCTTTTGTATCACACTAATTTTTTTAAGGTCGTTGCCCTGTATTGCATTGTGCATCCTAAATGCGCACGATTTGTGGCGTCAATAGCGCGCACTCAAAGCGTGCGCATGTCTAGGGAGTAATGGATTTCCTATGAGGCTAAGCTCACCAGGGAAAAGAAAGGTCATTTACTCTTAAACAAGCATGGTGACCTATCTTTTTTTTCACTTACTTTTGTCCTACCATTCATCCTCTTTTTGTTCAAAGAGTTAGAAAAAAAACACATGTTAAAAAGAAAGGTTATTGCTAGAAACACATTACTCATGGAGATGAAATCACGACCTCGAGAACACGCACGTGAGGAAGGTTTGAAGTCAATTTCGTCTGATGCTTCGAGCATCTGCCATAAAACATCTAGTAAATTGTTCCTTGTTATCGGTATTTCACATCTAGTAGATTGTTTCAAGATTTGCTTTAATTATGTGCTTCCTGTTCCTATGGAAATTAGCATAAACTGATCAAATACACATGTGTTTGTCAGGCGAAATTGCATGGAATTATGGGGTAACTTGAGACGATGATATCTCGTGAACGGACATGGGGACCTGTTCTTTGTATTTTATATTTCAAAACATTGCATGATAGATAACAACTTGTGAAAGTTTGACAAAAATCATATGTTAAATTTTATTTTGGGGGAATGACCTTAATTCTTGTTTTGATTGCAAAATTATTGAAAAGTCTGTAACACAATCAACTGGGCTAGATGGCTGACACTGTTAGTTACGTACTAGAACTTAAATTTCAGTTAAAACTGAACCTCTGCATGCATAATTACACATCTACATTGCTCCTTCAACAATCTCCTAGGATCTGCAAAGTACTGTACTACATGTACTGTGGTGTAGATAGAATTAGAGTATGGTTTACGTTCACCTTAGCTTAATATTAGTGCATGGTAAATAAATTTATTGTTTATGAGCCAAAGTTTTATTAATCAGAATATTTTTCCTCAGGTTCTACATATGTACACATTGTATGTACTCCCAGTTCTACAGCAAAACAGTTTGTTGATGCACATTGTACTTGGCAAAGAAATGCATCATACTTGATCAGGTAAGTTACTCAAACATATACATTAGAATCCTCATTGTAACACTTCAATTTGTATTGCTTAGATCTGTTTTCTTCAAACATACCGGTAGTATGTGTAACATGTAATTAGGCTTTGGGTCGCAGGCTGTTCTTCAGGGATTATGACAGAATTACGTACACAGAGTTTGGAATTGTTGAACTTTTCCATGGATTCATGTCATATCAAGGCAATATCTCCTTGCTGATAACTGCTTGAATTATTAAGACATGAATACTTCATGTAGATTATAGTGGACTACATGTTCATGTACATTGTGACTACAATATTGAACAGTCACTGAAACAAACACCATGTGCTAGATATTGTAAATACATGTAACTACAGAGATTGGTCATGCATTAACCAAAAATGATTATATTTTTTAAGATGGTGGAGTAACCAGGATGAAACATAATTATTAAAAATTTTAAAAATGTGCTCAACATGTTGTGTATAGCAAACAGAACATTTATTTATTTATTTTTTTATTTTTTTTTTGCAACATAGAAATCTGTTTACTCACGAACAAA
Organism: Siderastrea radians; assembly: GCA_964017195.1. Lineage (NCBI taxonomy): Eukaryota > Metazoa > Cnidaria > Anthozoa > Scleractinia > Rhizangiidae > Siderastrea > Siderastrea radians. Next base: position 20,020,577 of record OZ024888.1, on the reverse strand, counting down.
CATTCGTGTACAACACTTGTTTTTTGTTTTGTTTTTTTTTTGTAATTTTTTTAAAAATACTTTATTAACAATTAAGCACACTGAACATTACATAAGTTGGTTGCAAGGCAATATTGCTTGGTTAACAAATAATACATAAATTACATTGAATACATTGGTTACATTGAACTGATAACTTATTTTAGAAATTTTTGGACCCGGGGGCACTCAACGTTACAAGGCAATATTACCAATTTAACAAATAATACATTGAATATATTACTGATAATTTATTATTATTTTTTTGAGAGTCTGAGGGGAGTACAAGTAGGGAGGTTTGGAAGAGGTGTATCTTGCCTGAGTTTTATCCAAATTCAACACGATATCCTATCTTGAGTTTGTTAACGAAAGCAGAACACTTAAATCAAACCCCTGACCTTCTGCACTCCAGCTGAACTACATGATACATTTTACTAAATAAATTAAGCTGCAAGGAAACTGGTAGTGAGGTAGATAATCTTACTAGGTTCATACTACATCATGTCCTGCATTTTGCTAGAAAGGGCAGTGTTGATGGCATCCTGACTGTATGGTGACCTTGTAAGCAATGACCTACAATATAGCTCCTTCTAGACTCGTGTAAGCTTCATTCTGTACAATAAAAGTGGTTAGAGCTCCTGATTGGTAAACGGGAACACCTCAATTCAGCTTTTCTGGGGGTCTCATTCCATTTCAACACCTACATCTACACTCATAGGTCCAGGTGGATGGTAAAATACCATGTATTTGGCTCTCAGGCATGGCACACAGACCTCCTGCATTTGGTCGATACACCAAACATTAAGCCTTAAGCCATACATTTTCTTGTCTTACCTTCCCACTCATTCAATTAGAACATAATTATTACATGTAGTTTGAGAATTTTGAGAACCCCATACATGAACATGTGAAAGCCATCACCATGTACTCACTATCTACAGTGTTCTTTTATGGTGTATCAGAAAATTCTTCTCTGGTTAGTGGTTTTAAGGATTTGCAATGGTCTATCACTGTAATGCTAAAGCAATGTGAATGTCACTCAAGTGAGAGCTTAGCTTCAGATATCATTCTTATTGTGCCACTCAGGCCTCCACATCTTTGGAACACACTACTTGACTGTTTACTTTATTTTGTTTACTACTTGAACTGTAATTGTAAATGTATGTTGTGGTTCAAATTTTTCTTTAGTTTGAAACTTTTCAAACCAGATTAATTCTTATTTTCCTTTGCCTTAGATTTTGGTAATGAATCTGAGATAAAGGGAAATAAAAATTATACTGGTTTGAAAATTTTTAAACCAAAGAAAAATTTGAACCACAACCTGTACATGTACATATGTACCTTATATTTTATTGAAAATTAATGCTGCAACCTATTAATAATGTTGAGTGTATGACAGGTCTAGAATTTATATAAAATTTCGATTTTTTTTTCCTAGGACCACATGTATAAGGCCATCAGAGGACCGAACTCAGAAGACTGCTAACAGCAAGTGAACTAAAGGCAGCCAAAACAGATAAGACCTATATGTAAAATCAGTGAAGGCGGTACTTGATGATTGTTGAATTGTATTTCCAATTTTGCCTCATAAAAAAAAATATAAGGCACAAAATGATATTGAACTAATTTTATCATTTAACTCCTGTTGAAGATATGTTGAAAACAGACATTCTGAGGTAAACTGAATGTGCCCTTGTACCAAGAGCCCTAGGGTTTTGTCCCGGTCCAAGCCTGGTTAAAAAACCAGACCCTCGATTTGTCTACTTTAAATATCAGCAACTGACCTTTAAATTGAGGGATATTGTATCGTGTCCAACAGCTGTTTTTTTGTTACCATTTTGGGTCAAGTTTCTAATGTTTTCCCCACTTATTTAAGAAATTCCCATTTATTCCCACAATTCCTGACCATATTCCTATTTTTTCCCACATATTCCCAAAAATTCCCAGTTATTCTTTAACATTCCTTGGAATTCCTAGGAATTTCTGAAAGTAACTGGGAATTCTATCTTTGATTTTCTTTTCGATGGAATTCCTAGGAATTCCTAGGAATTTCAAGACAGCACCATTTAAGCTTGGAATTCCTAAGAATTCTTAGGAATTCCAAGTCCAAATTTACCGTGAAAATTCACACCTCAGATTCTTAGGAATTCCTAGGAATTCTCAGGAATTCCTAAGAATTTTTTCCTAGGAATTCTTAGGATATTCTTAGGAATTCCTAGGAATTCTCAGAGTTATTTCGCAAGGGTAATACCTTGAAACTATTCTGGAGTGTCTCGTAGTTGGGACCATTTAGCTTAACGTCGCCAGTTGTCGTGTAGAGCCATACGTGGATGTCGTTAACCCTGCCTTGTGTGCTTTGCTTACTGTGATCTCGCCAAGTATGTCTACATTCAACACGAAATTTATCAAAGGTTTTAGATCTGCAAAGCTTCCTGTCCACTGAAACTAATCCTTTTCGTCGTGTTTTAAATACTTGATCAAGTCTGCCACCCAGACCGCTTTTCTTCTTGGAGCGAATTTAATACGTACGTCTTTTTCTTATATATATATATATATATATATATATATATATATATATATATATATATATATATATATATATATATAACAGTAAGAATTCAAGAGTTAGTTTTTATGGACATTTACTCGCTACTCTGAGTTTCATGCCTCATGCGAGGCAATCATCAGGCGACTGCCAGAAAAAACGGTTACATTCAGAGATATTTGAAAATTCAGAACAATACAATACATTGTGTGTCACATGTCACGTCACGCGGGAACTTTAACACTAGTTAGAATAGAACGTTTTTCAGCAAGAATTTCCTAGCATGTCTACAACACGATATAAGCTCATTTCTGCTGTTGAGAGTTGACATTTCCGGTTTACATAAAATGAAAAATTTCTCCCACAAACACAAATTGCATCTCTTGGTAATATTCGAATAAGACCTAGCCTGTTTAACTTTGCGCCACTTGAAGTTAAACAGGCTAGGTCTTATTCGAATATTACCAAGAGATGCAATTTGTGTTTGTGGGAGAAATTTTTCATTTTATGTAAACCGGAAATGTCAACTCTCAACAGCAGAAATGAGCTTATATCGTGTTGTAGACATGCTAGGAAATTCTTGCTGAAAAACGTTCTATTCTAACTAGTGTTAAAGTTCCCGCGTGACGTGACATGTGACACACAATGTATTGTATTGTTCTGAATTTTCGAATATCTCTGAATGTAACCGTTTTTTCTGGCAGTCGCCTGATGATTGCCTCGCATGAGGCATGAAACTCAGAGTAGCGAGTAAATGTCCATAAAAACTAACTCTTGAATTCTTACTGTTATTCACCGCTCTAGTTCAGCTATTGAGCACTTTGTAGTAGATGAGAATTTCACTCCATTTTTTGGTTATATATATATATATATATATATATTATTTTATTTTATTTATCATCGTCATCATCATCATCATCATCATCATCTTCATCATCATCATCATTATTATTATTATTAATAACTGTGCCCGAAGTCTTGAGTACTCAAGACCTCGGGCACAGTTTTTCCCTATACGGACTGACCTATGGGCTGGTGAATAACGTTTTTATCTGAGAGCCGCTGGCAAACCATAGGGATAAACCTAATTCCCGCTGATAATTTGAGTAAATAAAGGATAAAGGTCAAACCGAGTAACCGCATTTTGTGCCTAATACATAGATAACAGAATACAAGTTTAATGGAAAATTTGGATATATTTCGGTACTACTCTATACCATCATCAGACTAGAGTAACGTACAAAGATCGTTGATTAAATACTACAAAAGGAGTTACGTAGTAATACAAAAGTGAAAGGAAACAATAGCGATACTCAGGAGAAAAGGGTCAGTTCTCTGCTGGCTCTTAGCCCTTTGTTGAGCGACTATGACAAGCGTTTGATGTAGAAGGCTTCTTTATACAGGAGATTCCAATTATTATCTTGGTCTAATACCAACGTGTTATCGCTAACGGTTTGTAAGAAACGTTCTTTGTTCGAAGAATTGGAAGGTGGCGTGTTTGCTTTCACATAAATATCTGGCAAATTACACAGGTTTTGAAAATACGCGAAAGGTTCACAAGTATGTAAATGATTGTAAAAAGGATAGCACTTCCTTTCTATTGATTTATATCTAAATGCGCGTGTTCATATGTGCGAAGGAAGAGAGTTCTGTCCGTTTTGCCAACATAGGAAGAGTTACAAGCTGGGCAGCTAAATTTGTAAACAACGTTGCACTTGCTTAATAATGGTGTTTCGTCTTTAGTGTGGGTAAAGAAGCCTAGTTTCGTTGTTACGTTCTCTCCCGTATTGTTACGTTGACGCTCGGATCAACTAAACATCTCCGAAGCTTGCGTTTGAAATTAGTGACAAGTTGTATAGTTTAGTCACCGATGTAGGGGACAGAGATCCAGATGATACTGGAATCTTGTTTGTTGTCGGAACCTCCTTTGATGTTTTGATCCCTGTTTTGGGTGTCTTGTGAGAAACCATGGATTAGGGAGGAGAGAATAACGATAAAACAGAGCTTAAAATATGTCATAAAACAACAAGCGTTAAGAACAACCCCGGTATATCAGGGCAAGAATAAGGAAATACTGGATTGAACTAAACAAATATATAATTCCTTAGAGAAACTCGCTTTCGTCAGCTTTGCCTTGTTCAAACTGAATTTTGAAGTGACACGTTTATTAATTGGGTTTTACCGAAAGATCTCAAAAACAAGTAAGACTTCAAATGAAAAGCATTTTTATTTATTCCTGCTCAAAGTTTTCGCAATCTGATACTTTTAGAAAACTAAACTGGAAAAACGTGTTGACATGCAGTGGTTCTTGTCGAAGATACAGCGTTGCGAGGTTTTAGTTTGACTATTTTAGATAAAAATTATTGATAACCATGTTGTCTTAAATGAAGCTAAATGGGACAAATACGAAAGTAGATCTCTAAGGAAAATAACGAAATTTTAACGGAGAAACAGAGGTCAAAAGATTAATATGCAGTTAAGCCGTGTTAAATCAAATTGCGTGTCAAACTCGATAAAAGCAAGCCATCAAAGTTTTGTCAACAAATACACAGGAATACTCGCCTTATCAAAGAATAACCAGGCTCTTTATTCCGCTGCTGATTTTTCCTTTAACTTACAACGGTTCGTGAAAGAAAAATCAAGTTTAAGAGGAAACATCTAACCATTTCGTTGGAAACTGCCCAGAATCTGAGCATTTCACCGAGATCTAACGAGTAATTGCATCAGGGCGTCCTCGACGTGTGCTTGTGTAGTGTCCCTTTTCCTTACGATTTTTTTGTGTGATTTGTTTCAGAGAGAACTGCTTCCGAGGAACTAAAATGTTCAACTTGCTGCAAACGTTTCGATGGCCAAGAGCTCTGTCCTCGGCTGCTGAGTTGTGGTCACAGTTTCTGTTCGGGTTGCCTGGAGAAACTGCTCAATGATAACACAATCAACTGTCCCACGTGCAGAAATGCAGTCTCCGTGCCTGCTGGAGTCACGGGGCTACCAAAGAATTTTGCAATGTTAGATATCCTACTGGCCATGCCTCAGGACGACGAAAAGAAAGGTTTGCGTGTTTGTGAACCTTGTGACGGCATCCACAGTGCGAGTTCATGTTGCTTAGAGTGTAAGGAGGACATGTGCGATAATGCAGCTCGCTTGCATGCTCGGCAGAAGGCAACTCGCGACCATCGCGTTGTCTCTCTGAAGGAGATGGAGGGAAACCCGAAGATCGCAGCTGTGTCCATTTTGTGCTCGAAACACAACCAGCAGTTCCGATTCTTTGATGAGGACTGCGAGCAAGTCGTCTGCAGAGACTGTGTCACCCTCAAACACAACGGTCACAAATGCTTATCTTTAGCTGAAGCAGCTTCAAAATACCGACATGAAATGAAAGCACTTGCCACCAAGGCCAGCACTCATGCAAAGGAGATAAAGGCAGCAGAAGCCCGGGTGGAATGTGTGACTCGGGACCTTAAACAAGCATATGAAAAACAGGCTGCTCTGATTCAGAGCACGTTTGAGGAAGTAAGCTTGTCTTTGTTTACCTTTTCTTTGTGTCTTGTTGGTTATAACTTGTTTGCTTACCATTTATGAACATGGTTTTGCTTTGTGTTGCAGTTTTATGCCGCACTCACTGCCCAAAAGCAAGTTCTGATGAACGAATTGGATCAGCACCACACAATAAAGTCCTCCACTCTCAATGAGCAGCGTAAACGCCTGCAGATTTTTCAGATCTGCTTGGAGAGTGCTGTGCAACGAACCAATGTCGCCGTCCAATCCGCCGACAATGCTGAGCTTCTTGTCGCCAGGACCGATGTAGTGTCAATGCTGGAAGCGTTGGAGAGCCAACCCCTTGTGCTTGAACCACAAACCAACAGTAAACTGGAATTCTCCGTCAACAAGGAGCAATGTCTGGACCTGCTCGATCGCGGCATGAAAATACAATTTTAACTGTTGTAAGGGATGCGTAAAGCTTGGGTAAAGGACTTATTTACACAGCTTTACGCTGCATTTGCATCGACTTAAGCCGACCGGCCTTGCATAGTTGAAAGACTCCTTTATGGTTAATGTAAACGACGTAAAGGTTGTGTTTTGTTTTTTAACTTTTTATGTTTATATATAGTGTCTTTGAACTTCAAATGAAGCGAAATTTCACTACCCCTTTTTCCCCGAAATCGTAAATTTTATGCTTCAAGAACCATTAATTATTCTTCATAGCAAAATAAATGAACTTGCATTGCAAGGGCATGGCCTGAATAGCTGGGACCAAACTCGAGCAAAAATCCCGGACAAGGAACTTGGTTGTAATAAAGTGTTCGTGACGTCAGGAGCCTCGCAAATTTCACCATATAAAAGCTCTGGGGAGATTTTTCGAAAGTCTTAATCTGGACACGTATTCTTTTGAATACAGGCGAATTCGTACGGGTCATGAGTTCGTAGTTGTTTTTTTTTTTAGATTATAGTAGTGTTTTGTTCTCGCTGTCCTTGTTGATGATTTAACTTAAGCACTATGGATGCATGCATGGTATACTAGATAGTCACTGTTGGAGCAGGATATCAAACGGGGGAAACCAGAAGACAAGGAGTGATGGGTTCGGAGAAAATAGTCCTGGACCTGGAAAGAAATATGCCATAATTTAAGTCTGGAAAATCTAACATGTCAGAAATCATGTACAACACTACACAGTAAATACGAGACAAACATTGTTATACGAATAAAATCAGTTTTATTTTCGTGCATGAAAGTCTCGCGAAATTTCTTCATTTTAATCTGAATGCCATCAAGACGAAACACACCGCACGCATCCAACTCCTGACTGTAAAGGGGACCCTAACACATGCTCGACAGAATCTGTAAGCAACAATAGCCGACATGAACTCGAGAAACAAAGTACGTTAATAACACGGTAGATTCTGGAAAGCTCAATAAGAATAAGTCAGAAGTGATTCTTCTGGCAAAAGATGCAAGCGAAATTCATTAATTCAGGGAAAATACAGAACAAGTTCATGTCACAATGCATTTGGCTAACCGTTCCCTAGATCGAAACCAAAACACAAAAAAGACAGCTTCATAGCCTGCCTGCGGTACCTGAAAGATGTAGATACAGTCTTAAGTTGGTAGTCTATAATGCGTAATTTCTGACGGTTGAGAGACCTGGGAATGAATTGTTCCAAAAATTTTAAGATTAAAGGACACCTACCAGGAAGTTGAAGTTTGATTTGGATTCAATAAGTCTTTAAGGTATCCATGCCGCAGAGATTGCACGGTATTGATCAGCCATTAAAGAAGAGTGTCCACGTTAGACCCCAAGACGAGGAAAAGCAAAACTACAGGGAGGCGACGATAAGCAATGGGTGGGCATGTAATCTCTGGTCTGTGGATGCCTGATAGAATCTAAATCAAACTTCAACTTCCAACCAAGTCTCGTTTAATCTTATAGTTTTTAGAATTTCTGACCAATTCATTCCCAGACATTCACCGCAGAGATTCCACGACATTTTAAAGCCATGTGAGCACTCGGTATAGACAAAAGTAATGAACAGTGGTCAATACAATCTGTTGCACATACACTCGGTTAAATACATTAGAAACTGTAAAGACCTAGATAAGATGGACCAGCTTGTACTGTGTGGTTTGAACACATTTCCATCGATGCTAGCTTTCTAAAGCACAGTCCTTTCCATCTGGAATCAAAAGTATCCTTGGATATCTCTAGCTAGGGTCATAGGTCGCGGACCAAGGACCTATATGGGAAAATTGCGGACCAAGGACTACATACTGTGCCTCCTGATTTTGGCCTTTAAGAATGTGAATGATAAGTCGTTGCTTGGTGCTGGTGGATAGTTTTACTGTGGTCTCTTAACTTTTATTGTGCATTGAACATTTGTAACATCAGGAGCCTATAACATGTAATTTTGAGAATATGTTACCAGAAAAACCGCTTTCTAATCTAATTAAATTATCATGGAAAATATTTCGAAATTTAAGGTTCTCAGGTGATTGTAAATTTCAGGCCCGTAACCAGGATTTCTCGTGGGGGGTGGGGGGGTGCTAACGAGGTCAAAGTGGACTAAACTGATCCGTTTATTTAGGAAAGTAGCGATACATGAGAAATTGCAACGGCAAAGTACACGGTAGGAACTGAATATTACATTTGTGGAATACAATTGTTTGAATAAAGTTATAAATGACTAATTTTACAATGTAAAATGATACATCAAATACTGCAGGACTAACCCTTCAGGATTGTCCCGAGCTCCAGCCTCTGTGGGTGTTTGGTGGCAAACAGATTTACCACCCCATCCAAATCAATTTTAACTTGATAGTGGATGTGCATTAGTGCGAGGGACGAACGCCTTTCCTGGCCCATGCAAATGTCGTCGTGGTTAGCTGCTGAGCCGCCAAGAAGTTGCCTGTATTGTCACGACTCTCACTCTCTCGTTCAAGACTTCGTTATCTCCACGCAGGGCAACGACTGTCGACCACAGAAAAGGATGGCTCCGGAAACACATTCTTCCTCTTCTTGTCATTTAATCGGTTGTTCACTCTGGGTTTTCAGCAGAATTAAGGAAGGATTCGGTGGCGATCATTGCATCGTGATAGTACTTCATTTGCTTATGTCTTTTAGCCTTTTCTTAAAGCTTATGCCAGTTTATGAAAGGCTTGTTAACAAAAGCGCCCTTATCTTTCCTGCAATGCATAGGCATCATCAAAGCACAGTGTTTACAGAATACTCCATCTACCCATGTAGACCACTGATGAAGCAATCGCATTGGACAATGTTGGAAACTTGTAGTTAATCGATGGCACAAAATGACTTCTAATCAAGTGATATCTCAACCAACTGGCAGCTTGTTTGCAAAAGAACCATATTCCTCAAAGGTCGTCGAAAACGTCCCGATGTCATTTATTTCTTGTCAGGTTGCATCACTGGTTCTAAGTGATGCCGCATTAGATTGCCACCAGTAATTCTTAGGTACTGGAGCTTGCGCAGTCTCTACAATTTTATTAACAGTGCGCAATTGTTAAGAAAGTTCCCATCGGCTTCTCAAAGAATATTGACATCAGGAATATGACGATAAGAGATGAGTAGAAACATAAAATTATTTTCCCTCTTTGTGACTCGAAAACTTCTTTTTTGATGGTTTGAGATGCCTGTGGATTTCCAGAAGGATTAACCCTCCCCCCAGTCCCTCTCCGAATTGTTACTCTGTGTTCCCTTACTGCCTCTTTATTAAGCAATGTAATTTTGTTTCATATTGAGGAATACTGAGTAAATCTCAGAGCATGATACTGGGATCAAGACTGGTGGACATCGCGAAAAAAAGCATGATTTACCTCTTAGATCTCGCTGTAAAACTGTAGTTAACTGAGATAGATCTGAAGTCGTGGTCTCAGCCGGGCTGTTGTCGCAGACTGCACTGTCATTGTCAGTGTCTGAAAGCTCTTCACGGGGCACTTTACTGACCCATGTATCGAGAGACTGGCAAGATTTAGCTGAAGCCTTCCTCTTTCTATTTCCTGTTCTCTCCTGCCCATAACATTTTACACAAAAAACTGATTTTGCATCTTCGGACGTTCGTACGCTCGTACAAATAGAGAATACTACCCGACGCGTTAGCAGACGTGTCTGACAAAAATTGCGAGATCACTCCCGTGGCATTGGCTCGCTCGTCTAGATTCCCGTGTAAAGCGTGCAGCACGTTGATTTCATTATCCATTTAGATAAGCTCGGAAATCTTTGCGCTTATTGAAATGTTCTGAGTGGCTCAAGCTACTAGAGTACAGCTGGTTTTAGTCTGCCAGTGAATACATTACTGCTATTCCCACCGTTTGGTTTTGTTTAACTATCACTGTTAAGTTTTAGAGATTTACTAGTATCCTTCAGTTTAACCGACTGTACTCCTTAGCTTGGACATTGAGTATCAAAATGTGGACCTTTGGGGCCTGGGGGGGGGGGTGCGAACGCACCCCGTGCACCCCCTGGTTACGGGCCTGCATTTCTTCAGGTCTTGTGACAAGTTACACTGTGCATGGCGAATGTGGCAAACCCGTAGCCAGACAAATAATTATAAATAGCGACCTTCAGATCGGACTACGAGTACGAGATTGAGTACGAGTACGACTTTCCGCGAACTTCAAAACGGCTACGTTCTCAGAGCTCTCGTTCCTCCCTGTTGCTGACCAGGGGAAAAGGATACTATGGGAACGATATTGGTGGGACAGATCACAATCTTAAACCCACAACCAGGAATTGAAAAGTCGTACTCGTATTCAATCTCGTACTCGTAGTCAGATCTGAAGGTCGCTAATTTATATTAAATAACAACGCGGGTAACGGCGAAGGAATGAGCCCGCTCATTCCAACTAGTACGCGATTCGGACCTATTTTTCTTCTTTGGGACATGGGGACAAGTTAGGCCTCGCAGATTTTCTCAAATACCAAGAGAGTGAAATGGTGGTCACTGCGTGCTTGTTCGCCTTTACTGTAGTCGTGATCGTGATATAACCCACATATAGAGCGTAACATGGTCTCTATGAGAGCTTGCAAAGTACAAGATGTAAACAGAAAGAAAAGGACTGGGATTGTGGCCAACAATTTTGCCGATCTGAAGGAAAAAGGAGTGAAAAAGTTGGATCTTCCTGAGGACTGTAGAGTTTGCCCCGAAGACGGAACAGAGGTTGACGATGAAGGTTATTTGAAAACTCTTCCCTGTCAGACGGTTTTTGTGTTTGTGCGACCTGATGAGACTTGGGAAGGACGTAAGTATACAGTTTCACATCTACTGTCAGGTATTATATAGGCCCATTCCATTTTATATTCTGTCCGAGGGTGTAAACTGCAGGTTGCATCTATGAAATTCTTTTTTCATTTACATCAGAAAATAGCATGATACTATGGTACTGTGGTACTTTTTACTTGAATTTCTTTAATAAAGTCCAATTTACAAGGCAACACAACAAACGAATTGTTTCATTTGTAAAGAAACCCTAGTAGCATATGCAACCAGACATACGTGTATGGTTGGGAGATTTTAAACTGGACTTTAAAGACCCTTCCCTTGTAAAATGGCTACCGGGATCCCGGTGGGATCCCGCCAAGAATCCCGCTTCCTACCGGGATCTTGCCGGGAAACGGAATTTCCCCGCCGGGATTCTAACGGGATCTTGGCAAGAAAAAATCTTGGCCGGGATCTTGGCAAGAATCCCGGCGAGAGTTTCGGTTCCCGGCGTGATCTTGCCAAGACATCGGTGATCCCGCCAAGACAACCGTAAATCTCGGCAAGACAACTACGATCTTGGCAAGATGCGCAGATTCATAACTGACCGTGATGAGACTTTAGAAACAATATTACAAGTTGTGGTATGTAAAGCCCGAGCAAACTTTAGCGAGGTCTATTGCAACTGATATTTTTATCAGAGTGCGTTTCAAACAGCGATCTTGTATGGCTCGTTATGTTGATGAAAAAAAAAATCAGGGCGATCATCGTGCGGGAGTTCGCGCTGGCACATTGTGCGAGATTGTAAAGACGATGGTCATTAATCCCAAACTCTATTAATCTTCAAAACTCTATAGTCTTCAAACGGGATTAAAGTGGCAATTAACGCAGTGCTGTATCCGTAAGGAGAATCATTCCGGGTTCTCGATATAACTGAAACTAACAATCGACGAAGAGCAATGTTAACGGTTGTCCGGTTTTGTAGCTTTGCCGCTACGCGCGACATCTACCAAAATAACAACGATCAGAAACGCTCAGCTGGCTCTGATCGGCTCTGTTTTACAAGTCATTTCATTTTATCAGACCACTGATGTCTATTTGTTATTTGTTGTCATTTAAGCTTACCTTTTATGCAGAGGACTTCGTTTTCGCATCCCTGTATTTTAAATGACTACTTCTGTCTAGGTGATGTCATGTCATCTCTTTGTTGAACTTTCTTTATAAGCCACCACGGAAGAGTTAAGCATGGGTTTTTAAATACTGTTTCCTGTGACTAATATGTTGTCGTTCTGAATTTAACTTTTTTCGCTGCTTGCCGGCCATGTACCTAATACCGTAGTCCCGCCAAAAAATCCCGCCTTGACTCCCGCCATTGCGTTAATGGCACAATGTGATTGTTTGATTCAATCGCTCCATCGGCGAGCGCTGCTCGCGTAAGCCAAAAAATAAGAGAAACTTTTCCACAAAACAAGTTGAAAATGGCTTCTTTTTGTTCTATGTACAGGAGAAAATTGAAACGTTTAACTTATTATTTTTACCGAAAACAACATGGTTCTGTCAAGTTTGAAGCAAGAGAACGTTTTGAAAGAAACTCAAGAAACTGTTGTCAACGAGAGAACGGTCGGCATGCTAAACCCAGCAAGACATGCCACACTAAAGTGTACTGAGAATGAACTTAAACAAAGGATGAGTAGATATTGTGGACAAAGCTACATTTGAGGAATGAACAATCGAGTTAAATGCTTTCAAAAATTTCCAAAGGACGTCTATAGTCTCTACAGCTTACTAATTTGCCGCGATGGAAGCCGCTACTGAACTGGGTTTCTTTCCTTCAACGAGTCTGGTCGCTCCAAGCATTCAACATGTGAGGAAAAGGTCAGTGAGTTTCACTTTTATATTTCACTCAAAAGCATCAGCGTGTTACTGCTTTCGTTGCCTTGTATATTTTTTCGCTGAAAGATCCCTTTTATATGTCGTCGACTGTTAACCTTTAATTTATTTTAATTGGTGATGTTGATTTCAGTCAAGTAAACTGACCATTGGCGGGTCTTTCACAGAAAAAGGCTCCTTTGTGAGAAAAAATCCACACTGAAAAAAGCTTGACTTACCTATAAAAATGTGTGAGGATGGTATAAATAAACTTACTTACCGGTAATTAATTTGCTCTTAGACATTACTTAAGCATTCATTTTGTGAGTTCAAAAAGTAAGCTTAATTTTCGCCGTCTTCTCCAGATTTGCGTAAACTTGACACAATTTAGCCCGTAGTGAACAGAACAGCCAGGTGACAAGTCTGACAAATTTCAGAATTTCCGGCAAGTTGCAGAATCTAATACTGAAAATGGTGCCTTGTTAAAAACAACAACAACAATATATAAACAATTTGCGATCGACAATTTCACGAGCTTTGCACTACATGACAAAAAAATCGTGACTTGCGTGACCACAGTTTGGCGAGCAGCCAATTTCTGCAAGACTAGAAGACGCCACAAAATAAACACTCTATTTTTACATTGTCATTTTCCTTGTTCAGTTTCTTTACTCGAACCTTTAAGGAAAATAAAAAAGGTTGGAGTTATTTGAAGGTTTGAGTTATCCAGGGCAAAATTCTGAAGGAAATGTTGTGAAGAGAAAAAAGTGTTCACCTCGAGTTATAAAGTTGGCGGGAGGTTCGATTAACTGAGGCTTCAAGTTACCGGGAAGTATAGTTTGTTTGTAATCCCTTGAATTCTATTTTTCTTTGTTCGGTGTCGTCGGTTTCACCTTTTTATTCTCCATAACGTGTTCTCCTTTTGTATTCTTTTCCAAGGCGAATAGTTGAGGAAGAACTACGCAAGATAAATTCCATAACAAAATTGAGACAGTCTAATTAGATGTACATAGTTTTCATTTAAAAGGTCCTCGCACATTCTGTTTTCAGTTGAACTATCCAAAATAAACCACAAAGACAAAGGAAAATAATGGGATTATTTACTACATACAATTTATTGGATTCTTAGGGTTATACAAAAACAGATGGTCATCCCTTTTCATCCCTGCATGATCATATTTCAGTGTTTACATTTATAAACGAGTTGAAGCGCAATGCAAGCGGCGCAGATGTTTTCAACAAATTCCCCACATTTGCTAGTATTTGGCGATTTAATTTGTGTTTTGCATAAGCTTCGCCCAATTACAGACCCTTCACGTATGTTCAGGCAGAACGCGTCAACAAAATTTAATACACTTACGTTTATTAAAGAGAGAGTAATCTAAACCTTAAATCTGAAACGGTGTGCATGTTATAAAATAAAACCCAAGCCTTTCCACCTGTCTCTTCCAATGGGGCCGTTCTGTGAAATTCTGAATACTTTGGAGTACCAAACAATATTTGTTCCTCTGATGACAATTGTAAAAGGTGCTTCGCAAAACTGCGTTGCCAGATATTTCAGATTTCACACGTTTCTTTCACTCAGCATTTAAATTTCCACTGACAATTCTCGTCCAGCACACTGTTTCTTTCTTAGATGATCACGAACAAACCCGAGTTTCTGCACGGCCGCTATTCCATGCTTTGTCTTGACTACAAATAAATCGATCTCTCTGAACCGCGAACACATATGGTTTACATCTGAGCCTATAAAATGCAAGTGCGAACAAACACAAAAATGTTCTAAACACCAAAACTCTTCCTGTTCATTGGTTATTCTCCTGCAGATGCTACGGATTTCACAGCAAACAAAGAAGAAAGACACTTGCCTCCTTCCACCAGCAACGCTCCTGGCACCTCGAGGCTTTCATGGGGAACGTGGAAATCAATCAACAACGTTAAATTCGGCACGCTGAAGTAACAACCCATGCACGTGAACTATTCTTTGTCTTCTCGTTATTGTCACATGGAAATAGTACCACATAAGGGATAATTCAATTAAGAAACACGTGCAAGGCTGATAACAATCAGGTCAACAATACTTGGGACTGCAATATAGGACATAGTTTTGTCAGTGTCTGGTAGTTTGATTAATGTCAATTACGTTCTCATCGCGAATCCTGGCAAGATTCCAGACAGGACCCCCGGAGATTTTGGCTGCCGGGAAGATTTTGACCGCAAGGAATTTTGTTTCCCGTCGCAAATCCCGGCAACACTCCCACCGAGATATCCGGTTACCCGCCAAGAATCCCGGCAAGACTCCCGCCGGGATCCTGCCGAGTTTTTGGCCGCTGAGAATCCCGTCTCCCACCAAGAATCCCGGCAAGACTCCCGCCGGAATCCTGCCGAGATTTTGGCCGCCGGGATCCCACTTCCCGCCAAGAATCCCGGCAAGATTCCCGCCGGGATCCCGCCGAGATTTTGGCCGCCGGGATCCTGCCGAGATTTTGGCCGCCGGGAATCCCGCCTCCCGCCAAGAATCCCGGTAAGAATCCCGGCGGGAACCGGGAATCCCGGCGGCCAAAATCTCGGCGGGATCCCGGCGGGAATCTTGGCGGGATCTTGCCAAGATCCCGCCAAGATCCCGGTACCATTTTTACAAGGGTTATGCCTTGTTTACACTTGAGTTTTTTACTGTGGTAACAGAGTTTACTTACCTGGATAAATTTTTCGTGAGTGTAAACAACAATTAATACCTCAGTAAATGCCGCCAAAGACAAAAGAAATTTGACCAAGGTAAATGTAATAACTGTGCAGTGATTTGGCATGGTTTAGCTCGGTAAACTAAGGTCAAAGTGACAGATTTCCCGTGGAGTTCAGCTTTACTTCGCCACGTTGCACGTTTTCCCTGCGTGTTCTTCGCGAGAGATGGAACAAAACAGCGATAATGCTTATAATATTTATGGCAGGCAGTCTGAAAGGTAGGCGACGATTTTTTTACTGCTTTACTTCATTTAATTTGAACTTTTCTTGCGTTAAACATGTAGTCGCAAAACAGATTATTTATTCTTGATCAAATATTTCCTTCAAGGGAAGATGCATATTCACGAATGGCCGCAGCAGGGGTTTAGCTAGTTTTGCAGTGTTTTTTAATTTTTGCAGTACGATTTTTCACGATTATTTATCGGCAAATGCGTACTTTGTCCCTAATAGTCGTGAAATGCAGTACTTTGTAGATATTAATCGCGAAACACGTCAATTGCGATTAATAATCGTGCATATTACACTTTACACATAAAAGGAAATGAGATTGCCATCATCCGAAAGTTCCCTTGCGAAATGGATTCCCAGCTTTCTGGGAATTCCTAGGAATTCCTAAGAATTCCCAAAAATTCCCAACTATGCAAATTAGCTGTGACTAAGAAAGCTTGGAATTCTTGGGAAGTTCTGGGAATGAAAGATATAAGCTCTGTGTAGGCTTGGAATTCCTAGAAATTCCTGGGAATTCCAAGCTATGCAAATTACCTACAATTTAAGAAGCTTGGATTTCTTGGGAATTTCTGGGAATGGATCTTATAAGATCTAATAAGGCTTGCAATTCCTAGGAATTCCTAAGAATTCTCAAAGATTTTTTCACGTTAAAGCTTTTAAGTGTTATTTTTGGGCATTTAAGAGTAGTCATCTGAGTGTAGAAATTTTCAGAGTTACAGTTTGTTGATCGCTAAACTGCTTTGGAGTTTTCTCACACCAAGTATCTCTTGACGTTTGGACAAAAACAAAACAGCCACCAAAGAACAAAACTGCTATTACTACAAAGTACATGTATCTGTCAAAATATTCAAACTTTCAGATAACATTTTAGAATGTTATGCTTAGTCTGTGCAAGAATTAACCATAAAACAGAATAAAATTATTTGTCAAAGAATAATCAGTTTTACTTTATCTTGTTAAATTACATGATCATATCTGTTCAGCATTGATTGCATATTTGTCTTAATATTCACGCAGCCACTCAGCAATTAAACGATTAAAATCCGTAGTTACCGAACTTTTGCAGGAGCAAATTTGTTGTAAGTCTCCATAGGTCCCAAAAAACGATTCAGTAGTGACTTCTTAGCAGAATGCAATCCTTAAAGTGAGCAAGAAAAACGGAGCCAGGAGCAGCCGCCATTTTGGAATCCTGAATATGTTAGGAAAGACTGGTAATGAATGAGCCGCTTTGGTCAGCTGCCTTGTCATTGCGGGCTCAGATAAAACGGTTGAACATTCCGGTGCCACAAATTTCAAATGTTCAACACATGTTTCCTTGGATTTCCTATTCTTTCAAGCTTAAATGATGCCTCAAAGCAACAAAATTTGGATATCTACTCTTAAGAAGGCGGTAAGTTTAAAAGAAAATGATTTGTAATGAAAGATTGCCTTCAAAATTAACGATTTTAAGAAGATCATGCTCTCTCCTGTCTCCTTGAATTCGAAGCTATATTTACATGCAGCTAGTTACATTTGAGGCAGACTGAATTTGCGAGTTTATTTCACTAAAGAAGCAGTTATGGCATAATTGTGCAGTTTATAGAAAAGTTCAAATGAAACATCAAATAAAATGTTCTCCAGTGCCTTTCAACTGCAGAGGGTTTCCATCAATTTAGTTTATAAAAGGACACAAGATAACTGATGTTTTGAGTTTACAATGTCTTGATCTGAAAGCAATAATAGAGATCATTTTCTAGAGAATTGAAAGAACAGAACCTTTAACTGAATATGACAATGACTCAGAACTGATTTTAATCACACAATGATCTGTTTTGCTCTACTAGGTATATACTCAATTCATAATCAGCTGCTGTGAGAACAGATGTGACACTCATGGCCAGAGCACTGCTCAGTATTAAAGCTAAGTCACTTTTAACAACTACTCAAACTACCAGGACACAATGCAATTGTAAATGTATTGTAAGTTGTCTCTAATCCACTCTGATTGAACACAGCAAAATATTTTGAGAAAAAAGAAAAACCAAGACAAGTTGTCTGATTCACTTTGTGTACACTGATGAAGCGCTATTTAAAAGAAGTATTCAGAATTAAATAATTGTAATTTTTCCAATGTTGAATTGAATTTTCTTCCAGTCACTGACTGTGTTGACAATTCTTGAAAATGTATTCACTGAAACAGATGTGAATTTCAGAGGACAATACATACATGTAGGTCACGTACATACCGGTATGCCCGAGAAATAGAGTATTCAATGTCATATAAAGACTCTTGTGAACTTTGTGGAGATGTTATTTTAATCACAGCTGCACTGCATCAGTACAAGATGTAGTCTCCAGGCTAGTTTCCAGAGTGCTGAAACTGTGGTGAATTAATGCTCTAGATATATTCACAAGAAAAGTTTTAAAGGTTTTACAGTGCAGGCATTAAGTTTAAAAGTATCAATAAATCAAAACAAAGTTGAATTTTGTGGCCTGGATGACAAACTTGTAAAGAATCCTTACAATTTTTCGAATAAATACTTACATGTAATCAACTTTAAGTTTGTTTGTTGTTTGATGTGCTTTAGACCCTAGTATTGACTATTCTCAGTAATTCCCAGAAATTCCTAAGAATTCTTAGGAATTCCTAGGAATTCAATTTTTTTTTCAGATTTTATTTAATCCTCTCAGATTCCTAGGAATTCCTAGGAATTCCTAGGAATTTTTTCCAAGCTAATCTAAGACCATGCGAAGCTTGGAATTCCTAGGAATTCCTACTAGGAATTCCATGTTCCAATTACCGTGAAAATTCACACCTTCATTCCTAAGAATTCCTAGGAATTCCTAGCTTCATTTCGAAAGGGTTAAATTCATTTTGCTCGGACATTTCAACGATTTGACTTTGTTTTTTTAATGCGAACAATCATGCAACCATTTCAAACACGCCGTGAAACTTGAGTGGAGCCGTTCCTGAAATTCAGAAATTGATCACAACGTAAACAAACCATTGCATAAGAAAATGCGCTGGAAATTTCGCAGTAGAAAGAAGTTTAATTTAATTCGTTTTCAATCCTTTAATGTTCTGATTGATAATAAAATGATTTTCATGGATTCATTTCCATTTACGAACGGAAGGCCCAAAGCCACAAAAAAGTCCGAGGAGCATGTAATTTTTAACTACGCTAATGTGCTTGTAGCTGGTCGCATTTTCACAGGTTATGAAAAGGAATTTTCAGATTAACATCGGCAGTAGTTGTATCTAGCTGCGTTCTTCTACGTTAATGACCGTTCACATAACCAAATTCGACGACTGTCATCGACTAAAAACACGGCGGAAAAGAACTCTCTTAGCTCTTCGGTATTCTTTTCGCTGCAAGTTGAAAATGAAATCTGAGAACATGCCGTCTCATGCGATATGCAAATATATTTCAGTCAGAATATTCGCTACTTTTTGCATTGTATTTGGAAAAAAGTTGGTTTTGAAGGAAAGGTATCACACTATCTGCAAAAGATATTTCTTCAACAACATTAGAAACGTTTTGCATGAACTTCGATCCAAAGGTAGTCGTTCGTGAATTCTGAAATCTCAAGCCGTGTCACGCAACACGCGGGAACTCGTCTCGGCCGCTACGGATCTGGTGAGGTTTCAGGAAAAAAAGGAAGCTTATGTGTTGAAATTTTTCTTCGTAAATATTCCACCTAGCGAAACTGTTTCATGGATTTTTTTTTACAACACGCACAGTTTTTAACTTTTTTCATCTGACTTGTCGAAGCAAATGAACTGTACAATGCAGGGAACGAGTCAGATTTAAGTCTTAACCTAATTTGATCTATGAAATGAATAGCGAAAGTTTCGTATGTTTAATGAAACCGTTCAGTGGGCTATAAAAACTGACAAATCGTTTAAACTATCTGTTTTAAGCGGCTGAGACAGTGAGACTTCAACATGTAGAAGCTTAAAGGCTCTTTCTTGAAGTCAACCACTCTTTAGATCCGAGTCAAATGGCGCCAAATTGTGCGGGAAAAATCGGAGCATAAAATTAGAACTTGATAGAAGCCAACCCAAGGGCAAGTTAAAATTGACAACGTAATGAATCGTTTACAAACATTTTAATCCACTACCTGGAAGTCAGGCTAAACCTGGTTATTAAAAATACAAGGAAAACAAGGGAAATAGGCTCACCTCTGTTTTTAGTGCTCTTTACAAGAAATTAGGACCATGACCATAGTACGCAAATTACTCTTCTTAACAATTCCGGTCCAATTCCATTTGCATTCTTCAATTGTCACCAGTGATTTAAATAGCTATTTAATGAGTTGATTTGATGTGCGTTTTCCAAACCTCCACTTCTTCCATGTTGCAGAGAACAGTCTTTGACACTCCTCCTGTCCTTGCAAATAGTTCGCGCCGAGGGATTCATTTCATTCGCTTTGAAGTTTGCCTTTGTTTTCAGGACAAGTTCGTCGAGTCGAAAACATTCAACCAAGAAGTCCAGCACATGGAGATTTCTATATTGCCATCTTCTTTTAAGCAGTGAGCTATGCGTAAACTTACTAACGTAAACGGCTGACTGGCTACGGAGATATGACAACTGAGGAGTGAACAAAACCACGCTGAGTCTATAGAGGTTTTTTAACTGAAGTGAACAGTTCTTGATCGCATTGACTTTGAGCTGCCGTAACTTTCCCTTTCGAGATAGACCCACTGGAGATTTAAATCTTCACTAAACCCTCATTGTCACCGCGGTCGAACGGACTCTGATTATCTAAAGTTCAATGCTTCCAACGCCCAGTCGCCCACGTTGGCAGATCAAGGAAGAGCTAGCGCGCGTCTATAATGACCAATTACAGAGCTAGCTGTCAAAATGTGCCCAATCACAGAGCTAGCCCCAGCCAAAAAGAACCCATTGAAGAGCTGTGCTACAAACGAAAAGAAGTTCGAAAAGGATGTGTTTTCCAGTCACTGTGTTGACTGGAAAACACGCGCGCGGAATTTGTGCGTGATTCGCGCGATGTGATGCGAATTTCTTTCGAAACGAGTGACTTTACTTCGCATCACATCGCGCGAATCACACACAAATTCCGCGCGCGTGTTTTCCAGTCAACACAGTGACTGGAAAACACATCCTTTTCGAACTTCTTTTCGTTTGTAGCACAGCACTTCAATGGGTTCTTTTTGGCTGGGGCTAGCTCTGTGATTGGGCACATTTTGACAGCTAGCTGACCACCCTGGTCACTGGCAGTCAATTTGTCCCTTGGGGTCCCAAAAAGCCGACCCTTCATCAAAGCAGTGCTATCGTGGGATCCCGGGATGTGGACGACAAAACCCGAGCAGAAATTCAAGCCTTATTCAATCGCACGTTCTGTCTACCCGAGAACATTGATCAATTACGCCTGGAGCTTGAAGACTTTCATTTGTAATTGTACATAGCTTTTTCAATTTTTTAGTTTTTATTTTTCAATCTGTACATAGCTTTTCTTTTTCAATTTTTTAGTTTTTATTTTTCCAATTGTACATAGCTTTCTTTTCCAGTTTTTTACTTTTCAAACTGTAGATAGCTTTTCCAATTTTAGTTTTTTCAATTGTAAATAGGAGCGCCCCAACCCGCGTAGCAAGAACACGGACAACCATTTGTAAAAACATCAACTCTTTTTTTTTTAATTAAAAAATAAAAACCACTTACAAATGTCATCTGGTTCTTGACTCACAATAAAAACAAATAAAAATGTTCAAGTCTATTTACAAAAACAAAACACGTCGCACTTGATTGAGCCGGATCGCCCGTTGCCTCCTCTCCCGCTCCTCCCGACGCCACTGCTCTCGCACCCTCTCCATGTCCGCGAAATACACACGAATTCTTTGCCATTGCTGACCCGCATGCACCGAAGGAAGATAATTGGCAAGATCATTGTCCATTTCATGGAAATGTTCTAGTGACATCGGCCACCGACGCTCCCAGTTCGACCAAATGCGGCGCTGGTCCACCCACGGAATGATCCGCCGAACCAGGGTGCCCAGCAACGCTTCCACGATCTCGGGATGTGGTCGGCCCTCATGCTCACCATTCTCCGTCTACACCATACACCTTAAAAATAACTCAAAAAATGCTGCCACGCGCTGCCGGGTTAAAGGACGCCAGGTTTGTTGTCTTCTCTCGTTCATCTCTCTCGTCTGACGTTCCACTGCCGTTCGCTCGGGTCGCACCCTCCTTCGCAACACCTCTTCACCTCCAACGTTCACAGCACTGGCTAAGGAGCCCAAGGGCTTTCTTGATTTTACCATTTTTTCTTTTCCTCAACTGACATAAGTCGCTTAGACCACACTCAAAGCTAGGAGTGACGTCCTGGGGCCTCGCTCGACCTATATACCCTGATCCGCGCAATGCATCATGGACCATCTAAGGAGGGAGGGGGGGAGGGGGGTCCCCCCTCCTGGGGACCATAGGATGACTCCCTCATTGGTTCATCACCCTCCCACGTGACCCTTTGTTTCTCTATAAAAAACCACCGTCTCTCTGCGGTTTCTCATTCCATTTTCTTTTCACTTCAAGTCAACCAAGAAAAAGAGAGAAGTGTATGGCAGACGATCCATTTTTTATGCCGCCCCAGTTCGGAGAGTGTGCATTCTGTTTGAAACCTTGCACCATTCCAGTCCTTTTCACCGGGTGTTGTGATGAGCCCTGTCATCTAGAATGTACCATCGACTGGAAAAAGAAGCATGCACCCTTCCCTTATCCTTACTGCCAACAAAACTCTGGACTTGGAGAGTGTCTATTCTGCCTGCGCCCTGGCAAACACGAATACACTTTCACCCGCTGTTGTCAACAAGTCTGTCATGAGCCCTGTGCCCTCAGCTAGACAAAACGTTATCCACCTCGCTCTTGTCTTTACTGCCGTCAAGACCTGTCAACCCTTACAGTCATTTATCCTCAAAAATGGAAAGAAGACCCCCATTTTGTGGAACAAGTCAAAGAGCTCTGGAAAGACAATCCTTTTTGGTACTGCAAGTGTTGGAAGGATGACGGCAAGTGTTGGAAGGATAACAGTACCTTCGAAGGATTCTTTGGAGAACTCCAAGACCCAAATGAGCCGACCCGCAAAAGAGTTTGTTTTCTGGGCCACACCCAAAGCGAAGTCATTCCACACATGAAAGCCTCTTTGAGTTGTCAGTAAGGACCCCATGTGGTCACCTATTTGGACTTGAGACTCATTTTTCACTTGTTGTCAAAAATACGAATGACCAATAAAGCATGTTCCATGACACTTTGTTCTTTTGTGATCTTTATTAAATGATTCACTTTCTCTACATAACAGTAAGGACCCCAACACAATCGACTGTTCATCTTCGTTGACTTTTTCTGGAGAGTTAAAGAGTGATGATGGTTCTGCCTTGTTTGAAAGGAGCCGGCTGTCCATTCGCTGTTTGAATGTCCATGGCAATGCTGTCAAAGATGGTTTTGCCAAGAGGAAAATACATCCGTTGCGTGGTATCAAATTGATGATCGGTATTGCCGGCATCCAAGGTACGTAAAAAACCTTTTTGTTGATTTCCGACAATGCTCTGTGCGACGAGATCCGTGTAGATCATCAATTGTTGTTGTCCTTGTTGTGGTTTGACGGTTTGGGTGGTGGGAAATGGTTGTCGACTGAGATTAGGACCCAAGAAGAAGTAATAATCGAAATCGGGGTGGGCCTATCTTCCCCAAATATTGGGCTCACATTACTACTAACTTGTAATGTATTACACTCAAACGAAGAAAACCGTGAACACTGAAAATATTTCTGGAATGTTCATTGTGTTTTAACCAATCATGTGCGATACCTTGTAACCGCAGAAAACGAATGGGCTGCTCAGTCACGGAAAGGATTTGGTTCTCAATTTGTTTCGAAAGACCTCAAGGTTTAACGATTTCGGCCTAAATAAATCGAGTCAGCTGTGCTATCAGAAATAACAGCAGCTTTGGGCGAATTTTAAGGGAGGACATTGCAATTTTTACAACAAGGTGAAATAACTACCGCTTGAGTTTCTTTTATTTGAAATGTTGGAACCGCTAATCGTTGGGCCGCCATGTCGAAAAATTTTATTCTCCAAAAGCGCTCAAACATATTTTCGCTTGCATAGTGTATGTGGCTCTCAGATAGAAAGGAATAGTAATTTCAATTCCTGTAAGATAAAGATGAAGATTAAATCTTGAGGCCTTTCAAAACAATTCGAGAACCAACTCGATTCCGTGACTGAGAAACCCATTCGTTTTCTCGCGCGATTGGTCAAAACACACATTCCAGGAATATTTTCAGCGTTCACGGTTTTCTTCGTTTGAGTGTAAAGTCTTGTTTTGAGAAGAGTTCGCGCTGTTTGCCGTAATTTTAGCATTTGGACTTCCTGTTTCTATTTCTTAAATGGAATAAAACAATGAATTGAGTGAGTTGAGCCTGTATCACCTTATCAGACACGGTTGAAATGATTGTTTACGTTTTGCCGTGTGAGTTCATGTTTATCGGGCGTCGGAAAGTTGGCGGACATTTCATTTGATTTGATGTAATTTTTCTTCGATATTTCCCTACTTCGAAAATTCGAAGAAGCAATTTTTCGATTCGATTTTTCGCTTGCCTTGGCGAACTGTCGCCGAAATTTCGTTTAACTGTCGTACGAACGCTGCGAAATATCGATCGAAAGTTCGGCGATATTTCGAAGAGAACAAAGCGAAATTCGTTCTCATTACTTTTGCACAGGACTGTAGTCGGCTTCTCCCGAGACAATTTGCTTGTAATTTATTCCAAAATTGCCGCTTCAGTGAATCTCTCGAGACGAGACTCTCGTCTCGAGAGAAACGAGACGAGACTGGTAACTTACTTTTGAGCGGTACTGTAATTTAGGGGACCATTTTATACCCCTGACAAAGATTTCACCCCTCTTTTATTCCTCCTAATTTAACAACTTGTCAGTCTCATTCAGGCTCACACAGAGAACTGATGACTGTCTTGGTTGAGATTGCCTGAAAAGCAGGGAACTTTTATCGGACAATTTCCTTGAGCTGTCAATACTAGCAATGATCATCCATCCATATGCCTGCAAGCATTCAATCAGCTTCAGTATCAAATATCTGGAGTCTACTGCTTCCTGTCCTGAGGTCCACCATGGGTTTCCGTGCAGCTTGAACTGCCAGCTATCAAAGTAGCGTGATTCTTCCTGAATTCCTCTCAACCAGCTGGTTTGGATGGCGTGGCGGATGGCAGGAACCAAGCTGTCTGGAATGCCAATCAGCCTTAGTGTATCATGTTTGTTGAGGCTTATTGTGAAGTGCATGACATATAACTGCCCTGGAAAAATGTTAGGGTCGTGTTCAAAGAACAGAGTGTTCGTGCTACTCTTAAGGTTGGAATTTCCATATAAACTCCACTGTTTAAGCTGCAGATCACTGACTAGTGTTTGTAGAAACACTCGTGAGTGAACAGTCTCACTGCCATCAGGGTGCCAGGGGTTACCTTTCAATTTGATCAACAAAACGTCATTGTTGTGTGACCAATCCTGTATCCCAGGAGGCCAGGATTTCTGAATCACATCTTTGAATGTTTGGTGCAGTTGCGACGGTGCATTTAGTACCATTAAACTATCATAGCTACTCAGACCCACCACCAGAAATAGTTGAGACGATAAACTTTCAACCCGCACTTTCTTGAAAATCCAAGTGGTCAGATCTGTTGTTCTTGTCAAGTCACAAGAGATGAGCAGTTTCCATCCCTCTCGATACAGCCTGTGAACAATACTTCCACCCAATCTCCGGCACATGATTGCTTCGCTCGACGAACTGTTCAGTAAAAATGGACGTCCTTTCAACTTGAATTCGTGTACTCCATTAAGTTGGGACGTTTCATTCTGTATGCCTGGAGGCCACGTTTCTTTGATGACCTGACGAATGACGCTGACTTCATAATCAGTTCCTAAGATAACGCGAAGTTTGTCTGACGCCCGGACAGCTATGCAAAAATATTCAAAACCCAGTGGACGAGGAGGAAGATAAGACTGAGCACCACCCATCGTCAAAGGAGAAAACTAATATCGAGCATACATCGAGGAATATCTGTCTAATATTTGTACATAGATTTGACCATATGCCACGTCCCTGTCGCCATTTTATTTTCTTGCATGAGGATGAACTGGGGACGAAACTTGCGCGTGGAAACACGCAGGCATCTGTACAATTCACGCGTGGCAGTCCTGACAAACTCGCGTATTCAAAATGCGGACTGCGGCAGTCTAAATTCAGCTGTTACTTGCATTTATTGGCATGATACTCTCTCCTCCGCAGAGGCTCCTGTTAGTAAACACCAGCGAAAGAAACGGGAGCGGGAGCGCTGGAGAGAGAAAACGGGACTGTAGGAGGCCTCTGCGGAGGAGAGAGGGCATGATAGAATATATTCTTTTTTTAGTTCATGTTCTTCTACAGTATTCTTCTGTTTTGCTAAAATATGACCATAAGGTAATAGGAAATCGCTAAAACACTATTCTTAACATAGCCAAGGGAAAAAATACACTTGTAGCTGAATGCCTTTGTAAACAATCGTAAACTATGGCAGATGAATTAAATTTTTCGCGGTTTACTTAGAAATAAAGGTGGATTCTTGACATTTCTACGAAAAAACTTCGCGTTCTAAGATTTTCGGCTGTCTGACGCTAATTTTATGCTTGTAATATTTGCGTGATCATCGAAAAACAAGTTTAAAAATTTCAATATCTGGCTCATGGGAGTGGAATATAGCAAACTGTTAACAACCACTGTCATGAGGATCTGAAAATCTGTTGCTGTTATGTTGCTTGAAAAAATTTAATTTCAGAAAAATTGGTGAAAGTTTTCAACAAAAAGCTTGCGATAAAAAATTTACTACGTTGATCGCATTCGCTACATTGCGTGACATCGGTGTGCACTCAGGGCTCACTCAAGTAATTCGCCTTCGTCAGCGTGCACTTATGGGCCACTATAGTACAACGCAAAACTTTGGCGTGCTCCCATTGGTCGAAATCGAACAAGTGACTCTATAGCCTATCAGCGCATAGTACCCGTTTTGGCAATTGTCGCTCAAAATTTAGCGTTGTCCAATAAAAACAATAAGAGTTCTTCTTTCTCAGAAATTTGATGTTAAAACTTCATATAAGCGCTCAAACTACGTTCTCCACAAGATAGTGCCCTCGACAGAAGAACTTTATTGTTTAAATAGTAAACACTTAATTACCAATTAAAGCCCACGCTTTATCTAAGTAAAGGTCATCAGATAAACAGATAAAGTGAATTGTAAGTATGTGTAACTTAATTGCGGCAGGAAACTGCAATGGTCTTTCATGCAGCTCCTCGGCCCGGAGAACTACGAACCCTACTTTGCCAATGAGTTCTTGCAGTCTTGCTAATCTATGGCCATTTGAGATGCTTGCAGGGATGCAATGTGCATTGGGCTCATGCAAGGGAATCACCAGTTTCAAACTGTCGAAGGCGGATGGCGTACAAAGATGGTTTGCCTTGAAATAAATCACTATATATGGTTTAGTTTTGCTGGTTTCAATTCCAAGATATGTTTAGAGAATTTTCCGCTTTTAACGTGAAATAAAATTGGGTTGGACTAGAATAACGAAGTTTACAGGTTAATCCCCAACAAGAAAATGGCCAAGTTGAAAACACCAATTGCGAACAGTCACGAACTCCGCATAAAGCAATAATAAAAGTAAAACATGCAAAGCAAAAAAATAAATAAATAAATAAACACACACAACCTTAATTTTAACCATGGTTTACAATAATTATTCATACCTTCCAGTTGCTACTAGCATTCACTGCTTTCCGATGACACAGTTGTACAAATCGAACCTTCAGTAGCGTTAAACTCGTACAAAAGATATCAAATGCAGGGAAACTATTTTAAATTTCCGTCTCAGTTCATATTTTTGTCTTATTTTAGCCTCATAAAGCCCTTTTGTAAGCGCTAACTTTGGCTGAAATATAATCGGTCGAAATATCTAACGGTTTGTCTCGATAAAATACGAACTACAAGACTCACATCAAAACCTGATCGTGAAAATAGCTTTCCACCTGGAAACGTATTATGCTTCACAAAGTGAGCCTTTTCAGAATTTGGTGAAAGAAAAGAACGTTATAGATAACGGTAACGCCAGATAATAAAATAGGACCAGTTTTGGACGATAGCCATTGCATTCTTTAACATTAAATTCTCAATCTCGGTATTTGATTTATTTTTACTCTTTTCACTTTACCCGGGCCCGCTGTAATTGGCCTCAGCTGTTGCAGTGTCTCTGCCTACCCCCTTCTTTAGTTTAGTTACGTTGAATGTTTTGGTTTCTTTGGCAAAGCTAATAAAATAAAATAAAATAAAATTTTCCAGCTTTCTCACTGGCTAGTTCACTCACACAGGACAGAGGTTACCAGCAAGAAACTCTGATTTTTTCCTTACAAGGAAAAGAAACCAAGAACGTGGTTTTTGATTTTCTTGCTTTCTCATTGGCCAGTTCACTCACACAGTTTGGCCTGCCTTATAAGGACCTTGCACACCATGTACAGTGGCATCACGTTTAATAGTCTTTGCCGTGGACCAAAAGTTGGTCGAGAAATAGGCTAAAAGGGAAAAGAAAAAAACGAAGCCGCGATTACCGAAGTTAAGGATTTAATGAAACAATTATTCTTGCCAAACTTACTGTCCTTGGCCCTTCCAACAAGAACCTTCTTTGAATGCATTTTGAAAAGAACTGAATAGTCTGCAACAACAACAATATTGTCTGAATATCGCAAGCTCTGTTTTTCTGCATGTCTTGGCATTGCCCGTATTTACAAGGGACCACAAACTAAAGTCCACTGATTAGTCTATGAATAATCGATGCAATCAGGATAGCACAAGGCACTATATCCATTAACTCGACGGTCATCGGCACGGCTTGGCTCATTGTCGTTTTTATAGTATTTCATGTACCCACTTCTTCGCCGACCACATTTGTGGCAGGTTATCCAGCCTACTGGTACACGAATTACATGTACAAGGGCTCTCTTTGATGTGAGCGCCACGTAACAACACAAACAACTTGTAATCACCCACTGCATTGTTGGGGACAGTGTAAGTTGCTAAGTAAGTTCCATCGCCATTATCTTTCAAATTTACCTCCACCTCTTCTCCCCATTCATTTATAGGCTCCACCACAAACACGTCACCACCCATGCCACACAACTCTCCTTGGGCGTCGCGTACAGTAACGGTGAAGGACGCCTCCTGTCCCGGTCGAACCAGCTTCAAACCTGAGCCTTCTGCAGTGGTGGCGTCCGGGCATGGAGATGTTTCGCTGACCTCGCCAATCTCGTTGACCACGTCCAGAAATTCCTCAGTGTCAATGAAGAACTCTAGTTTGCTATTGGCTGGTGGTTCAAGCACAAGAGGTTGACTCCTGAAAGCTTCTAGCGTTGACACTACATCGGACCTCGCAACAAGAAGCTCAACATTGTCTGGGTATTGGACGGCGGTATTGGCACGCTTGGCGGCACTCTCCAAGCAGCTTGAAATATGCGCAGACGGTAGCGCTGCTTAGCAAGGGTTGAGGACTTATTCTTGTGAAGCTCATCCAACTCACTCATCAGAACTTGACATCGGTCAGTGAGTGCAGCATGAAGCTGCAAGACAAATCAAACATCACATCTACAAATTCTAAAGCACACATGCAAGAGAAATATCAACAACAGAAAGAATAGCAAAGAAAATTAACCTTACCTCTTCGAAGGTTCCTTGAGTAAAGACAGCCTGTTCTTCATATACTTGTTCGAGGTCGCTACTTACACCCTCCAATCGAACTTCCGCAGTTTTTATTTCCTCAGCATGAGTGCTGGCTTTGGTGGGAAGTACTTCCATCTCCTGTCGGTACTTTGAAGCTGCTTCAGCTAGGGATAAACACTTGTGGCCGTTTTGCTTGAGGGTGACACAGTCTCTACATACGACATGGCCACAGTCCTCATCAAAGAATCGGAATTGCTCGTTGTGGTCCGAGCAAATAACGGACACAGCTGCCAGTTTAGGGTTTGCTTTCAGATCCTCCAGAGAGACAACGTGATGGTCGCGAGTTGCTTTCTGGCGAGCGTGCCAGCGAGCCGCATCCTCGCACATGGCCTCTTTACATGTCAAGCAGAAGGAAATCCAGGAATGCTTGTCATCGCAAGCTTCACAAGCGTGTCAGCCTTCACCTTCCTTGTTCTGATGCATGACGGGGAGGATTTCCAACGTTGCAAAATTCTTTGGTATCCCTGTGACTCCAGCAGGCACAGAGACTGCGTTTCTGCACGTGGGACAGTTGATTGCTTTATCATCGAGCAGTTTCTGCAGGCAGCAAGTGCAGAAGCTGTGACCACAACTCAGCAGACGAGGACATAGCTTTTGGTCATCGAAACGTTCGCAGCAAATTGAACACTCAAGACCCTCGGAAGCCATTCTCCCTAAAAAAAATTACAAATGCAAAAGATAGAATTCTCAGAGAGACACTGACAACACAAAATTGAGGCCAAAAGATCGTTGATATAATTACTTAAAATATCGCGCAAAATGTTCAAATTCTGGACGGACTCCTGATTGTTCAAAACACAAAAGTCGTTAAACTGAGCGTGGATCTGATTTTCTGCGATTAATCAGGCGCAAACATTTGGCACGCATTGCGTGCAGGAAGCGATGATGCTTTCCAGCTATTAAACATGGGATTAACGGCTTATAAAGTAAGTATTGGGTTTTTCAGACAGTAGGAGAGCTGCTGTAAATAACTGGGATGCAACAATACTAATATTCCCTATGATAATGTGAAAAAATACAATGTAAATTTAATTATTCTAACTTCTATACTCTTACATCTAGGAGGCTGAATTATTCATAATCCCAATGGTTTCCTTTAAGCCTTCTCGCCATTTTCCTTTGTATATCTGTATGTTTTTATAAGTATATATGGCCGATTAAATGGTGAGTAGAAACACCATTATCTGTTCTTTGATTTGGAGAAATTCACCATTTATGCCGCTGTGGGACTGAAAACTGCTCATAAGGACCAATTTAGAAATTTTCTAGGTGATGGACTTATAACAGAAGGTGGACTTATAATTCGAAGGTTAAATCATCGTCTTAAACAGCAGTCTAAGTTAGACTTCGTTTAAATAACCAGCCCAGTCTTTTTTAACAGAACCTGGCCACACAGTTCATAGTAATTATATAACTTGACCAAACATGGTTTTAAACTCACTAGTATTTCTTGTAAAGTCCGTTAGGGGTACTCTTTACAGGAAATCACTTCTGTTTACTTGATAAAGGGTGTTTGCTCAATGCAGAACTTTACACCTGTAATAAGTCATTGCATTCATTAATAGTTTATACTTCATGCTGCCTTAAACAAAGCAGATTACTGTTACCAAATTAAAGGTTAAGCACTCATTAAACATATATGCTTAGTTTGGCTCAAAGTGCAATAGGTTTTTCAGCCTCTCTTGTTTATGAAAATGAAATCACAGATAGGTTCTGAAACATTATTAAGACTGTCAATTATTTCAATCTTTCAACATTTGAAATCCTGGGCCTGGCTATATTAATGTGTTGCTGTTCCATGTACCATCACAGACATTCATCTTTAAATCCTCTTTGTCAAAGAAAGTCAGTGATGTAGGTTTTTTGAATACTCAATATCTAACGAAGGGCTGAATTCTGTTTCAATCAAGTACGTCGTGTAAGTAAATAAATAAAATCAAAAAATAAAAAACATTCAAACAAAATGGTCTGGAGAAGTATTTTTGCACCTTAATCTCCTTGTTGTTATCTGTTTTCATTTATTACTTGTTTATTTTCTTTCTTACCTGCTCACTTGCTCATTCATTTGTTCGTTCTTTCATTCGTTTGTTCATTCATTCATTCATTTAGCTTTCCGTGGGTTAAAATTACAGGCGGTGCATGTACCAAGGTCCATGTGAGCGGTTCTATGGCCCAGGGGGGGGGGGGGGGTGGGTGGAGAGATAGGTGTTCTCCGCTCCTCTCACAGCTGATGACATGTTCATAACTGTCAGTGCATGAACACTTAATAAGCCTGGTTAACGTGTGCAACAAGAATTCACTTAATGAAAGCGCGAGGAATACCACGCACATACGTGCATTTGTGTAAGTTCTCCGTGTCAGAGAAATCACACTTCACTTTCTTGCATTTCTTCTTGTGCATTTATGCTTACATCAACGATATTCAGACGTATTTGCGCTCTCGTTTGTGCTGTGTTTGCATCTGCAGCATTTGCTTTGCACGTATGCACTAGTCAGTGGAAAGCCCTGCACCCCCTACTCAAGAATGTGGGGCATCAGCGGGAGATTTGAGCGGATTTAGACTGTCCCTTTTGCCACGGTATGCAGGGTTTTAGACAACATTAGACACAAGTTCCAGCGACTGAAGACCATGAGCAGGGCTTAGGCGGGGATTTGCACTTAACACCATGCATGTTGGGACTTGTTATGTGACTGAGATTTTAATGGTTTTGACACTAAGGAATCAAGTGATTTATTAAACACATTTTGCCAAAGAAATACAGTTTGGGCACAGGGGTACAATTTAGTGACTCACTAGGTATATTACTTTATTGTTCAATTTACAATTTTGGCTGTATTTTTAAACTTGCTCTGTGTAGATGCATTGCTTGAATCGCTGTGTTGCAGTTGAATTTTATACATCTCCAGAGAAAACTTATAAACAAGGGACTATGTCGCACCAATAGGAAGAGTCAGGTAACCATGAACCTATTTTCTCAAGACATTGAAAAGGTAGCCCAACTTTTTCAAGTGGCAATCTATTTCCATCCTGGCCATGCACTAAAATAGCAACTTTTCTCAATACTGTATCATTATTGTTCGTTTTCATGTTTTTGGTTTTTCAAAGTGTTGCCAAAAATAGCTGAAATATTCCCTTTAATGATTTTATAGCAGAATAATGGACAGTATTGTTGCTATCTTTACAATAATCAAATTTGAGGCAAAAATTCTTGAAATATGTTGATTTTGGTCATCATTGTATATTTGTGATCTTTTGAATTTTTGCCCCTGGGACAGGGAACAGAAGCAGAGGGTGTAAACTGCAGGTTACAGGTTTCAAGTTGTGGGTTGCAGGTTGCAATTACATTTCTTTTCAATCAGAAGATAGTATGATCTTTATATGATACGTTAATTTCTACTTAAATTTCTTCAATAAAGTCCGAATTGTTTCATTTGTTAAGAAACCTTAGTAACGAAAAATCTGAACTGGACTAGACTCTTGGTACAAGAGTTTGCGGAACTATTTCAAGGTGTTCTCACAGATAAGCCACACTCCCAATTTTGGAATGGAAATATTAGGTGAAAGGTGCAGTTTAATCATTAACCATTGGCGATGATCAGTCAAGGTCCTAATGGCGATCACCCGTCACCCACCCTAAAATTCCCGAAGAACTAGACTTTCTAAAAGTCGTTCGCTTCTCGTTTCCTGTTTGGTGGTAGTAGACCCCGGTGCGAGTGAGCTCGACTTGTAAGTAAGTCTACCGAAGAACCTGAGATTTTTAAGCCCGTGGGATTGATAATTTTGAGAAAAATCATGACAGTTGTATGTTTCGAAAACATGTTTCGACAAACTGTTGTCATCTTCAGTTCATTTTGTTTGCAATTACCATTACATTCTCAATTGGTGTAATACATACAAGTATTAAGACAGGAGATTTTAATAATAACAAAAGAATGGCTCACAAGATTGTAAAGATTACAGGTTGACAACTTAGTTAACATGAAGAAATCACATAGCAGAAGGAAGTACCAGCATTTCATGCATTGTGACAGTTTCTTCTGTCTTAGACCAGTATGCTAATATGTTTCGAGTTGCTGGTCACGGGGTTGCATTTTGTATCAAAAAATGGATCGGGCATTAGTTTAACTGCTAATGTATAATGTGAACTTATCGAAATTATCTGTAAGCTTGCATCACAAATGCAAACAAAATCCAGTTCTATTGACCAGCCAAAAACCAGTCACCTTGCAGAATGTAAATAAACATTTCAGCTTAATTTTAATTCAATATGCTGTGCAAAGTGCAAGTAATCAAACATGCTGCACATTTTTGTGCAATCGCACTTTCTTGCTTATTAAACTATTGGAACATGAAAACTACAACCTTGAACTTGAAATGTACGTCTTTTCTTTTCATAATGCTCATTGCATGTACTATTGTAAAGTGGAGCTCGAAGCCAAATTTGGGGCCAAATTCTTTTCTCATTTGGCAATTTTGAAGCCCATCAAATGCAAGCTAGCTTTTGATTGCCATTGATACTTTGACACTGGTTCTGAAAAC
Organism: Siderastrea radians; assembly: GCA_964017195.1. Lineage (NCBI taxonomy): Eukaryota > Metazoa > Cnidaria > Anthozoa > Scleractinia > Rhizangiidae > Siderastrea > Siderastrea radians. The sequence continues at coordinate 19,986,129 of OZ024888.1, read as the reverse complement.
AACTGAGTTTTTTTAGTATGAGGTATTTCTTTTTTAAGTTCGATGTGTACATTTTTTAACCACAAGAGAGTGAGAGAATTTAGCCCTTTCACTTTTTATCCGCCACAAATTTATGCTTATTAAAGGAAAACACAGAAACGTTCGAGAAAAAAATAAAATTTTTGAAACTCGTTGCTTTTGTCCACGTTATCGGCTCATCACATGTTAATCATGGGTTTTATTTGGTTCAGATTGGTGATGAAATACAACAAAAATGCTGCTCTGACAAAGCTACAAATATGCAAAGTAAAACCTGCTGAACAAAACCTGGTAAAACTGTATGGCCCCATCGGCATGACACCTCTGTCGTTGCCAGGTCTCTTTCTTTTGTTCAACGTTTTATATTCCTTGGTCATAGCTAGGCTACTTGGAGACTTTATTGAGTGCCCTTTCACATAAAAAGGACAAATTATTTTTACACAATAATTTAAGCCATCCTTACTCCTTTAATTAACTGCTTTTTAAATTTGTAATTAACCTGCAACCCGCAACCTGCAACCTGCAGTTTACACCCTACGCAACTGAAGTGAGATTTTGACATAAGATATTGCCCCGCATAGCGGGCACTTTGCTTCATTTAGGGACGGACCATTATTTTTTTGGAGGAGGGGGATGAAAAATCCTGAAAAAAATTGTTTGCAAAATCAAAAAAGCCCAAATAAATTGTTTGCAGACATGAAAAGGAGAAAATAAAAAGTTTGCAGACTAGTTGATACATAGTTTGATTTATAAAAGTAAATTTAGTCTTATTTGTTAAAATGCAAGACAACAATGCAACAAAATGATTTGCATGGATTCATCAACTGGTTAATGACATGGTAAGTTAGCCACCACAAACTAATTCAAAAGTTGACATTTTGAGTGTTAGCTATTCATTAGAGCAAATGAGCTGTTTAACACTCAAACATCAGTTTTGTCATTTCTTTCCGGTGGTTAATTTACCAGATCGACTTGGTTGATAAACCCCAATTTCTCAGTGTTTTTTTTACTTTTTCCACCAACAAATTACCACAGTTTCTTAAAATCAGTAACTAACCCCTTTATTAAAAATAATCTCTTCTGAGGACCTTGAAAGCATTAAATATTAAAGTTAGGTTATTGTATTAATCGTTCCTATAACAAGAACTTTTTGTAATTGGATAGCTGTAATCGGACAACTACGTTGCGCAAGCGTCAATCAGGTGCACTGAAATGAGTTCTTTTTATAGCTTTCTCCACTGCTTGCAAAACTGATAATTAAAAATATATCCCTGAAGGGCACATAGATTTTATTATCTCGCATTTTGTTATAGATAGGATTAACTGGAATTCGTATTGTACAATTCAGGGGTAATCGTGCTCGTAATTTCAAATCGTCCTCGCGCTACGCGCTCGGCTGATTTAAGAGGCCTTCCAAGGGGGGTAGCCTTGTCGCTTTGTCGCGTCTTTCTCAGGAACGATGTCGCTGCACTAGTGGTTGTAAACGTCGCTGTCGTTTTTGAACCACGTGCAAATGTCGCTGTCGCTTTATAAATTCTCTAAAATAACGGAATTGATGGTTGTGTCATAGGCACTGCCCTCAAAGGAGTTTTTGGCACATATTGGCAGATCGTCAAGAAGAGCATTAAAACATGCATTTAGTGTCTTCAATATCACGTGATCGTGAAGAGGAACTATCAAATGATTGGCCATTTTCCCCCAAATGACACAAATCAAGATTATGGGTACTAGTAAACTAAAGGCCAGTAAAAAGTTTGCCTCACCGTGAGGCCTGAAGTCACTTGGCATGCGATGCGATCTGGAAGAGTGATTGGCGAGAAAAAAACTTGAACTTCAATTGAAATCATTATATAAATCACTTTACGGTGACGTTGGCATCCCAAGATAAGATTATTACTATTTTAAAATAGAAACGAACACGCCTCCATATCTTAACCTTTTGGACTAAGAAACACTCCAAGATCTTTGTCTTTTATGTCTCTCAAAAGAAAATAAATTTACAAATTCGATCTTTTGGGATGACGGATTTTCTTCTAACACTTAGAAACTCTAAAACACGAGACCCTGTAGAGTATAGAGACAGTGCGTTTGAAAGGAAGAGTTCGCCAAGAGATAAACGCCCGCGGGAGGCTGGAGTATCTAGGGGGGTCCGGGGGCATTCTCCCCCGGGAAATTTTGAAATTTCGTACTTCTGGAATGCAATTTTCAGCATTCTGATGGGCAAGTCAAAGTGGTTTAATTGCTGTAAATTCAAAGTCATGCCAGCGGTTAAGGTGGTTAGCAGTCTTAATTTTTTCAAATACACAATTTCCTTACGTCGCTGTCTATTGATAGTGCTTATTGTGTCGCTGTCGTATTTTGCTAGTTCAGTTGAGTCACTTGTCGATGTTTACAAAGTCCCATGTCGCCAGTTTTCAGGGCTGTGTCGCTTGTCGCTTTTACCCCTTGGAAGGCCTCATTTAAAGTAACTCGCCCAATTACTCCCTGAATTGTGCTCCACTGAGTCCAATTACCATTACTAATCAAGAACTCTTCAAAGTGCAATGAAACTCTAACTAAGAAAAAAGATTAACTTAAATTCCTGGGTTGCATGTATTCACTAATAGTCACACTGGCTTTTCAACAGGGTCCTAGGCTGGTTTGAGGATGACATTTAATAAATCATCACTTAATAGAAAAGGATATTTTGTTTCAAATGTTTCTTTTTTTCCATTAAACCTGATTAATCAACCAAAATCTGTCTCAAAAGAGTAAGACTTGTCATGATAAACGATTTTAGATTGTTTGGTTAAACAGCAAGCAGTCTCCTGTTTTCCACTTGCATCAAGAAGGCAAATTGGATCCAGTCTTGTATAAACTACAAAATAAAGCGCAAGTGTAAGCAAGCGCTGTTTCATTTCGCTCCTCAATCCTCTGTAGGATCAAGGGAGAAAAGGCCGCTGGTGCAGTTCTATATTATTACTTGCAATTACGTTCACATTTTAAAGTTTCAGTATACTTTGATGTGAGATTTTCAATTTTTTCAGGAAACAAAACAAGCCATGGTGCAGTTAGAGACACAGCATTCATGGAAAGCAGTTTTAGGCAGTAATGTTTAGATTAGTATTTTTACTACATAAGATTACCTGATGAATTTTAACCATATATATATAAATAATAATAATAATAATAATAATAACAAACACACACACAAAAAATTGTTTGCAGGAAGATGCAACCGGAAAAAAATTGTTTGCACAGACAACAACACAGAAAAAAATTGTTTGTCTTGAAAAAATTTTCATCCCCCCCCTCCAAAAAAATTATGGTCCGTCCCTTAGAAGGCAGACCTGGTCTAATGCCCCGCATTTCCACTGACTAGTGCATAATTGGGTGTATACAAAACCTGGGCTAGGCCATGGCCCGGGCCATGGCCCACCCTATGGCCTACCCTATGGCCCACCCAAAATTGTGCAGTTTTTTAAAAAAATAGCACGGTCAGGAAAATTTAGTCAAAATTTAGTCAAGCGCGGTTGACCAAATGGAAAAGCTGGACTGGGCTTTGGACTGGACTCTGGACTGACTATTATTGACTTGTAAAAATATGAAATGGACTTAATATTTTACTTATCATTTAATAATTTAAAATAAAGTAAATTTTTAAATCACTAAAAATCATGTTGAACAAGTTAGGGATGGCCCATTATATTTTTTTCGGTGAGGGAAAGGGGTGCTTAAATGGGGGAAACATTCCCCTTTAGTGCGTGTTTTACTTTCAAATTCGTCGGTTGATTGGCCTGTCTGCGAGAGGTTCGCATAAAAAAAACTTCAGTTATCTGGCACGAATTTGAAAATAAACCACGTACTACAGCCAAATGTTTTCTTCATTTTATTTCTTTATTTTGTTCGCTTGCCAGGTACTGTAACCCGCACAGTAATCGGTTCTTCGATTCCCTGGTTTCAATATGTCAACACTTTTCAAGCCAGAAAACAAATGTCTTTTCCCCGACAGGCTCCATGCAGATCGAAGTTTATGTCTTGCGAGCTGCGCGTTGTTGTGGAGGAGCATGAGTTTTCTGATAAATTTTTAAATTGTCTCTAAATAAGGGACGGACCATTTTATTTTTGAAGGGGTTTGGGTTGGACTTTTGCAGAAGAAATAAAAATCCTGCACGGCGGCACAAAGCAAAAAATTAATTGCAAACTAGTGAAATGAAATTCATACAAAGCGTTTTGGTCACGAAAAAATTCATCGGTAAATCCCCCCCCCCCCCCCAGGAAAAAATATAATGGTGCATCCCTAACGTGTTTAGTATGATTTTAAGTGATTTAAAATTCTACCTTATTTTTTTAATTTTTAACTGATTAGTAAAATATTAAGTCCATTTCATATTTTTACAAGTCAATAAAAGTCAGTCCAGAGTCCAGTCCAAAGTCTAGTCCAGAGTCCAGTCCAGCTTTTTCATTTGGCCAGCGCGGTATGGAGCGGGCGGAAGATTGCAGACTTCACGAAACAGGATACTGTGCTACAATGGTTGCAATGGGCAAAAAATAAAAAACAAGATAACCTCTGCCCGACCTTGGGGAACAACGATCCGTGGCATTAAGAAAAAAACGTAAACAAGTAGATAAAAGAAATCAAAACAATTTTTTTAGTAATTTGATGAGCCGACAACTTTTTTAAATTCATTAATTTTTTTTAAAAAGCCGAAGAAAAGAAATTAGGAAAGAAAGGGACTTATACACACACCGGCAAGGGGGCTCGAACCATGTAACTTCCGATTTGCTGGGCACGCGCTATGCCACTAGCCAAATTGAATCTGGTCAACCCCTTCACGCGTGATGTCACCATTTTTCAAGATGGCACCAGCTTCCTCGAAAGTCAAGTCAAACACGCTTTGATTTCTCACCCCAACGCTTTCGCCCCCACACCAACACCACGTGTCTGAGTTCACATCATTCAAAGGCAGAAGAATTCCTCCACGGAGTTCCCACCGGGGATTTTTTCCCCCTTCGAAAAAAAACTTAATATCTGCGCTCGATCCGCGTGGCCACCACCAAAAGCGCTATAAGATTAGACGAAAAAATCCTTTTTGTCCCAATTCCTCCTTGAGAAAAAATTAATCTTGGCCAAAAAAAAAAAGAGAAAAAATTTTCCCTTCGACCTCGGCTGGATTCGAACTCGCTCACTCCAAAAAAACACAACACTGGACCTCCCCGCGCGATGCCCCCGCGCGCCCGCGCCCGCGATCCCACACCCACCAGTCAGCGATCCGCCCGTCCCAAACCACATTCCATTCTGATGACATCATCACTCGAGGGGTGGGTCTTTTCGATACAACATGCTATACTGACACACCTTACTACTACTCTTGAGAAGTAGCAGAATTTCTTGGAAACGAAGTTGACAGTTCTTTTCTTATCTTTCTATATATCTGTTTCTTTGTACGTGTGTAAGTTTGTTTTACTTTGTATGCCCTTACTCTTGTTTGGCTTTTTTTCTGGTTATTTTTGTAAAAACTGCACAATTTTGGGTGGGCCATAGGGTAGGCCATAGGGTGGGCCATGGCCCGGGCCATGGCCTAGCCCAGGTTTTGTATACACCCTGCATAATTGCTTAACTAGAATCTAATCAAAAGTAATTAACAGAACGAAAACTAACCTGCGATCAGGCCAAATTTTAGCATCGCTCTCATATTCTCTTACGTTGGTCGCTCGCTAAACTAGGGCCTGATACAATCTCTCACAGGAGTTCGTGTCGGCGGCCAAATTTTGGCCGCGGGAATCTCGCAATCTGATTGGCCCTTTAACAATAGAGCTGTCAACGGAAGTAAATCGTCTACGAGATCGACCATCGCCAAGGAACAACCAAGGAACAAGTCTGCCGAAGTAAAATGTGTTGCTCTAATAAATTGTCTTCGTTCTAGGAGAATTGTCACCATTTCTTTCTCTCCTGAGAATGGCGTTCGGTTTGACGCAAGCTGTCTCTCACCTGGAGCAGTAGTCTCCTTCGCAGCCGTTTTTAGGGTCGTCACGCAACGCTCCTCCCCACAAACGGCTGCTTTCTTTCGAACCACATTCCTTTCCCTTTGTTTGTCTGAACAGGCGATTGACCAATCATAACACAATTATTGTTTTAAATCGAACCAATCAAGCTTCAGCCAAAAACTTTTCCCGCGAATTTTCTTGACATCAAGTCGGAATCTGGAATATGTTGATCAGAGAAATTTTTCGTAGTTTTTACATCTATTGGAGACTTAATGGGAACTCCGAAGAAAGTCGTCGACGCTGATCGCTGTTTTATTTGTTCTACAGTTGTAGCAAAGAAAGCAAAGTTGTATATTTTTGGAAAATCATCGATTGACTTTGGCGAGATTATTGAATCCGCACTAAATGTGAATGTGAGAAACTTCTCAGCCAGCGAACAGTGGTACCAAAGATTGACGAAATTTAAGCGTGCATTAGACAACCTTAACAAAGCAAAAAGTGAATTAGAGGAGGTTTATAACGCGAGTGTTCATCGTACGAAGAGACTATGTAAAGATGATGCAGAGGAAGACGTCGCGAAAGAAGTCGAAGAACATGTAGAACGGTCAACACGTGAAAAGGTCGCGAAAGTGCTTCACTTTTCGACTAAGGCTACCACTTGTACTTCAACCGTCGCCTCATCAGATGGCCAATTCAGGCTTCCTATCGCCAATTCAGAGTAACGGTGGCGAGTTGCTGAAACGCGCGTTTATAAACACCATCGCGCATAGTCGCAAAGTTGTCACTTCCACTCCACGAAAGTTATCAAGAAACTGTGAAGGTCATTTGCCTGAAACTTCCAACGTAAAGCTTTCTATAAGTTACCCCAGTAAAAGTGTGAATAAATTCCTCCACAGTAGCTATCAACTCATTGGAAAGGCCCTTGTTCATGGCATTCCCTCGAGAGTCGCTAATGCAGCTATGAACTGTCAGCCCGTTCGCAAACACATTTTAGAGAAAACACTGGGTATTTTGAAGAAAGAAGTTTTGGGACTTTGCTCTAAAAACAATCCTTCGCTACTTCGAAAGTCTAGCAAGGAAGGGCTGACAGATTTTGATCTGCAACACGTGTGTGAAGAATGGAAAGTTAGAGCCCAGTAGTAAATAGTGAATTAGTCAAATACCACCTGGTTCTCAGCGGTTTATTTTCGAATTTTAAAACCCCCACCATAATAAACAAGCTCCCTTTGTTCGCTTGTTTAATTTATTATGGTGGGGGTTTTAAAATTCGAAAATAAACCGCTGAGAACCAGGTAGTATTTGACTAATTCACTATTTACTACTTATACCCGAAATTAACCACCCAGCATAAAAAAAGAAGAAAAGATTAAAACGAAAACATAACCGAACACACACACACAAAAATTATAATCGGTTAAATATTTGTGAGTCAAATTTGATGGCTGCCGGATTCAACAACTGTCAGATTACCGAAGCAATACAAAACCTACCACCAGAGTTACGTGAGATAATTTTCAAACATTTCCTCACCATAAAACTGAAAGAGCGAGAGGCTTTGGGTTGGAACCTGGTTCACGATGAGCTTTTAATACAACCCTTTTGTTCTGAAAAACAGCAGCTTGTTCATATTATAGTGTGTGTAGCCTATATGCATTGTTGTTGTGGAGGGTGTCTCCTGGACCGAAGGGTGATAAAGGCCCAGCAGGACCACAAGGTCCTAATGGTCCAAGAGGTGAAAAAGGGCCCGCTGGACCACAAGGTCAGAAGGGGGCACAAGGAGCACAAGGTTTAAAAGGCGACAAAGGTGATAAAGGTGATAAAGGTGAAAAAGGTGATCGTGGACCTCAGGGTAGTGCAAGCGGTTCTGCTAATATTGACATGCAAAATAAGTACGATATTTTGCGATTAAAAAGCAACCCTTATCCTGTCCACGGTGATCTGACAAAGGTAATAAACTATCAGGACACGAGAATTATCTTTCTTTCAAAAAAGGAAAGCGGAAAAATGGAAGCAAGCATTGATATGAACAATAATACAATCTACAACGTAAAAGACCCAGTACAGGCAGATCAAGCCACAAACAAAAAGTATGTCGATAATCAGCTTGTGAAAAAATTGGATAAAGAAGCTGATATTGATATGAAAAATAAATCAATCATCAATCTTGATCTTCCATCAAACCAAAGAGACGTCGCATGTGTTGAGTTTGTTAACAACAGAATTGATGATATAACACAAAAAAGTTTCTCAAAGTTGATGGCAGTAACAATATGACTGGAAACTTGAATTTAAATAACAATAAAATTATTAACTAACAAACCGATTACAAAGATTCGAAATCCGCAGTTAATGTTGATTTTATGCAAAATGAAATAACAACTATGAGAGATCTTGTCACTCAAAAACTTCATGAATCTCAGATCATTAACTCAGGACAAAAAAGGGACGCCTTCAGATACTTGATGGAAGACACTGATGAATTTTCGAGTGAAAACAATATCGAGGTTTTGGGTATTAACGATTTTCCCAGTTCTCCACATCAAATAAATAAAAAAGCTTACCAACTTAAACTCTTGTTTGAAAAAGGCTCACCCAACCAGTACCGGTCACGCCTCGGTTTTAACCTATATAAACTTCCGGTCGGTTACTATACAATGGTTGTTGAATGGTTTCCGCCGGAGATGAATGAGATAAGTGTGACAGTGCAAGCTACGACGATTTCAATTTCTAATTATACAACCAAAAAATTCGAGAAGTACACCAAAACAGTTATCAATTTTCACAGATGGGGTAGCTCACCCCCACAATTTCTTTATCTTGATCTGCACGGTACAGTTAGTAACCCATCATTTTTAACAATTGGTCATCTAATTGTTTATGGTGTTAAAGAAACAATTTCAAACGTTAATCCAAGTGTCTATGACACAGCTTTTGTTATTGAAAATGGAAAAATGGTTATGCAAACAGATCTTTCTTTAAACGGACATAATTTGAATGGTTCAATTCATTATATAAATGGAATTTTAGATGCAACACAGGGTAAAAAAAATTTTTCGTTAAATGGTTGTAGTCAAATAATAATGAATCAGGATGATATAATAAAAAATATAAAAATAATGTATGTAAGCAGAAAAGTTATATTTACACCTATTTCTATTTCAATATTCTTTTTTCCAACAACGAGTAGTATTAAAATAGATTCAGATGGTATAAAAATTACTCCTGTAAAGAAAGTTTATCGTTCAACTGATACATCTAGAATACAGAAATAAATGTTAATCTTAAATTTGATTCTTGTTGTTCACTGTATATTGAACTGTCTTCATCAGGAATAAATGAACTCCTTCTAATGTTACTTGAATATATAGTTTCAATATATAGTATTATATAACACAATGCAAGATATTTTCGAATTCAACCATATCGACCAAACACTTTCTAAAGAGAAAGTTAAAATTCTGAAAGATTTATATGCTTATTACCATAAGAAACATTATGGCTTTGAAAAGTTGCACCGCGGTTTTCGAAGAAAAAATTTTGTTTGTAATCTTTCGGCTGGCAAATTAATTATTAGTGCCGCAGTAGCCGGAGGAATTACATTAAACCCTATTGCCATAGCAACTTTAACTGGTGTTGGTCTTACTTTGAAAGCAGTGGCAAGCCTTAAGAAATACGATAAAAAAACAGAACAAGCAAATTTTGCCCGTATCGAATACCAAAAAATCCTTGATTAGATTCGCTTTTACCTCAGAGGCGAAGCTTTCGATGAGAGGGTCTTTCTTGATAGTTGAAAATGATAGATAATTTCGTCACTAATCATTGTATGGAGATTCCACTATCTATTTCTAACAAGTATGAAAAAAAATTCGCTCCGTTGTAGATTTTCAAAGTAATTATATACGCTTTCAAAAATGATTGCAATTTTGCAAGCTATTTGCTATCACCTAGTTGAACTTCTCACACCCTCCGAAATTTTGCAAATAAGATTTATTACTCGTGAATGTCTTTCAAAAATATTGTTCCAACTCGTGACAAAGATGGTTACCCCATTTCGGGACAAGATGTGGTTCCATAATACAATTTTTTCCTCTTAAAATTGAAAATGAAACCCTCTTTCTTATAGAAAACGAAAAATGCGTGACCTTATGTGACAAGAGGCGTGACACTGCGTGACTGGGTTACATTACTGTCACGCGTGACGTTGCGTGACAGGTCACACAAAAGGGCAAAAACCCTTGTGGGGGTGCTCGTTGGCTGTTCTTGCCTAGCCTCGGCTAGGACTTTCACCTCACCAAAGTGAGGATTTCACCGCTGACAAGGCGGGTGTCATTCCACATTTTACCTCTGGGAGCGAGGTTGAAATCCCGAGGGATTTCTGAGCACCCCCCTGTCACTAGTAGGGCCGAAGCGGGTTCACCCGAGGGTACTCTCCCACTGGAAGGAGTTCCCCTATACCTCGTAATTCACCGCATGCAAGCCCTCAAACAGGGTTCAGATGGTGGCCAACCATCACCCCCCTAAGGCTTTACCAATGAGTGAACTAATAAATATTGATCACTTTCAATATATATTAAACACATTTTTCTTCTTCTATTTCTTATGGTACCCTTTTTCTGTCCTTCACCTAAATGACGCAATAATTGAATATTTACGCATGCGCTTCACAAAATTTCACCTTGAGCAGAAAAGTACACGCTATTAAACAAATGTATCTTCAATGTATCACTATGGATGTCTGGTTATATCATCGATCGGGACAGAGATGGTTATTTCATCTAAGATTTCTTCTTGTTTATAACAACACCCTCATAAGTTTGAGAGAGGTAAATAACACAGCAGTTTTTGTGCCGCCCATTGATAAAATAACTTATGATGCTGTTTTGGTTTTTTTCACAATAAAGATCATCAAAAACAACAATTTTTTGGTTGTCCACCGGAACCTCTTCGAGTGGAATGATTTCATCATCAAAAGCCTCAATAACCTCATAACCAACCTTGGGGTTGATTCTTTCAGCAAAGTCCTTCAAAAAACCCTGGTATTGGTACTGGTCCAGGTTTTTTGAGAAGAGGTAGATTTTATCAAACAGCAATAAGTCATAAATCATATTCAGTAATAAGTTTGTTTTGCCAGAATTACTAGGTCCACAAATTAGCATCTGGCAAAAATCATCTGGCAAACAAGGATGACCTTGTTTGTAGGCACTCTTGGAAGAAACTGAGGGAAATGATAAATATGTGAACTTCATACTTTTTTTTCGCTTCTATATATTCACATTGGAAATATGTCAGTAAAAAAATGGCAACAATTGGCTGAAGAAAAAACGGTGTTGGATAAACAAACAGAAGAAATTCACCAAAAATTTAAAATGGATAAAATAAACAAAGAGTTTGGTCAGCTTTCAGGAGAAGAGTTTTTTAAACCAATCACAAAAAGGCTTGATGAAAAGAGCACCACTGTGGAAGAAGAAGAAGACGAGGAGGAGCAGGAATTTCCTGATTACACAATGGATGAATTTGACGAAACTTACCCTTTTGGTGATGAATTCAGACCGGATGCATCAACACCAGCACCATCACCAGAACCATCGCCAACACCACCACCATCACCACCACCACCCTCATATCAGGAAGTTGTTGATGATGATGATGATGATGATTTTCCACCACCACCACCCAAATCGCTGATGGAAGAAAAAAAATCCACACGTAAAGAGTGGGGGAAGCCGGAACCGGTTAAAAAAGAATATCCCCATGAATCAACCCTATTGCAAACAGTCAATCAACTGATCACGAAATTTGGAAATGATCCCGATTACATAGTAAAAAGTAAAAATTCTCCATTATATGGTTATTCAATTGAGGACCTCAAAAAAGTAAGAGATGGAATTTTTGCAAAAAGAGGGGTAACAAAAACAGTTTTTGAGAAACAGTTACAGGCGGGGAAGTATAGACTGAAGTCCACTCCCCCACAAGAAAAAACAGAAACTACTCCAACCCTTTTTGAAAAAGCTGTCATGAGCCGAAGACCTGCTTTTGAACTTTCTGACGATGAAGATGACTTTTCAAAACAGGATTGGGAAACCGAAGGAAGCGGAATCGCTGATGAAGCTGAAAAATTGATCGACCAACTTCATTTGAGCTTAGGATCGATAAAAGCAGGAAATAGCTCAATAAAACTAAAAAATCAGGTATTTTAACTGCTTGATTCACTAGTTGAACTCGGTATAATCGAAAAAAAGAAAAAGAAAAAATTATTTCTGATTATATAAAACAATAATGAGCTTTGATATACTGCTTGACTCGAGCCTTGCAAAACTGCAAAGAGGTGGAGAACGGAATGTTTCACACGATTTTACAGTGAAGTTTGATCCTCCAATTCGATTGGAATTTAAAAAAAACTATAAAGCCGCGCTGAACAGACTTATCACAATGAGTTACTCATGGAATAATATCGATTCTCGTTATGATAACAACAAAATTCGCTGGAAGAAAAAAACAGAACAAGCGTGGAAGACCTTAACTTTTCCGAATGGAATGTATGATTACAAAAGAATCAACACTTATCTTCAGCAACACACCGGTAAAGTAGACCCGACAAACAAAGACAGTAATTACATTTTCACAATATATTTCGATATGTCAATTTATAGGGTTGTGACTTTATACATAACGATTATGAGCTTGACTTGTCTCAAGGAAATTTTGGTGAATTGCTTGGTTATGGTAAAAGTACCTTGAGAGGAGATGTTGTCGGAAGGAAAGTTCCAAATATCACAAGAGGTGTTGATTGGGTTTATTTGCACTGCGATCTTATCTCACGCCGAGTAGAAAATGTTCCAAGCGATGTGTTATACAGTTTCTCAACGTCAGATCTTCGGGTTTGCTATCCATTTCGAAAAGAGCCGCGTCGACTTGAGTGGCAACCTGTGAATAAAAGTTCTATTGATGCAATAAGGGTTCGGGTGACAGATGGAAGAAACAACATCAGTTCTGGATCTCAACGGAACAGATATTGCAATTAGTTTAATGATTGGAGAAGAGTAAGGATTTTGTTGGTATAAATATACAATCATGAATCATCCGAGCGAGTGGACAAAATTCTTTGACGAAAACACCGGACGTTATCGATGTAAACACAAAGGGTCGGGGGTGATCCGTGACACCTTAATGACCATCGGAAAAATATTCAAAAAAAATATAAAGAACGTGGCAAAGAAAACCGCCGAAAAAGCTTCAAAAACAATCGCTGAAAAAGCGGGACAGAAAGTGGGTGAACTTGCTGTGGAAAAAGGTTCGAAACAAATACGAAAAATACTGCAAGAGCGAAAAAAGCAAAAACCGTTGTCACAGGATGCAAAAAAGAAACTTGCAGATATTTTACAAAATCAAGTAACGAAAAAATCAGACGCCCTTGTGAAATTGAATCAAATTTTGGCAAACGAAATTTAATCAAAAAATTTTTCTCTCTTAATATAACTCTTGTCAAAATGTTCAGAACTCCACCATACCTCGAGAAGACTACACACATTCGAGTTGATTTGGACACTGCACTCACCTTCCCTGGGAATACCCACACTCAAAAAAAGTTGGGATACAAATTTGCCTTGAAAGACCAGGACAATTTTTATGACTGGTACAACGCTTATTTCCGCGTCGATTTCGACTTGGAAGCTACAGCAAACGGAGCCGATATTGCTGAAGACACTCGATCGGCTCCGATCAACGGTTCTTTTTCATTGATAAAAAGTTTGATCGTCAAATCATCTGGAAAAAAATTATACGAGGCGGATAATTTCAACAAGGTTGTTTTCATCAAAAACCTGCTTGAATTTTCGGATGATTTTTCAAGAAGTGTGGCAAAAAACTATTTTTGGTATCTTGATAATGCTGATGACACTGTGGTTGCAGAAGCAACTGCGAAGAACCTTGGAATGCGGGCAAGGGCGATTCTATCAGACCAAGGCAAAACAGTTCAAACCATTATCCCTTTGAACAGAACTCCTTCTTCGAAAGTCTTTCCGACAGGCTGCTGCCCCCGTTACATTTTGAGTTTGAAATTAATCTGCAAAACGATGAAGAAATGATTTGGCAAAACGATGGAACAGCTCGAAGGATTGTTGTTCGTAAATTTGAGTTGTGGGTTCCACAATTACATTTCACTGGCAAAGGACAGATCCTGGTCAATGAAAATTTCTTGAAGCCAACCAAATGGATATACCTGCAAGAAAATTTGACACAGAGCAGCGCCCGAAGGGATGCGAATGGTAGGTGGTTGATTACACCTGGGGTAAAAAACCCCAAGCATGTTTTTGTATTCATTCAACAAACTCGGAAACAAAATAATCACCAATACAATCCTTATGTCTTTGACACATTCGATATCGATGGTGATGAATCAGCAAGATTGGACACTTGCCGTCTTCAGTACGGCACAGAATTTTATCCTGAGCTTGAATATGATCATGACTTTAAAATAAGAATTTTGAATGATTTGATCAATTTCAGATACAGAAAGAATGACTATAACACCGGCGTTCAGCTGCCGCTTTCCTACTTTGATGAGTTATACCCAGTTATCTACTTCGATCTGCGAAATTCCAAAGAAGGTTTGACAGACGATCCCAAAAAGCTCGAATTCCATTACAGACTTAACGAAGCCGCTAACGCTCAAGATTATATAATCTTCGCCGCGATTTTGAATGAACAAGAATTTGTGGTGAAGCAAATTGGCAATGAGCTTGTCGTCGTCTAGACAAAAAAATTCTGAATATAATATACACACGATGAGTACAACTTATCATCCATATAAAATTGCACTGACTCATGGTCAGAAAAAGAAACTTCAAAAAGCTTATGTTTCGAAGACAGCTGTCACTCTGAGAGTCAAACCAGACCAAATTGGGTGCGGTGACGAACTTCTTCTCACTGCTACTCAAATCTCGCGACTGAAGAAAACCCCAGAGGCAGGGAAAGGAATGGAAATAAAATTAAGCCAGACCCAGATTCAGAATACTGCGCAGCGCGGTGGAAGTTTGTTTTCTGCTATGCTAGGTTTGGCAAAACCAGCCCTTGGCGCATTAGCAAGTGCAGGTTTGAGTTTCGGCGATGAAAAGGTGCTGAAAAAAATATTCGCAAAAGGTTTTGGACCGAAGGAAATTGAGCTTTATAAACTTGTCCAGCGAATGACTCCCACTCAGAAAAAGGCGGCAGAACAATATCTTGTTGGACAAGGTTTAGTAAAAGGAGGTTCACAATACGGCGGCTTCCTTGGTATGTTGGCGTCTATCGGAGTACCTTTAGCCCTTGATTTAGTCAGAACAATAATCGGAAAAGGTATGCAAACCCAACCACCACCACCACCACCACGAACAAGACGATCACCACCTATACCACCTCCTAAAGGTAAAGGAATGCAAATTCAACCTCCCCCTTTTTTCGGAACTTGGGAGGATTATTATCATTTTAAAAAAACCAAAATTTGAAGATAAACCTCTATCCAACATTGACTTGAGAAAATGGTGCAACTTTTTACGAATCCCTATCAAAGGTATTTTTAGCAGAAACGAAACAAAGGTTTTGTTTCATTCTCCATGTATTATCAACTTGGATGATTTTGGAAGTTTGGGAACTCATTGGGTATGTTGTTGGCCTGCCAAAAATGGTTACGAGTATTTCGATTCATTTGGGCTTCCACCACCTTTGGAGTGGGAAAAAGAAATGTCAATGCACGGGATGACACATTTTTTCAGAAATGATAATCAAATTCAATGGGAAAAAAGTGTGAGACGTGGTTACTACTGCCTTCTCTTTTTGAATGAAAGAAGTAAAGGAACACGTTTTGCCGATATTTTGAAAATGTTCTCCAATAATTTACTTGAAAACGAGGAAACAGTGAAAAATTATTTTTCATAAAATATATATGCAATGGAAGTGTACTGTGTGAAAGAAAAGCGGAACACGCCCAATGTGCAGGGAAGTGAAAAAGTTGTAATCACAAAGAACAATCGAAAACTCTTAAATGCAAAATGCGCTAGTTGCGGAATAACAAAAACACGTTTTATGCCGGGAAACTAGGTGAGCCCTCCCTTGCGGAGGGCAGTGGAATATTCGGCGATGTTGCTATGGCAGTTGGTGATCTAGCTATTACAAAAGGAATCCCATATCTTGCGAAAAAAAGTGTTGAAGCTGGAAGATATTACGCTTCTGAAGCAATGAAAGACCCAAAACTGCAAAAGAAAGCAATAAATTACACTCTTGACAAAGCCCGCCTAGTCATTCAAAAAATTGGAAGTGAAATGTTAGATCAACTTTCAACTAAAGTTCGACCAAACCAACGTTACAAAACGGACAGACCCGATTTAGATGGAGCTGGGTTTGATATACATGCAACAATTGGGAAATTTCCGAAACCAAAAAAAGGTTGGACATTACCAGGAGCTAATTACACAGGGCCATACAACCCTCTTGAAAAGCAGGTGAACTACGATCCAGAAACGGGTGAAATTCTGGAAATATATCAACCACCGACAGGTGCAACAGATGCGATTGCTATGCAACATGATGTTGACTATGATGTTTGTTCCAACCGTGAAAAAAATACGGTGAAAATCTCAAAAAATGCAAACACAAAGCGGATAAAAAAATGGTGAAGGCTCTTGACGCAGTTCCTTACAAAAGGCAGTGGGGTCATGCGGCTGCAAGAAATGCAATCAATGCTAAACAAAAGTTAGGGTTAGGTTTGAAACAACAAAAGGGGACTGGTGTTTTGGATAAACCGTTGGATGCAATAAAATTTGCTGAAACTTTGACAAAAAAAATGATTCCTTCCACAAAACCTGTGTTCGATCGGTATTGGAAAGGTGATATTGTGAAAAATGCTTTCACGGGACCAACTGGTGTTACAAGCAAGAAATTTTCGACGCATCCAAAAAAGGTACCGTCATGCGTTTGGTGAAAAACCCGAAAACAGGCAAATATGAAAATGTTTATGAACCACCATTTATCAAACTCTGTTTTGCGCGCTGCCTGCTCGCTAAGGTTTTAGGAAGGTGATGAAAAATAGATTCCATAATTTCTTTTTTGTTGGGCCAGCATTCAGAAGGTACTATTTCAAAATAATTATACAGAAAACAGGGGTAGTTCACTGACTTGCCGGTTTTCGCCTGAAATTCAGCAATAACATTTCCCAGAAAAGCGATCTCGCTGGAAGAAAACATTTTGTAAATGTTCCATTTACGAAAAATATTTTTTAAATGAAAATTAGTCAAAGGGGGCGCAGTGGAACTTCTTTCCCGATTTTCTTCTTGAAAATGTTCATCATCATCACATTCAATCACTCTACCACATTTTGGACATACACGGCATAACTCATTCACCACAAAAACTATTTTCGCCTCCCATGAAGGACAACGATTAATCTTTTTTGATAACAGGCTTATTTCATTTCTTTTTTTTTTGCAACATTTCTTGAATCATTTTCGACGAAATGTTCACACCTTGCAAACAACCAAACGGGTCGTCCATTTTTTATCGTGTATGGTATACAATGAGCTCGCGTATTTTCAATAAGTTGTCAAAAATTTATTACAGCCCGCAAGGGTATTGGAAAGGGTTTGCAGCAATTAAGAAATTAGCCCAGGCAGCGAAAGTTTCGGAAGATGTGGCTAAAACTGGTTGATGAAGCAAGCTCGTTGGCAGGTTTATTTACCAGCCCCACGGTACATTCCAAGGCCGAAATTTGATGTTCCTGTTCCAAACAAAGGTCACCAAGCCGATCTTCTGTATCTACCACACGATCGCCCACCACGCTCCCGTAAAACTTTTAAATATGCTCTCACAGTGGTAGATGTGGCCTCTCGATACAAAGAGGCCGAACCGTTGACCACAAAAGAGGCCAAAGAAGTTGCAGCTGCTCTGGAACGGATTTATAGTCGTGGTCCTTTGAAGTGGCCGAAACTGCTTCAGGTTGATCCTGGTCGTGAGTTTACGGGCGCTGTGAATCAACTGCTTTCGAAACATAATGTTGACGTTAGACGTGGTCGTGTGGATATTCACCGTGATCAAGCTATCGTTGAAAGATTCAACCGCACCCTGGCTGAACGACTGTTTGGACACCAATATGGGGTCGAAATGCGCCTCCCAGAAGACAAAAGATCGACTGAATGGGTGGCCCAACTGCCCGCTGTTATTTCAGCTTTGAATAAAGAAGTCACTCGACTAACCGGTCAGAAACCTGTTGATGCCATCAAAAAGAAAACTGTTCCATCCAAACCCTCGACACCTTATTTGAGACCCGTTGGTGTGAACGAAAAAAAGCTCCCCTCCGGTTCAAGTGTTCGCTATCTTTATCAACCCGGTGAACTTGAAGGTGGTCGACGAAGAGCTAACCGACCCAATCTGGTCTTTGAATGTTTACGAGATTGAAAAGATTATGATCAAACCAGACGCACCGGTTATCTATTATTTGTTTGACGGACCAAAACGCTGGTTTGTCCGCGAAGAGCTTTTGGTTGTCCCTCCAGATACACAACTACCACCGGCAATCTAACAATGAAACTCAATCGGTTCTGTGTGAATACCGTCTTCCAATACCCAGCGTTTGTCGTAGTAAGCGCTCAACCCCAGCTTCTGCGATTCGTAAGTGACCATCTGCCCGTCCCGCATCCTGAAACCTCTATTAGTTGCCGCCTTCCAAAGCTTTCTTGAAACGCTGCCAGGTGATCTCGTTTTGTTTCTTCGACACCCCTTTCGTGCTGAACTTCTTTTTTTCCCCTCAGATTTGTCGACACAATAACATTTCGAGCAGAGTGCAATCATTCTGCTGCCTTCACACTCGAGTTTAAAGAGCCCAGGGGTCCGACTGCTCCACTTGTCCCAAGCTAACCACTCTTGCTTTTCTGCCTCAAATTCTGTTTGCAGCTCTGGTTTGACGATGTCTTCCAACTTTTCTGCGCTTATTGCCATGTAATTGCCGTCTGTGTCCATCTGAATCAATTCGAAATCTCTTCTGTCAAAATATCTGTCAAGAAAGTCATAACAGAATTCAAGCATTCGAAGTTTAGCCAGTTGATATACAGCTATTCCAACCTGAAATGGTCTTCTGATTGTGATCCGGGGTTTTCGGCTTTCCAGCTCATACGCCTGCCCGATCTCGTCAAGATCACTGAAATATGCGCTTCGCAAGGCTCTGTCGACTACCTTTTCGTCTTTGGTGTAAACTACGTTTGTTTGGCGCTCCAAGGCTTCGATGAGCTTTCCATACCCACTATTTCCTAACAGTTTGAATACCTCAGCCAGCAGCGCCTTGCTTTTTTCTTTATCTCCAGTTCTTCGAGCTTCAGTAACTTGCTCCACAAACCATGTGAATATTTTTGTTGGTTGGTAGTCAATAGTCCGATAAACTTGTGATCACTGCTCCATGCTCAAGATACCATCTAAGGAGAGGAGCGTATAATAATATCTTCTTTGCAGACAATGCTCCCACTAACTTCTTTCCGTCTCCGCGGTTCCGCTTCGTTCGTTTCAGATAGTCAAGCATATGTTGAGGAACAGCTTCAACAGGCACCTCTTTATTGTAGAAGAACGGGCACATCTCCTCAAATTTTGAGTGTAAGTGCTCAGGGATCTCTATATCAACTTCTGCGAATCCGAACCATTTTCCTTCTTTGAGCCTTTGTGTTAGTATGGGAGCGGCGGCTTCGTTATTATAATGCACGACCCTTCCGTTTCCACAAGGCATGTCTCTAAGCATGGTTGACAAATACAAAGCGTTGGCGTCGTAACCCACTATATTTTTGCAAAAACGGGGTTCCGCTATTCGATGAGACCTTATTTTCGTAACTCCAACTTCATGATATCTTGTGAAAACAAGGCTCGGTCCTCCAACAACAGCTTCTTTCAACATCTCATACGCTTCTTTACACGGGCTGTAAAGATCCGCGCCCCTCTCAACACATCCACGGAGTAAGTAATGTAAACTAACACCTGGGATACTGACAGCATCTTTCAAAATATCGATTCCTTTATCAGTGTAAAAAGCACGCATCTTTTCCAGTGCCTCGAGGCCAGGAGCTACATCGAGATTATTGTAGTAACGCAGCCAGTCTGCGAAGGTACACATCCCCTTTTCTTTGAACAGACGCTGGCACCCATCCCATTCATCCCGTGTGAGAACATAACCACCCTTCAGCTTCGAATACCAATCCTCATATTTCGGAAGTCCACGAAAATCAAGTTTTTCAGGTGTGTCAAACCATTCATACGGAAACCACGATTTTACAGTTTCGCATTCATAGGCTTTCACCCATTTCTCATAACTTGTACCCGGACCTAAGTAGTTTATGATATCGAGAAAGGAAAGTTTTTAGTCAAAATGAACATAATTTTGTTTCCATTTTTTGCAACTCTTACTTTACCAGTTGTATCAGATAAACGTTCCGCGAAATGTTCCCTGATAAGATTCAAATCATATCGCCCAGAGGTGAACCCAAGAACTGGCACCTGATTACACCATTCTTCTATTATAAGACGCTATGCTTTTGTAAGCATATTTATATCGTCAGGTATAAAGGCTGCTCTTACTTGGTCCCGAATGTTTTTCTCACGCCTCTCAAGTTCTTCCATAAACTTGTGAACCAAAACCGCAGGATCTTTTTCACAGATGTGGGTAGGTTCTCTTTCTAAAGTGTCACCTATGCTAACAGAAATTGGAACATATGTGTTTTCGATAGTTAACATGCCTGTAGGTTCCTTCCTCTGATTTTTATCTCCGTATGCTTCAAAGTCATACAATATCGCGTGTGGATAACTTTGTATTTGAGTCTGTGGCAACTTAATATTTATTTCTCCTACTTCACAAGACCATGCCTCGATTACATGGTAGCCAGCAGCTCGAAGCTTTTGTGTACGTTCTACAGTTGCTTTGAATCTATCTTCTCGTGTTTGATCATGATGAGTAATAATTCTATTTCGATCATGAGGGTAACATTTTCGGCATCCACGCCAGTGACATCCATGATATTGAAAAACAGTCTTCGTTTCATGGTTATAACCGTCTACAGGCGCACGCTCAACCCATCTTTCACCTCCATGGCCGCAAGCAGCATGGTGAATGTGAATTTTACGAAGTGCTGCGTCTTGTTCAAGCCAGCGAAGAGATTCTGGAGAAGATGAATGTTTTGGATAAAAAGCTTTCTCAAAAGCTGTTTGTGGTAATGCAACTCTTTCTGCCGGACAATCAATAACCGTTTTACCTTGCGCACATGTTTGGGTATGCCGTTGAAGATTGCAAGCTTGAGTAAATCTTGAACGGCAATGAACACATGCATAAATTTTTGCAAGCTTTGAAATATCTTTTATAATGAAAGCATGCCCTTCATAAATTCCGATTGTCAAAATATTTGTTAACTTGGCTGGTGGTTTCCTTCTAAGATGCCATACCACTTCACCATCCTCCATACGTTCAGGTTCATATACACGAATACCCAGCCAATCTTTGAAAATTTGTTTTTTATTAAGATGTTTTTCAACCTCATCAAGTTCATCTAAAGATGTTTTTCGGCAATCTTGTGGAGTAGCAATGAGGTTAAAGAAACTCTTAGCAAGTTCCCGTGCTGCCGTTGTACTTCGATCTGGTCTTGAACCTCGGTGTACTGCAATACAGGGCCATAAACATAAATTGTCTTTGAAAGTGTCTAAAGCCAGCATTGAATGGTTATGTGAAAGGTTACGCAGCCAATCTGGTAATGGTCCTGTACCTAAAAGTGGCTGACGATCAAGAACGACCTTTACATCAACATTAAATTGGTTTTCAAACACCCATTTTGTGTCCGGTCTATTTATGTTGTCAGGGTCTAGACGTACTTTTTCCCGCTCACTCAACCATTTCTCCGCATCAGAAAAACGTTCAAACCAAGGCGAACCTTTGTTTGTGTACATCACCATTGATGAATCTTCTTCAATGTTGCGTAGCTGATATGAAAAAATATGTCTAGCATAGGAGGATGTGTGAACTTTTTCTCTTATTTTTGTTATGAAATCGGGTGTAAGATCTCTTTCAAGATCTTGAATAAAACGCCATCTAATGAAACGGCGCCCTTTTACTTCTTCTCCCTCATATTCGGTGTTATTATATAAATCAAGAATCTCATTCTGATAGTTTGTAACATTTCGGATGGTTTCTCGAGAAATTGGATCAAACTTCCTCAAAATTTCTTGTGTTTTTCTCCCCCTTCTACGAGGAGGAGCAGTTGGTTTAAAAGTTTTAGGAATTAAAGGTTTATCTAAACTCTTCTCCACTTTCTCAGAAATAAGTTCATCCAATATGTTCTGAATAGTTTTTCGAACAGCAGGAGCATCCTCTGCAAGTAATTGCTCTAAAGCTTGTAACGTTGTTGGATCAAGTTCTTTCAAAAGTTCTTCAATGTTTATGTTAAGTACAGACATTATAGTTTGGATATAACAAAGATATGTAATTCTTTAATTGAAAATTTTTAATGTTGGGTGGTTTATTTCGGGTATAAGTAATAAATAGTGAATTAGTCAAATACTACCTGGCTCTCAGCGGTTTATTTTCGAATTTTAAAACCCCCACCATAATAAACAAGCGAGCAAAGAGAGCTTGTTTATTATGGTGGGGGTTTTAAAATTCGAAAATAAACCGCTGAGAACCAGGTGGTATGTGACTAATTCACTATTTACTACTAGCCCCATTATTTTATTCGTTTTTGATGACTTCCGCCTCTAATAAAAGAACAAAGGCTTCATCTTGGTTCGGGAGCGTTGCTGTGGCTGGGTCAGTTAACTTCTCAAGCAAAGAAATGAGAAAATGGATGCTACTTCTTCCGTTCTTGGCGTCATGATGAAAACTAAGTCTATCGAGGTATGTTGTTTTTTAAGTGAGGCGATCTGCTACCAGTAAATGCATTAGTCTGTTATCCTTTTATTTTTACTTCTAACACACAGAGTTAACTGAGCAAATTAGTTGCTCACACTATACCTTTCACCACCCACAACTAAAAACGTGTTTGATAAAAAATATCTTAAATTTCTTTCCTCGAGATAACTGGAGAGCGTATAATCAACAAACTTAAATGAAAAAGCAAACCCTTTTTTCCATCCGAAGAGAATGATGAAGCCTTGTGAAGTCAAAACACATCTCTGATTTGGGGGACTCGGGTCGGGGAGAGGGCGGGGTCTTAATTACCCATTTTTTTGTCCAATGTGTGAATGGGGCGTAAGGGAGCATGCAATACTAATTAATTGGTACCATCTAGCATTAGTTAAACAACAGAAAACAAAGGGATTAGCACAATAGCAAATGAAGTACTATATATGGTGCTTGTCTTAGTTTAAGGGTTTGTTCTCTAGAGTTAAAAAAAGACATAAAATCATACTGAAAACGTGATTTATAAAAGGTAATTACTTTAGAGACGTTTAACTGTATAAACTTTACAATGCACTCTTGGTTTTTATACATTTTGTTTCCTCATGGTGTATTATACTTATCTTAACTCTAAAACTTAGTTTTTGTTGTCTTCGTAGGCAACCATCTCAAGGTTGAACAAGTTGAAATTGACAAATTCAAATAGTAACATTCTCAAGAAACTTGATGCTCTTGGAAAAGACCATGATGCACATCTCACTAAAACAAAAGAGAGAATTAC
Organism: Siderastrea radians; assembly: GCA_964017195.1. Classification (NCBI taxonomy): domain Eukaryota; kingdom Metazoa; phylum Cnidaria; class Anthozoa; order Scleractinia; family Rhizangiidae; genus Siderastrea; species Siderastrea radians. The sequence continues at coordinate 19,962,481 of OZ024888.1, read as the reverse complement.
TAAGGAGAATAATATGTTAAAGAATGCCAAAGAGAAGTTTGATAGTGTGGTAAATAAGCACAGTGCCCATGCTGCCTGTTCAGCTTTATGCAACGAGGAGGTTGATTGTGTAAAGAGAGAGGTTCAGGAGTTAAAGGAGGCAGGTCATCCTGGCTTTGTTATTTCGTTTGATAACATAGACGTCCATGTGCAGCGAAGAAATATGACAATGGACTCACAGAATCGAGACTTTTACTGGATAAATCACCAAGTCATTGAGAACAGGGTATCAGGAGCAATGTTAAATTCTAGTGAGCCTAAACAGTACTTGCCAAATGTTTCTAATCTTCAGTTCCTTCCAACACTTAAAGATCAACGACGTCAAAGGCATAGCTACATTATTCTGACATCCCGTATTCTGGTGAATTCAATTTCAAAGCTCTTTCCCCCCTTGCTGAAGCATGTATCCAGCACATCCCCAATAAGTACTCCCACGAAATGTCACAAAAGACAAACAGGGTAAATCAATATCTGCCTGTAATAATATTATTCTTTTACAAAAAAGTATAAAACTAATGAAAATATGAAACTGACTTCCAAAACTCTCATGTCATGTCCAGAAAAAGATTGTTCCTTTATAGTTTACCTTGAATAGTGTTATTCAGTTTTTACTCCTTACTCAGTCACTCTGACTCATCTTTTACATCATGAGAAAATGATAAAAAACGTAAACGTCCAGCTTCTTCAATTCCCTTTATGCACCATTTTTAAGAAGTTAAATATAATAATAATAATAATAATAATAATAATAATAATAATAAGAAGAAGAAGAAGAAGAAGAAGAAGAAGAAAATTTTTCATTTTCTTTTTTCAGACACCATTAGGCTTAATTTTTAAAAATGAAAACGTAAACGAGGATATGGTGGAAATTTTGAAGCAATTTCACTCATACCTCCCCCAGACTGGTGATCAGGGTGTTGATGGGCAACTATTCTCTGGCGACCAATTAACTGTCGAGAGAGCTGTAAATGTCATTGCATCAGTAGCCAATGGTTTCACTCCCAAGGATAGGCTCGAAGGCATAAACATGCAACTTGGAGACTGGCATGCTGCCGTGAAATTGGTAAGTGTGAGTAAAACATCATTTACATACCAGTACTCATGGTACATGAGAAAGGTCATTTAAAAGATCAAATGAAATGACTGGGTGCAAAGTGCAACCCAACTACTTTGTAAAGTAACCACTTCTAACAAGTAACCATAATATGATGCATATTGTACAGACCACCACATTTGAAATATTGAAGATTAGCTTGAGAGAAATCCTATACATCTTACATAAATATCTTATAATTATATATTTGTATCCTCCAAAACTTGATTTTCACATTAACTATTACCCCGTTTGTTTTTTTAAGAAACCAATTTTTTTAGTGTAAAATATAGCATACCAAATTTGTAAAAAAGAAAACGAATGCTCTGGTTCAATTCTATTTCTGGAAAATTAATTAATAGTAATCAGTTTCTCTTTTTTTTACTTCATGTTTTGGGCCATGCAGTTCTTACCAGTAACAAAATGTTTCATATAAAATGTTTATTAGTTAACTCTGTCATTCTTTATATTTTGGACAGCTTATCTACTCAAGGTTCTTTTCTGGAAAATCATCTGTGGACAACTGTACTATGTTTGCAGACCGTAACCTAATAAACCAGAGGAATGTCACAAGTGATGTATCATCGTCGTACAGACCAAACAGAGACTTTTTCTGGGTTGTATTTCAGTCAAGGGTGATAGGGGCAGCTATGTCTGTATTGGGATTTGAAAATAGGTCTAGCATTCCATCAAAACACACATTGCCTGAAAACTTGACCACCCTGAGTAAAGCATCCAAGCGGAAGGTACTTCATGAGCTGTCTGCCAAAGTTGTCGACAATTTTGTCTTTAAAAGTAATATGGTCGAGCAAGTAAGTAGTGTCATTTCTGAACAGGAAAAAAGAAATGTGCTCGATAGACAGGGCTTAACTCCCGATGGTCGATTCCCGTGTAGATTCCCAGGATGCACAAGTTCTTTCAAGCAGAATGGCAAAGCAAGAAGAAACCATGAGCTGTCCCATAATCCACCAGTTCAGGTGGAAGATGTACCTCTCATGGTTTCCCCTACCAAGCCGTCCTCTCCTTCCAGACCTGATGAGATGAAATCAAAAGATGATGTATTTGACTATAATTGTGCCTTATTAACAGATGGTTATCTATTCTTCAACTTCCTCGATGCGATTAAGGAAGGCGATGGGGATAGAATAATAAGGCAATATAAGTACTTTATGCTTTATTGCAAGGCAGACAGAACACATAGCACCAAGTATGCTCTTGAATGCCTCTATCAATTATTCCTTGTGTATGCTCTTTTAACACCCAGAGACAGTGAACGCTTTGTCTGGAATAGATCAGTAAACAATCATGGCAAGAAAGGATGCAACATCCCTTTAGATGAGTCAACTGAACATAGTAACAATTTTGTGAAACAATGCATTAGAAATTTGGGCCCAAACATTTCAGAAACAGCTGTCTCGAGATTGTGTAAAGCTGAGAGTTCCACAAGATTGATACTGGAAAAGCTTGACGAGGGCTTACAACGATTCTCTAGGTCTGGGGGCCACTCTGAAACATCAGAAAAAAAAGACCTGGATGAATTGATAAAGAAAGTTGCTGGCTTCCAAGCCTTTAGGGAAATTGAAGGTCACAAGTATGTTCATTTCTTAGACTTTAAACGAGACAGACTGGAAGATCTTGATGTGTCTGATCTGTATCGTTGGATTAATAGACACAAACACAATGTTGTAATGGGAATAAGGTCAAGATAAAAACTAAGTAACATTACTCCAGCACTATTTTTTACATCATTAGCATTATTTACATTATGTAATCTATACATTATATCACACTAACACAAATAAAGGGTCTCATGTAGTTTAACTCAATAGTAAAGAACACAAGGTGCAGCAGCTGACCAATGCTTGAATTAGAGGGTAATTACATAGACTGATTGCTATGAGCTCACACAGACAGGAACTTGTGCTAATACATGTAGACATCGTTCACCAGTCACAGCCATTTACATGAGACCGTTTATGTTGAAAAACTGTCAGAACTCCAATGCCCAGTGTGATATTTGTGTAAAGGTGTACATGGCAGACTAGCCTAAACTTATACTGGTATGGCTTATTTGCATCAGTAAACCAACAGACAAGGGTAAGACTAGTCTCCTTCACAGCAGCTGTTAGGGTCCTCACACAACATTCCCAATCCCGCTGCGAAGGAAACTGATAGGAAATCATACAACCTACTTTCAAGAATACTAAAAACTAGATGCAGAGTAAGGCTCCAGGAGTTCTTGATTCTCAGTGAAATCTAGCTTTGTTTGGTCCATTTGCAGTTCAGTTTTTTTTTGTTGGTTTAAAATCTTCCTTGCTTCCAGCTTACAGCAACTTGTATTATCGTACAATTTTTACCCCAAAACAAAGGAAAAGGAAGTTTTAAACCAACATTAAAGTTGAACTACAAGTGAGGCAAAATCATTTTGGTCATTTCTTACTATTGCATGTTGAACTTTGTTTTTACTTACACACCAGTTCAATGAGAAGCCTATATGCCTTTTTTTCCTTGTTCATGAAAATTTATTTATGCAGGTATCAATGTTTGGATGGAGAGGGAGGGGGACCAGTAAAGGTGTTGCATTAGAATTCTTTAGCATTTAGTCGGTCAAATTCCCCACCCTCGGGACTGGAAAATTGTTCAAAATCTTATAAAATATCCCTTTTAGTGTTTAACAAAACCGCAGTTTGAGGCAAAATTTGTGGTCAAAATCCCAAGAGGGGACAAAAAAAGTGTTCAAATGCCACACCTATCCCCGTACACCCCCCCCCCGTCTAAACATTGATACCTGCATTAGATATAAAACCAGATTTGGCATATAAAAGTAGGCAGTATGAAGTCACTATACTGTTGTAAACTCTGACTCACATGAACTGGGAATAAATATAGGTCCCCCAAAATTACAACGTTTTAACCATTTCATTATTAACACTGTTCTATACCCTCTCAATTGCTTCCAAAATATTGATGGCATTTCATCATCCAATGATTCTGTTGAATTGTCCAGCGTCGCTGCCAGCAGAGAGATTGATGCATCAAACTGGGATAATGATATGTTTTCCACAATCATATCGAACAGTTCATTGTCTTGTAGAATTTCATCCCATTCATCCATGAACTCATCGTCAAACTCATAGTTGCTATCAAAATGGGTTGCATTCCAGTTTTTGTCACATGATACGTCCTCAAACACAGAACTAATAACTGATAAAATTTTTTGGGCATGACGCTCATCCCATACCTCTACTGATTTATATATGTCTGATAGCGTGAAAATCGAGGCCACATTTTCCAACACTTGCGATATCTGGTGCTCAGAAAAACCCAACATGAAGTGAAGATTTGTAAGAGTTTTAACTTCTCCCTTTGCTGTTGTATTTAAGAGTTTCAAGACCAATTCTTTGTGATATTCATTTAATGCATTCTCTACAAGTTTTTTCCTGTCAGCTGACACGCTTCTTAGCTGGGATGTACCTTCATTCACATTCTGATTGAGTAATGTACTAGGATATTTACAGTAATTGCTACAATCTACCTGCCCACAGTCACAACTTTTTGCACATATGTCACAGCACATGTGAGGCACGCCTATGTCAACAGCATCTGCATGAAAATGCTTCATCAGAGTAGCCCTTCTGCACTCTTTAGTTTTAATAAAACTCTTTATGTCCGAATGGACGTGGTTCAGCAAAACACCATGATAAAGCAAAAAAGCGACAATTTCCCCACCATCTCTTCCCGCACGTCCAGTCTCTTGTACATATGATTCTAAATTTTTTGAAGGTCCATAATGAATTATTCTTTTAACCCCTTTACAATCCACGCCCATCCCAAAGGCAATGGTAGCTATAAGAAGCCTTACGGCCCCATTTTCTTGCTGAAAAGACTCCAATATAAAATTCTTGTTTGCTTGTGGTGAACATGAATGAAGCATTTCAACTAAAGGAGAGCCATCACTGGTCATATTGTCCTTTCCCTGCAGCAGACCACTAATTGTAGCATAAATGATGCTACACTGCTTAATTGTTTGACAGTACAAAAAGGTCCTTACAGAGTTCTGTCTTTGTCTCCTCAACATATCAGCAAGCCACACAAAGTATTCCTCATGTTCAGCCTTTTTGTCCATACAATGAACAACATACCTCAAGTTGGTTTTGTTTGGACTTTCTTTTATTTCAACACAATTTTCCATATGTAAGATGTTGACAATGGTATCTCTTGTGAGGTGTGTTGTAGTGGCTGTCAAAGTAATGATTGGAATGTCTGAAGCCAAAGACCTTAACTCATACAACTTCCCGTAAGACTCCCTAAATGCAGCCATTTTGTTGTCTTGTGAAGTACCCCTAGAAATTAAGATTACACACTTTGTTAGTATTTTCAATCAGAACTTAGAAAATGCATTGCTGTTCATATGTACACATTTAGTTAAGCAGGTCGGTAGCATATAGTTAAGCTGATTTGGACCTACTTCAAATCTACTAATGCTAAATATTAATGGAAATAAGACTTTTAAAATATCTGCAAGAAAAAATTAAGGAAAATAAATTTCATAAATTTTTTTGGATTTCAATGTCACTAATCTATAAAATTTAAATTAACTCCTCACACATTGATTGATTTAGGTGAGTCTGCCTATAGATTACTATTGCACAATAAATGAATACTGCTTGCGAATAGGTCTAACAATTATAAGGTCAATAACCCACAAATTGGAGTTGATAAATTTCAACTGTTACCGCATTTAATCGCACGAAAGGCGTCATTATGTTAAAACCGCGATTTCAACATCTACGCACTTACCATTGCCTTAGAACGTGTGCCTCATCGACTGCAATGGCACAGAGCCAGGGGCGGGGGAGAACACTTGACTGCGCCTGGGACTTTTTTTGTGGTCGGATGATCCACCGAAAATTGACGTCACATCCGGTCCAAAAACAGCCTTTTTCTTCCGCAGGCGGGAAAATCAAAATTGACGGCGACAGTTTCGTTCAGTTGGTGAGTAAAATGGCCATATTTTTTCATCGGCGATAAATTTTCCTGTTACATTTTCGTGACAATGAAATGAAATATGTACTCTTTCCTTCCATTTGATTAGTGAAGAGATTATTCTAAATAAAGGTTTATAAACTGCGTTGTTTTCGAGCGTTCTTTTGTATGGAAAATGGCGGCTTTGTCTCCCTCGAATTTCACAGGATTCCGAAAATCAGTCAAAATGATGACTTCAAGGTGAGTAATTCTTTATTTAAATAGCCTATGTTGTAGAATAAGACTCCTTTTAACAAAACATCGCAAAGACGGCGTTTCTAACACGTGGGAACCCCATTAACACTCTTTGTTTTTTAGAGAGACTGTTCACAACACAGAATCTGAAACAATACTCCTTGTGGTGCTTTGTCGCTGTTGACCGCCAAGACTTCCCTTTATCTGTTTTCTTTTGTTTTTTTCTATATTATTAAATTCTCAATATATAATTGATCTACATCACAAGTGACCACATCGTAAGACAAACAATAACGCTTTATTATTATTGTCCTATTAAGTATTTTTATACATTTTGATTACTTATTGTGCACATTACTAGTAACAGCTTAGTAATTTCATAATTAAACTGCTACATAAAAGCTGTCTTTAATTAAAGCCAGATGCTGACTGAAGTCAATATGTCAGCTTATTCATCGCACAGTCCTTATTTGTAATCATCCACTGATACTGTGGTTGTGGACAGAAGATTACAAATCAAGGAATCAACCAGTAACCTTATACGACAAGGTCAAGTTCAAGCAACCCAGCCTGATCATAAGGGTCATGAATATTTTTTACCAACAGATTTGCCTGACAGATAATCAAGACTAACAATTAAGTGTAGGCCCAACCTACTGTATACATAACTGTACTGGGAAGTACAAACTGGTTTCTGTATGGTAATGTCATTATGGTCACCTACACATAATGGATGATGACCAATATCTTTCCCTACACTTTGGATACTGGTTACATGTATGATGTGTAGTTCCAGAAAATATCTTTACTCCCTCCACAGAAGGTTTTTCTGTTTTGCCCCCCCCCCCTCCCAAGAGATTTCAGTTTAGCTTCATACTTTGCTTCTAAAATTTTGCCTTTTGAGAGCCCCTTTCCCCTAGGAATTTCCAATGACCTTCCATGTGGTGGGTATGAGTACTGTTGCTGGTTAACAAATGTTTGAGACTACACATCTGTTGAGTACAACACAGGGAAAAAAAACTGACAAATTTTCAACATCATCATGCATCCGTGGTTATTACTATGGATGACTGTTGACAGTATCTCATCATACCATACAAGTTGTTATGGTAGCACAACACTGTTTCTGTTGCTGAGTAACAAATTTTATGGACAGCAACTGATATACAGGTATTCATGTGCTACATGTAACTACTACTATAATGATGGCTAACAATGTTAACAAACACAGTTCAAAAGAATTACATAGATCTGGGATCAGAAACCAACATCTCTTCCTCCGTTGTTGCTGCAGGTCATGTTTCCTTACATGACAGACCCAGCCACTTTATTGAAAGGAAAGCAATAAATCTTTGTGTCCAGCATGCTAATCAAAGTGAAAAATCCTGTCTGCAACCAAAGTACTCATCTCAGCGACAAACCTTTGCAGGCTCAGGAATCTCACAAGAATAGTCCCAAACTAAATTGTGTTGAAAGCAACTTTAGGAGTCTTCACAGCCATCTAGATCAAAAATGAAACAGTTAAAAAACAAATATTGTTCATTTTCTATTCATTACAAGAACTGCTTGATATTATATTATATCTTCATTATTATTAATCAGTTAGCAAATGCATGTAAATGTATGTGACAGTACATGATAATGTCGTGATATTAACATAGTTACATACTTGGGCTTACTAAATTTAATTTTTGTTATATATTTTTATTCATGAATCTGAACATGCAACTATGTAACTGTATACAAATAAGCTAAAGATTCTGTTGATACTAATTACATGAATGCTATAGATTTTATTAACCCCTTTACTCCCCGAGTCAATCATGGAGACATGTGATGTAGTGCTAACTTTTGAGTCTGTGGATGAAATCCTATGGTGTGACCATTCAAATGAAATCTCTTTGGCAGTACTTTCGCAGGGTACTGTTTGTTTGGGGGGATTTGAAAAAAAAAATGAAATTTAGCATTTTCTTGAATTTTAAATTTTGGCCACTACTAGGGGTGAAAGGGTTAAGTAAATGTCTGTGATAGTACATGACAAATATCTACCTGACATTAATATAGTTACATACTTGGGCTTTTGGCTACTCAATTTTATTTTTGTTATACATTTGTATTCACAAATCTGAACGTGTATGTACCTATACGTAAGATTAATAAGCTAAAGATTTAATACTAATTACATGAATGCAATAGATTTACCTAAAGTTAAGGGTTGGTATGTTTTCTACATGACGGTAGAAGTCACTGTGTTGTAACAAAATCAAATAACTACAGCAGGCAAAGTGCAGACAATGTGTAGCCTCAGGTGCAAAAAGTCATTAAAAATAATCATCAGAGCAAAAATGGATAGGTCTTAAAATTGGGACTACCAATAGTTGAAAGAAATTGTAGAAAAGTGACCAACATGTTGATGCCTTTGTATTTAACTACAAAAACATCAACATTACAAGCAATGTAACACTGGAATTAATTAAAAATTCCAAACAAGCCTGATCAATAAAGGACTATTTCCTTTTCTTGTAGTAATATAAAGGGAATACATGTATATTAAAAGGGCAAGATAGCTAGATAATCCCGCAATTATGTCGACAATTTGTATTGGTAATCCCAATCTTAAACATACAGTGGAATCCCGATTTTTTGAACCTCCTGGGGAAAAGGAAATTGGTTTGAATTATCTGGGGGTTGAAAAATCGGGGTAAAATTACAGTGTTTGACTGGGAAAGGGAAGCCAGTTTTCAGAAACCGAGAGCTTGAGAAATCAGGATTCTACTTTATGTTATTACAACGCTGGTTTGTTTGTCTCACCATCCCTACTTCCCCTCCCCCCCTCCCCCCCTCCCCCCCTCCCCCTACCTAGGAATCGCTCAATCAGATAAAATTCATTTATTAATTATGCAGTTCTCTTTATTCACACTTCTTTTAAAACATCGAAACGCAAAAAATACATTCCCATAGAAAAACAAATTGTGTCTACCCATCATCGTAAAACGGAAACTTCGAAAACACAAGACTACTAACCTTGAGTCTGCTTGAGTACACACATGTCTGCCACATCAGGAGTGCTTCTAAACATGTCCGTGGTTGGTTTCGATACTGCTTCCAGACTTTTCTGCGAGTGTTAATTACCTTCCCAGTGTTAACACAACATACTGTGACTACCGACGTTTTCTTCATTGTATTATACTCGGGATAGACTATGTTAATTGACGATTCCTTTGAATCAAGGGTCACGAGAGGCAAAAGTTTGAGCGGCTTCGTTAGAGACGATATCAGATATCACTGTGCAGAATAGTTTCGATAGAGTAGGACTTCCAGCACTTTACGTCGAGTGTTAATTACCTTCCCGAAGTTAACAATCCAAACTGTTACTGCTGGCGTTTTCTTCATTATATTTCACGCATCATAAGCTATTTAAATTGACGATTACACTGAATCAGGAGTCACGAGAAGCATAAGTTTGATCCGCACCTGTATTGAAAATTGCGACATACTCGCCATGACATTACACGAAGCTGCCTGGAAAATGCCATCAAAACTGTACTAAACATTTCTGTTTTGCCAATATATCGGCTAAAATAGATAATCCAGTAACTTTGTAACATCTCTGGTATTCAAGATAAGCAATTGCGTGTCAGTGGTGGTCACAAGAAAGAAGAGACCATAAACTCCCGAGCGTCCATCTTGCAACTCACTGAGCGAGCTGCTCGCCGATTTTTAAAACCGGATGTGACGTCAATTTTCGGTGGATCATCAGGTCACGAAAATTGGCGAAGTTTGCTTCCCCCCCTGCACAGAGCTTACGGGAGTACACATCGTTGTGCAACATTGATCTCCAGCGCTCGTTGTTGAGCCAAGCTTCAGGCGATCCATAGACCAAAGAATACTTTCCCTTTTCAGCATTTAAGAGCCATTTTCTGAAAATATCGAGAATCGAAAGACACTCACAAAAAATCGAATTTTTTTTTATTTTCCCAAAACATCCCTTTGGGTAAGCTAATTCAAGAAAAAATAATCCAAAGTTCCAACGAGTTATTTAACGGACGAAAATTTAAAAAGTTCGAAAAATGCATAAAATGGCGGTTTTTGGGGTCTTTAAACGGGCCAAATTCTTACTCAACTTTAGGAAGCCGGTGAGAGCGTAAAAAAGATTCTTTTAAAACGAAACAAATCATGATAATTATTTAACCCTTGTACTTTAAAAGTGTGGAATAAATTTGTCAATGTTTGGCTTCGAACATTTTCAAGCGGCGTTCTTATCGAGCCGCTCTTAACCTCGTTTATCACAAGGTAAAATGAAGGCCAACTTCGGCCGCTTAAAACGGCATCTGGTATGTATCATTCAACGATTAAGACTACACAGAAAGAAAGCTCTATCATTGTACTTTTAACCAGGAAAGTTACAGCTTTGGGAATTAAATACTTCCCCGTCAGTAAATTTTTACTGTTTAGTGATCTGAGCGGGTAGAATTATATGCAAATTACAGATTTAATTCCTGGAATACTGCTAACAGTTACAAAGGTCGTTAAAGATAGGCTTACCATTAGTTACACATGCATGCACAATGTTTTCCCTGATCTTTAAAAGAAGGTTCTGCTTTCTTGAGTGGTGCTGAGTCTTATTATGTTAAAACAAAGCAGATTTTTAACGGCATTTCAACAAGACATGAATCCACTCATTCAACTGAACCAAGATAACATCGAAAACAGTGTGAAACAACGTATATAATATGCCGCCTACCTATATGCCGCAAATAGAAAAACATTCCAAACTGTAAACAAACGAATTTTCAGTATCTTGATTGAGGGAAGATAATTTCAACTCATCGCGTAGAGGAATAAGCGGAAAGAGGGAGTCGTACATGTTCGAGTTGGACTTCGAGTTCGAGTTCGAGTTCGAGTTCGAGTTAGACTTCGAGTTGGACTTCGAGTTCGAGTTAGACTTCGAGTTGGACTTCGAGTTGAAAAAAAAATTTTAAAAGTAACTAAGTAAAGTATACACTTAGCTCAGGGCACCGTAAGCCACGTGAGTTTGCCATTTTGAATTAGCCACAGAAAGCTAATAAGTCAGTACTGCATTGCAGTTTTACAACAAGTCAAACCACAGGTAACCAAAGCGTGATATGAGAGTTTGTATGGAGCTGAAATTCGATCGAAAATAATCGGCGGTTTTCCGCCGAAAATACATTAAAATCGAAATAATGCTTAAAAAACCTTACCTGTTCTGTGTTTGCTGTGTTTTTATCGCTTTTCCGAGCTTCCGGAGGCCGTTTTGGGCGATTTTCTGCTTAACAGTCGATGCGACGGCATGTCACGTACTAAAGAGAGCTAAAGGTAGGAAAACGGGAATTCAAAATTGCCAACCGACACTCAAGGTCCCGATCAAAATACCCGCTAAAAATCGATTCAATCTAAAGTCAGCGCTTTAAAACCACAACACATTTCAAAAAGGATAAATCTCCTACCTTTCTATGTGATTCAATCGTCAATTAGTTTATCTCTCGAAGTACAGCCCTGCATTAAAAACGAACTAACTTTTCGAAATCGCCGCCATCACAGGCTTGTAAGGAAAAGAGGGTCAAAACTAACGGTCAAGCCTGGGACAAAGCGCCAAATTTCGCTCCACCGGGGGACGACTTGAGTGACTTCTATGTCGCCAAATGCCAAACTCACCCTCTCTCCGGTAAGTCAAGTTTTGATACCTGAATGCGACCCGCGCGCGATTTCCCGCCGAAATTTGAGCGTACAACACTTGATTTACCGGAGAGGGGGTGAGTTTGACATTTGGCGACACAGAAGTCACTCATATCGTCCCCCGGTGGAGCGAAATTTGGCGCTTTGTCCCAGGCTTGACCGTTAGTTTTGACCCTCTTTTCCTTACAAGCCTGTGATGGCGGCGATTTCGAAAAGTTAGTTCGTTTTTAATGCAGGGCTGTACTTCGAGAGATAAACTAATTGACGATTGAATCACATAGAAAGGTAGGAGACTTATCCTTTTTGAAATGTGTTGTGGTTTTAAAGCGCTGACTTTAGATTGAATCGATTTTTAGCGGGTATTTTGATCGGGACCTCGAGTGTCGGTTGGCAATTTTGAATTCCCGTTTTCCTACCTTTAGCTCTCTTTAGTACGTGACATGCCGTCGCATCGACCGTTAAGCAGAAAATCGCCCAAAACGGCCTCCGGAAACTCGGAAAAGCGATAAAAACACAGCAAACACACAACAGGAAGGCTTTTTAAACTTTATTTCGATTTTAATGTATTTTCAGCGGAAAACCGTCGATTATTTTCGATCGAATTTCAGCTCCATACAAACTCTCATATTACGCTTTGGTTACCTCTCTTTAGTACGTGACATGCCGTCGCATCGACCGTTAAGCAGAAAATCGCCCAAAACGGCCTCCAGAAACTCGGAAAAGCGATAAAAACACAGCAAACACACAACAGGAAGGCTTTTTAAACTTTATTTCGATTTTAATGTATTTTCAGCGGAAAACCGTCGATTATTTTCGATCGAATTTCAGCTCCATACAAACTCTCATATTACGCTTTGGTTACCTGTGGTCAAACTTGAATTCGTTTATTTATTTCCTTGAGGAGTTCTACAGTTTGTTCAGGTTGTCGAGGGTTTTCGGAAGCTATGGACAATTACTAATAAAAGTAGCACACTTTAGTGGAGTAGGGGGCAACAAGCCTCTACCAAATCAATTAATTAAATTAAATCGGTTGTAATTTCATAGCGAACGGTATATAAAATGGAGTGGGAAGGCCTGCGCGACTCCTACTTCACGTCTTTCTTTGCCGCGCCTTATCTCGGTCGTTTGACCAATTTTGCTTCTTGTGTTTTTGTATTGGGTTTAGTTTGGAGGATTTTTACATAGTGACTGAATTGAACCGTTACAACTAAGGCGTCGCATTTTTTAAGACTTTGATCTCGAGGTCATATCTCATCAATTTTCTAATAACTGGTGGATTCTTGTGGCTCGCTCTGTTTGTTATTCTCATTTAAATTTGACCTCTGATCGTTTGTACGACTTAATGTGGTTTTATGCCGCTTGTGGTGGCATATTAGGTTCGTTGAATTTGGCTCGTTTAGGAACTTGATAGGGTTTTTCAGCCTCTCATCTTATTTTTGTGACAATAAAGGATCTGAAATATTTACAACCTGGCCCGGCTTATTTGTTTAATTCTGTTGCAGGATGTTGTGTTTCGCATCACGGAGTGTGATCTATAGCCATATAAATGACAAATGTTGCGCTTGGAACCATCTTCAGCATTCTGTGATTTCAAGAGATATTTCGCGAGAAAAAGAATCAAGATTCCAGGTTATAGATGTGTCTAGATACCTTAAGGGGTCCATTTTGATTCTGCAAGGGAAGAGGTTGGAGCATGAGCTCCTTTCGCCTTCTTAGTCAGCAAGTATTTCTCGTGGGTTTCGGAGTGTTCGAATTGTTTTTTTTTTTCCTCCGTGTGCGAATTTTTTTGTGAAAATTGCGTGCGCGTGACGATCTACGAAAAAAATGAAACAAAGATGAAAGAAAGAAAAGTAAGTACAATTCAAAGATCAACTCGAAGTGCAACTCGAAGTCCAACTCGAAGTCTAACTCGAACTCGAACTCGATGTCCAACTCGAGGTTTCAGGATTCCCGCGGAAAGACAGGTGACCTCTGCACTGACCCGCACGTGTCACACCACACTGACAGAGAGAGTCACGTATTCGAGTTCTGTCATGTGTTTGAGATTTAAATACAGGAATAAAAACTCGGTGAGAAATTGAAAGAAAAAAAAACTTGCAACAGATAGCCAGTACATTCAGTTGTTGGATTACATGTTAGCCTCCACAAAGGAGTTTCTACAGTCACGACTCTTTCTACAAAGTGCGGTAATTTCGTAATGTACGTATATTGCAGTAAGTTTCGTTCAGGGTGTGTTGTACTGATATATGGCGTCAAGTAATTTTTCCGCACTTCTGAAGAGGGTTACTGCCTGTGGATTAAGCAGTGATTACCCAGGCCACGTTGAAGTTGTTTCGCTAAAAGAATGCACAAGAGACATCGCGCAGCATCTTTAATTGCGACCAAGTGCAGATAAAGCGGTTGACAGTGAATTCAAGTTGTTTTTTTAATAGCCCGAGCAGATAATGTTATTGCATTTTGTTCTGGAATTACTGTGTTCCATAATTTTGGCCACAGATACTTCGTGGCACTCGGCGTTCATTAATCTAGGTTCTGCAGAGTCGCACCACTCCCTGGGGGGGGGGGGGGAGAGGAGGAAGGGGGACTTTTGATCAATGCTTGGATGCAGGGGCGACGCTGCGGGTTTGACACCCTGACCATGTTTAGGACAGAAAAACGAAATGGAATGTCGATCGTACTGACCATACCCGGTTGGGAAGATGCGCATAAAATTATATACCATGTTTAGGGACAGAGACCAAAAACCGTATCCTGTCCAGCGGCACACCCCAGTATAGTCCACGTAATAATAATAAAAATAATAATTTAATAAACTTATATAGCGCTATAATTTATAAAAATATTCTAATGCGCTTTACATGAAATTCATAATTTAAGTAAAAATAGGATTAACTAAAAATTTACATGGATTTCATCTAAAAATTTAATAACTATATAATATGTTTGTACGCTTGCGTAAAAAGAAAACTTTTCAAGTTAGTTTTAAATGTATCTACATTTACTGAATTTCTGACTGCCAGTGGCAGACTGTTCCAGACCCTTGGTCCGGCGACGGCAAAAGCCCGGTCGCCAAATGTTTTGCACTTAGTCCGTGGGACCAAGAGGAGGTGTTGATCGTCGCTACGCATTGCGTAGCGACCTGGAGGTTTGATGTGTAATAAATCAGTTATGTTAGACGGGGAGTAGCCATTAAGCGCTTTGTAAACTATCAACGCTATCTTGAATTTGATCCGGGAGGCAATAGGAAGCCAGTGGAGATGGAACAACGTTGGGGTGATGTGAGAATACCGTGGAAGAAGGCAGGTGATGCGAGCTGCGGCATTAAGGACACGCTGTAAACGGCTGAGTTGGTACTGCGATACGCCGTAAAGCAGTGAGTTGCAATAGTCCACGTGAGACGTGACAAACGCATGAACGAGCGTATTGGTGGCATCCACCGACAGGAATTTCCTTATTTGCCTGATCTTGTAGAGTCCGAAGAAGGCCTTGCTGCAGACCTTCCCAACATGAGCATCCATTGACATATTCTTGTCGAACCACGCCCCAAGATTGCGAACAGACGAGGTTGGCACAATTTCGGAAGCGCCAACTTTTATAGAGTCAACATTTATTTTGGCGAGCTGCTGTCGTGACCCGATGATCAAAAATTCTGTCTTGCTGTCGTTTAGTTTCATCATGTTGTGGCACATCCAAGCACGGACATCGACAATGCATTCTTCCATAGCTCGAATGGCTTGGTCTTGAGAGATTGAAGACGTGGGACGAAACGAAAGATAGAGTTGCGTGTCGTCTGCAAACACGTGGACAACCGGCAAGTGTTTCTCAACCACGTGAAACAGCCTAGAGGCGTACATTATGAATAACAAGGGCCCTAAACAGCTTCCCTGTGGAACTCCACTAAGAACTGAGAAGTTCCGAGATTGTTCCTGTTTGATGGTTACACGTTGTTTCCTCCCACGCACGAACGATTTTATCCAGGAGAGAGCAACGTTACTGATGCCAAAGTCAGTCTCCAGTAGATCTGCTAGGATTGAGTGGTCTATAGTATCAAACGCAGCACTGAGGTCTAGCAAGACAAGCAAAGTGACTTCCTGCCTGTCCATACTGAGAAGGATGTCGTTTTGAACTCTAAGTAGGGCAGTCTCGGTGGAATGATGTTGTCGGTAAGATGACTGGTTACTGGGCAGGGGAGCGTGCTTAGAGCAGTGGTCGAGAACTTGCGGTATCACAGCTTTCTCAGCAATTTTAGAAACAAAGGGAAGGTTGCTAACCGGACGAAAATTTTCTTGTACAAGTTCAAGATCGAGCTTTTTAATTAATGGTAGGACAAGTGCGATCTTCCAGTTGTCTGGAACACAACCGCTGACCAGAGACAAGTTGACCATCCTTGTGATGATAGGTGCAAGAACATCTACACTCTTCTTCAGCAAACTCGTGGGTATTGGATCCAGTTGACAACTTGCGTTAGAAGATGAGGAAATTATGTCACGTACTTGGGTTTCAGACACAGGCGAAAAATGCGTTATCTTCGTTGGAGGCGATGGAATAGAGACAACGGGCTGAGGAATAGAACAGTCTTTAATATCTTCTCTGATGACAGCAATTTTACGATAGAGAAACTCTCCAAATTCATCAGCGAGTTGGCGTGGATTGTCGTGCGGTGGAAGAGCATCAGTACGCTCATTGCAGAGAGATTTCACTACACCAAAAAGCTTCTTTGAGTCTCCCGCACATTCTTCGATAAGACCACCGTAATGTTTCTTTTTCGCTTCATTCAAGCGAAAACAATACTGATTGCATGCTACACGATAAGCCCTGATGGTTACCCCCACGTAAGGGGGTAACCCTCCCTTCCGGTCGGGGGGGGGGGTCAGGTGGTGCCGTGTTTAGCACGACAATAGCACGGTATGATTTCAGACACCGAAAATTCAACTTCAATGCAATCTTCCTTGGCAGCAGTTTGAGCGAGCGGGACGCGGAAGCTACGCGGACCAATGGGTGAACTCGCCCACATGATACCTTTTCTCGCTTTGCCATTTTAGCTTGCGCTTTTTTGGTTTTTGCGTCATGAGGTTGAAAGCTTAGAGTGAGATGAAGTGTTCCTCCTGAAATGGCCGCACAGAAAACAGCCACAGCTGTGAGTGTTTTATGTGGGGCCATTTCAGGAGGAACACTACTTCTCGTTTTAGAGCATCTCCAGCGAGTGGTCTTCATATAATGCGGATAGTTCATGTGTCTCCTCTCCATCTCAAGTGCTCAACGAAATCATTTGGAACAACAAATCTATTCGCAGAGATGGTAGACCTTTGTACAGAAACAAAATTAAAAATAAAGGTATATTAAGACTCGGAGATATCTTAACTCTCAGGGATTATAAATTAAAATCTTGGGATCAGATGAAAAAGAATGGCATAACAAATGCAGAGTATTTTCTTTTAATGGGTATCTATAATGCAATTCCTAAAGACTGGATAAACTTATTAAGGACTCAATCAAATTCGTCAAATGTGGCCTCGTCTAATGACAACGCAGATCCACCTGACGCATCTCTCCCTTCTTCGTCTAGAGGGGTATATTGGGACCTAGTAGAAAAAATAAAAATTGCTCCAACTGCTGAGTCTAAATATGAAGAAATTTTTTCTGCGCATGACTTACGGTGGGAACAGTTCTACCTTCTCCCGAGAAAGGCAACTCTTGATTCCAAAACAAGAGAATTTCAGTATAAACTGTTGCACAGAATTATTTACACAAATAAGATTCTTTATAAAATGGGCTTGGTACCGTCACCTATGTGTTCCTTTTGTTGAAATATGGAGGAATCTCTCGAGCATTTGTTTATTTATTGCGATATCTCAAAACATTTCTGGTCATCATTGACTGAGTGGTTAAATGAGTTTGGTTTTGATGTTAGGTATCTGAGCACTTTTGACATAGCGTTTGGTCTCACTAGCAAAGACAGTCTATTATTAAATCATGTAATTATTCTCGGTAAATATATAATTCACCAAAGCCGTTCTTTAAACATAAAACCCACTCTAACACTGTTGAAAGCAAAAATTCGCTCTACCTATCAAATAGAAAGTCTTATAGCAAAGAATAATGAGGACTCGAAAATTCATAAGAAAAAATGGCAAAAACTGCTTCCTTTCGTTGACAGCCCTTAAGGAATTTTAATATCAAGTAATCTACTTAATTGTTGTAAACATCTTTTGTTTGTAGATAAGCATTCTGTAATGTATTATGTAATTGTTGCTTTCTGTAATGTTTTTGCGTTTTTTAATGTAGGCCTGGCTTGTACCTTGTACTTTGTTTTGTGGTTATCAATAAAGGTTTTTGTATTAAAAAAAAAAAAAAAAAATCTCCAGCGAATACCAAACTCCGCTCTGTGGCGAGGACATATTGTCAATGACAGATGAGACTCTTCTACTGAAAAAAAAACTGCCTAAATAACCAAAAATCAAAGATAAATATACTTTCAACTCTAAGCTTTCAACCTCATGACGCAAAAACCAAAAAAGCGCAAGCTAAAATGGCAAAGTGAGAAAAGGTATCATGTGGGCGAGTTCTCACACGGATCCGCGTGGCTTCCGTGTCTCGCTCGCTCAAACTGCTGCCAAGGAAGATTACATCCGGGGAAGTTCAATAATCACATCGTGCTATCGTCGATGAATATTGTGCTACGGTTGAGCGAGGTAAGACTAAGGACGCCCCCCCCCCCCCCGGAAGGGAGGGTTACTGCCTTATGTGGTCAGTACTGGGGTGTGCCGCTGGACAGGATATGATTTTTTGGTCTCTGTCCCTAAACATGGTATATAATTTTATGTGCGTTTTCCCCAACCGGGTATGGTCAGCACGATCGACATTCCATTTCTTTTTTCTGTCCTAAACAGGGTCAGGGTGTCAAACTCGCAGCGTCACCCTACACCCAAACATTGGTCTAAGGACCTCGTTCTCTTCCCCCAACCCCCCCCCCCCCCTTTCCCGAGCGCCGGAGGGCACAGGAGTAGCGCGACTCTGCAGAACCTAGATTAAGGGACGCCGAGTGCTATGAAGTAAGTAAATCCAGAACAAAATGCAATAACATTACCTGCTTGGGCTAACAACTTGAATTCACTGTCAACGCTTTATCTGCACTTTGTTCGTGCAATTGAAGATGCCGTGAGATGTCTCTTGCGCATTCTTTTAGGGAAACAACTTCAACGTGGCCTGGGTAATCACTGCTTAATCCACAGGCAGTAACCCTCTCCAGAAAAGGGGAAAAACTACACGACACCACATATCAGTACTTACACACACTGAACGTAACTTACTGCAATATTTATTTTATTTCATGAGCTGTAATTAAATTAGAAGTAAAATTAGAACAGCAACGTACGTATACATTGCGAAATTACCGCTCTTTTTAGAAAGAGTCGTGACCGTAAAAACTCCTTTGTGGAGCTTATGCTAACACGTAATCCAACAAAGTACTGGCTAAATGTTGCAAATGTTTTTTTTTTCTTTTTAACTTTCCACCAACTTTTTATCTGAAATCACATGACAGAACTCGAATACGTGACTCTCTCTGTCAGTGTGGTGTGACACGTGCGGGTCAGTACAGAGGTCACCTGTCTTTCTGCTTATTCCTCTACGCGATGAGTTTAAATTATCTTCCCTCAATCAAGATACTGAAAATTCGTTTGTTTACAGTTTGGAATGTTTTTCTATTGTATTGTTGCTTTTTGGTTGGCAAGGTAGGCGGCATATTATATACGTTGTTTCACACTGTTTTCGATGTTATCTTGGTTCAGTTGAATGAGTAGATTCCTGTCTTGTTGAAATGCCGTTAAAAATCTGCTTTGTTTTAACATAATAAGACTCAGCACCACTCAAGAAAGCAGAACCTTCTTTTAAAGATCAGGAAAAACATT
Organism: Siderastrea radians; assembly: GCA_964017195.1. Taxonomy (NCBI): domain Eukaryota; kingdom Metazoa; phylum Cnidaria; class Anthozoa; order Scleractinia; family Rhizangiidae; genus Siderastrea; species Siderastrea radians. Next base: position 19,942,522 of record OZ024888.1, on the reverse strand, counting down.
GTGCATGCATGTGTAACTAATGGTAAGCCTATCTTTAACGACCTTTGTAATTGTTAGCAGTATTCCAGGAATTAAATCTGTAATTTGCATATAATTCTACCCGCTCAGATCACTAAACAGTAAAAATTTACTGACGGGGAAGTATTTAATTCCCAAAGCTGTAACTTTCCTGGTTAAAAGTACAATGATAGAGCTTTCTTTCTGTGTAGTCTTAATCGTTGAATGATACATACCAGATGCCGTTTTAAGACTCTTTTAAGCGGCCGAAGTTGGCCTTCATTTTACCTTGTGATAAACGAGATTAAGAGCGGCTCGATAAGAACGCCGCTTGAAAATGTTCGAAGCCAAACATTGACAAATTTATTACGTAGTTTTAAAGTACAAAGGTTAAATAATGTTCATGGTTTGTTTCGTTTTAAAAGAATCTTTTTTACGCTCTCACCGGCTTCCTAAAGTTGAGTAAGAATTCGACCCGTTTAGAGACCCTAAAACCGCCATTTTATGCATTTTTCGAACTTTTTAAATTTTCGTCCGTTAAATAACTCGTTGAAACTTTGGATTATTTTTTCTTGAATTAGCTTACCCAAAGGGATGTTTTGGGAAAATAAAAAAAAATTCGATTTTTTGTGAGTGTCTTTCGATTCTCGATATTCTCAGAAAATGGCTCTTAATCTATCTTCTTCAGAAGCTGAAGTCAGATTTAGGGCTTTAATCCCAACACTGGTAAGGAACTTGACTTGATCATCCAAAAGGCTAATCAATGGACTAACAACTACAACAATACGACCCGAACTTGATCGAAATGCAACAAAAATGGTTGGTAGGGCTTGATATATAAGCGATTTCCCATAGCCCGTTGGTAAGTTTACGAAAACATCTTTTCCCCTTTTTGAAACTTCACTTATAGCGCGCTTCTGGTGCGTATTTAAAGAAGTTAATTTGAATTTGGAAGCCACGAGCGAAAATAAACTTTCATGTTCCTCGAGAGACGCCATTTTGATTGTAAATATAAGACGCGCGCTGTGATTGGCTAGTTCCCAATGGCGCGAACAGTTTCTGGATATGATAACCAAATTCTGATTGGTTAGCAAAGGGAAAGGAATGTGGTTCGAAAGAAAGCAGCCGTTTGTGGGGAGGAGCGTTGCGTGACGACCCTAAAAATAACCTGCGATCAGGCCGAATTGTAGCATCGCTCTCATATTCTCTTATGTTGGTCGCTCGCTAAAATAGGGCCTGATACAATCTCTCACAAGAGTTCATGTCGGCGGCCAAATTTTGGCCGCGGAATCTCGCAATCTGATTGGCCCTATAACAATAGAGCTGTCAACGGAAGTAAATTGTCTACGAGATTTCGATCCGACCGCCATCGCCAAGGGACAACCAAGGAACAAGTCTGCCGAAGTAAAATGTGTTGCTCTAATAAATTCTCGTCGTTCTAGGAGAATTGTCACCATTTCTTTCTCTCCTGAGAATGCCGTTCGGTTTGACGCAAGCTGTCTCTCACCTGGAGCAGAGAAGTACAGCAACAGTGAAGTATGTATTCTGTTTTATCGCCTCGTGTCGCGGAATTTTCATTTGACGGCTTTCAACTAGTATTGATAACATGAACAGAGTAGTGGCTGTTTCCGCGTCTTACGAAACAAAACGAACAGCAGACGAGCAAGTATCTTTCGCCAAGAATGATCAACAAGTCAACCGATAATTCGGTAAACTTAACGGTGAACTAATGTTTGGCTACCCTGCGAGCAGATCGAAGGGCCTCTGCTCGCACGGTAATGTTTGGCGAGAACCGCAATCAAGTCGCAATAACGATTTTCAGTTTATTCATTCATTGTTTAATACTTATGTCGTTTTATTGATCTCTGACATTGACATCAAAGGATCTGACTAGTTTTATAATAGATGTTCTTCGTTTTAAAATTCGCTGCTGCTTAGAGATAAAATTCGCTGCTAATTTCAAATATTTATCACTTCTCGAATTAAATTACAAAATACCCCTTTGTTTATAAACGGTTTTATTTATATTTTTATTCTAAAGAATGAAACTGAAGGTATTTCTCTTAATTGTCCAAGGTTTTTTAAGCAGAAAATCGGTGACAATTGGGAAGAGAATATTTCCAGATACACCTGAAATGGGAAATGATTCAAGCATGCAGCATATTTTGGTACATCACAACCTCGTCGTGTTTTGAATTTTCATTCAGTTTCAGCTCAGACAGAGCAACCATGTACAGTACCGGAACCTTCAAGTGAGCAATCGTGTAAATTTGAGTACTTGTGCCTAGAAGATATATCGTAGCCTATGATTTTCCTTTTTTGCCGACATTTACGTGACTTTCTGCGAATTGCCGTTATGGGAAATTTGCATACCGAGGATCGTGCAAGCAGAAGAAATTTTGATTGGCTGTTTTGTTGAATGTCAATCAATCAAAAAAAGTGGGCGGCAGACGTTCCGTAGAAGAATTGTATCAGGCTCTATTTTTCGTTTCGCCCGTCCCGCCTGAATGTTTCACCAAGCGAAACGAAAATAGAGCCTGATCGCAGGTTACCCTAAAAACGGCTGCGAAGGAGAGTACTGGAGCAGAGAAGTACAATGTATTCCGTTTTATCGCATCGTGTCTCGGAATTTTCATTTGACGGCTTTCAGCTAGTATTGATAACATGAACAGAGTAGTGGCTGTTTCCGCTTTTTACAAAACAAAACGAACAGCAGACGAACAAGTATCTTTCGCCAAGAATGATCAACAAGTCAACCGATAATTCGGTAAACTTAACGGTAAACTGATGCTTGGTGAGAACCGCAATCAAGTCGCAATAACGATTTTCAGTTTATATTCATTCATTGTTTTTAAATGTTCGTTTTATTGATCTCTGACATTGACATCAAAGGATCTGACTAGTTTTATAATAAATGTTCTTCGTTTTAAAATTCTCTGCTGTTTACAGATAAACTTCGCCGCTAATCTCAAATATTTATCAGTTCTGGAACTAAATTAAATTACAAAATACTCCTTTGTTTATAAACGGTTTTATTTATATCTTTATTCTAAAGAATTACACTGAAGGTACTTCTTTTATTTGCCCAAGGTTTTTTACGAAGAAAATCGGTGACAAATGCGTAAAGAATATACCACCTGAAATGGGAAAGGATTCAAGCATGCAGCACATTTTGGTACATGACAACCTCGTCGTGTTTTGAATTTTCATTCAGTTTCAGCGCAGACAGAGCAACCATGTACAATACCGGAACCTTCAAGTTAGCAATCGTGTAAATTTGAGTGCTTGTGCCTAAAAGATATATCGTAGCCTGCGATTTTCTTATTTTGCCTACATTTGCGTGACTTTCTGCGAATTGCCGTTATAGGAAATTTGCATACCGAGGATCGTGCAAACAGAAGAAATTTTGATTGGCTGTTTTGTTGAATGTCAATCAATCAAAAAAGTGGGCGGTAGACGTTCTGTAGAAGAATTGTATCAGGCTCTATTTTTCGAAAATAGCGCCTGATCGCAGGTTAAACGAAAACTCGTGCTAATGTCAGCCAAGTGATCTTTCCACAGCAAAAACCTGCCCTTATCTCAATATCTTTGCCATCAAAGGCCATCGAGTCATCGGTGGCCATCGGTAAACCTTCAAAACAACAATTTGCATCTATTCCTTGCACTTCGATCGACTTAATTTGACAAATCCTTGTTGTCATTCGATTTTCTATCGACTGAGCGTAGACGGAATCAACGTTAGCAGTTTGGTTTCACTATGCTGTAAGTTATTCTTACCTTCACTGCAGGAAAGCAATCGACTAGAGGGCTGCTGCCAGCCGGATTGGTGTCGCCTGCACGTGTCTCTTGGGTTATTTGGGTCATCACGCAACGCTTCTCCCTTGTTCCCAAAGCCCGCGTTACTACTATCCAGCGGCGCGGTTTTGCCGCTCCGTAGGTACATCATATATGGTAATTATAATGTACTATACTCTGTGGTGTGCTCATTTTGAATAATCCACCAACAAATACGTCAAATACGATACCACTGATAGACCTTCAAGCCAACTCAGACCACCAGTTAGAACGAAAGAGGACCGGGAAATTTGCACACCCAACTTCAGACTGCAGAGCGCAGCATAGCGTATGTGGGTGTTTATCGTCCCTGCATGTCAATTTGTCAGACGAAAATTATACTAGAAGTCAATAGATCATCAAGTACATAGCCTTTTGCGAATAGAGCAGTACAAATACCAAAAATGTAACGAGATTTTCAGTAATGCTACGTTCTTTTTACTGCTGCTTTAGACCGAATACAAATTTATCGCTAGTAGTCGCTTCATATGGGCTGAAAGTAAAGTGCTCTATCATCCGGCCTATTTTCTCCGCATTTTGGTAAAGAAACTGATTACACCAATCTAAACATTAAAACGGCCGCGAAAAATGGTTTGTTCATGTGCATTTCGTTCGTTGTATTGGGCGTGAAGGCAGCTTTGCTGCATTAAGTGCTCTGCAAGTATTATCCCGCGAATCACATTTGCAACTAGTTTTCCGGAGTCCAGTACCGCAGAGCGGTTTAACTACTGTAGTTTTCTTGAGCATGTACGGAAGGGGAGGGGAAGAGAGGGGTCGGGGTAACTCATCAAAGGTAACTTGAGTGCAGGCGGGTATCACTTTGTGTGAGTCAGTGCGTAGATTGCCCCGCAGTGCAGTATGGTAAGTGACTGCACTGATGTTAAAACTGTCCTTTAACTTATGTTCGTGTTTTTCAATTATTTTTTACATTTGTAGCAACTTTTGATCCGATTCACGGCATGTTCAGTAAACAGCAGGGGCAGCTTTAATGACAACTATTGCTTCGCTGTATTTCTCACAGTGTCTCACTTGCGCTAGATTATTCGGATGCTAAAAATTCACTGGATAGTTTAAAAATATCGATACTCACAGTGTCGGTTGTTTTAAAATCGTTCACTGTTCTCGACTAAGCACTCTTGAGCAATGACGCCTCACTAAATATTAGTAAACATTGTACTCGCGGTCGGGACGATTATAACCTGCGATCAGGCTCTATTTTCGTTTCGCTCGGTGAAACATTCAGGCGGGACGGGCGAAACGAAAAATAGAGCCTGATACAATTCTTCTACGGAACGTCTGCCGCCCACTTTTTTGATTGATTGACATTCAACAAAACAGCCAATCAAAATTTCTTCTGCTTGCACGATACTCGGTATGCAAATTTCTCATAACGGCAATTTGCAAAAAGTCACGCAAATGTCGGCAAAATAAGAAAATCATAGGCTACGAGATATCTTCTAGGCACAAGCACTCAAATTTACACGATTGCTAACTTGAAGGTTCTGGTATTGTACATGGTTGCTCTGTCTGTCGAGCTGAAACTGAATGAAAATTCAAAACACGACGAGGTTGCCATGTACCAAAATATGCTGCATGCTTGAATCCTTTCCCATTTCAGGTGGTATCCGGAAATATTCTCTTCGCATTTCTCACCGATTTTCTGTGTAAAAAACCTTGGGCAATTAAGAGAAATACCTTCAGTTTCATTCTTTAGTAAAGATATAAACAAAACCGTTTATAAACAAAGGAGTATTTTGTTATTTAATTTAGTTCCACAAGTGATAAATATTTGAGATTAGCAGCGAATTTTATCTCTAAACAGCAGCGAATTTTAAAACGAAGAACATTTATTATAAAACTAGTCAGATCCTTTGATGTCAATGTCAGAGATCAATAAAACGACATAAGTGTTAAACAATGAATGAATATAAACTGAAATCGTCATTCCGACTTGATTGCGGCTCTCGCCAAACATCAGTTTACCGTAAGTTTACCGAATTATCGGTTGACTTGTTGATCATTCTTGGCGAAAGATACTTGTTCGTCTGCTGTTCGTTTTGTTTCGTAAAACGCGGAAACAACCACTACTCTGTTCATGTTTTCAATACTAGCTGAAAGCCATCAAATGAAAATTCCGAGACACGATGCGATAAAACGGAATACATACTTCACTGTTGCTATACTTCTCTGCTCCAGGTAAGAGACAGCTTGCGTCAAACCGAACGCCATTCTCAGGAGAGAAAGAAATGGTGACAATTCTCCTAGAACGACGAGAATTTATTAGAGCAACACCTTTTACTTCGGCAGACTTGTTCCTTGGTTGTTCCATGGCGATGGAGGTCGGATGGAAATTGTGAGCGAGACTCGTAGACAATTTACTTCCGTTGACAGCTCTATTGTTAAAGGGCCAATCAGATTGCGAGATTCCCGCGGCCAAAATTTGTCCGCCGACACGAACTTCTGTGAGAGATTGTATCAGGCCCTATTTTAGCGAGCGACCAACGTAAGAGAATATGAGAGCGATGCTAAAACTCGGCCTGATCGCAGGTTAGGTCGATTAGAAAAAGCGCTGCCCTAGCCCACCCTTTTGTCCGGGTTGCTTACGATTTCACATCTCACTCGCCTACCCTTCCAGGACCCTTCAAGCTCAAATCTTTTGTTCTTTCAACAAAACTAACTTATCCAAAGGGAAAATGTCCTGCTATGGGGACACATTCATGGCCTTACTCGAAGTACTTCTCCCCGTGCTAAACACCATTAGTACTCCGTTCTTCGAACTTGGCAACTAATTAAAAGCGTGACTGCTGTTGATATTGGATGTCGTATAAACGTCTAAGGAATTCACACAATTCATTTCATGACAACCCAGCTGTTAAGACAGGTGCACCAAGAGTTACGCTAACGATAATGCATGAGGTGCAGTTTGTCCACTAAACTAGACAAAGGTCTCTTGGCATAAAGATGTAACACACAAAACCAAAATATGTTGGGTAAGACATCTCTGCTCAGAGAGTAATCAACCATGGAAGCTCATCCCTTTACGTTTGCTCTCTAATGCTGACAATGCTAGTGGAACACTTCTGTTTTATAGCAATTACGACGTTAAGTATTTGACCTTAAACGCAGGACTTTCCACGTTCTACAAAGATATAATTCTACATTGGCAAGAACTTAATAAGGTGATCCCTAAAACAAAGAAAGATGTACTTGATCACATCATCTGGAACAATAGAATTATAAAAATTAATAATGGGTCCGTGTGATTTATCAAAATTGGCACCAAGCCGGTGTCAACAAACTTTCCTCGCTTGTAGAGGGAAACAAAAATCCGCTTCTAACTTTTAAAGAGTTCTTACAGAAACTTTCGATTAAGTGTAACTGGCTACAGTACTTTGGCCTCACCTCTGCAATATTGAGCGAGTGGAAAAATTATTTAAAGGAAGAAAATCAAGCTAGTACAATTAATTTACCGGCCATTGACACAACTACTTGCAAAACAATACATAGATTACTTATCGGCAATCAAGATTTTTTCTCCTCCAACGGCAGAAAAAAGTTAACGGAATATGGGTTCAGCAAGGACGAACGTCAAAAGATTTATTCTCTACCTTTACTCGTAACAAAGGAAATCAAACTTTCAATGTTTCAGTACAAAATTATTCAAAACACACTATATACGAATGCTATTTATCCAAAATGAAAAAAGTTCAGGAACCTTTTTGTCCCTACTGTACAAATGTAGAGCAAACAGTCAACCATTTATTTGTATCCTGTCCAGTTTCCTTCTGGTCGGAGTTTACTCGTTGGTATCAGTCTTTATCCAACGAAACTATAATTCTTTGTTAAAACCAAATTATGTACGGTATATTGAATAATTTGTTTTCTTGCTTAGCCCTCAATCTATTCTTATCGGTAAATAGCATCAAATGCCATAACTCTTTCACAGGAGAAGATAGAAGTAGAAAAATACATAGCTATCATGTCTAACAAATGCAGCACTTTTTACAAGAAGTGTTCAAAATTCATAAATTAACAGATAGTTACGTTGTGTCTGTTTGTTGTTTATGTAGTCTTTTCATAAAAATTTAACTGTAAATCAGTTTAATCCAATTCATTTTATTCACTTCTGTAAGTTATGTTCCATTGTAAGTGTGCTATTACGGTTGACAGTGTATTATTAGGTTATAGTTCTGTTCTGAATGTAATACTGGTTGTATTGTAAATAGTCACACATTATCGCTCTTTTTACGCTTTGTAATGTAGTTAGTGAATTGTGCAGAAATAAAATAATAATAATAATAATAATAATAATAATAATAAATACAAAAAAGCAGCCTACATTCGGACCAATGATGCGTTTGAACATAATGAAATAAAACTAGTTATCCATTACATTTCAAAATCTTATAAGACTTAATGTCCCTGATCTTTAAAAAAAACATTTTCTTGGAAGCCTATTGAATAGAAGCGAGTTGATAGAAGCGCGTTTTACAGGGCCTGATTGATAGCATTGATAACAATGCTCCTGTATGTCTTAGCATCATTTAAAATGGACCAGAAACTAAGGTCCACCCTTTACACTTAAGACGATAAAGTGTGCAGCCAGGATCACACAAGGCACTATAGCCATTAACTCGAAAGTTACCGGCACGGCATGGCTCAAAATCATTTTTATAGTAACTCATGGGTCTTGTTCGCTGACCACAATAGAAGCAACTCACTCTTCCCACTGGTACGTCAACGACACGAACAACAAAAGGGCTGCCTTGGATGTGAGCACCACATAAGAACACGGACAACTTAAAATCACCCTTCGTTATATCGGCGGGGACAGTATAGGTTGCCAAGTAAGTACCATCGCCGTTGTCCTTTAAATTTGCCTCCACCTTTTTCTCTCCCTTTTTGTCTTTCAACTCCACCGCAAACAAGTCACCACCTACACCGTACGGATTGTCTTGAGCGTCACGTGCAGTGATAGTGAACGAGGCCTCCTGCCCCTGTTCTGCCAGCTTCAAACCCAAGCCTTCTACAGTGGTGGTGTCTGGGCAAGCAGGCGTGTTTTTGACGACACCTGCCTTATTAAGCACCTCCAGCAATTGTTCGTGGTCAAGGGAGAACTCCAGTATAGACTTGGCTTGTGGCTCAAGCACAGGAGGTGTACTCTCGAGGGCTTGCAGGGTTGACACTACATCAGACCTAGCGACAAGGAGCTCAGCATTTCCTGGGGATTGGATAGCGGTCTTGGCACGCTGGACGGCACTCTCCAAGCAGGCTTGAAATGTGCGCAGGCGATTACGTTGCTCAGTAAGGGTGAATGTGCTCGTCTTGAGGAGATGATCCAACTTGTTCATCAGAACTTGCTCTCTAGCAATGAGTGCGGCATGTAACTGCAAAGAGAAGGAACACCACGTCCATGAATTCTATTGAATAAAAGAGTAAAGACCACCAAGTCATACAAAAAGGTAAACAAGGTCAAGCTTACTTCCTTAAACGTGCCCTGAATCAGCGCAGCCTGTTTTTCATATGCTTGTTTCAAGTCGAGAGTCACACCCTCCACCCTGGCTTCTGCAGCTTTTACCTCCTCAGCATGCGTGCTGGCTTTGGTGGCGAGTGCTTCCATCTCCTGTCGGTACTTTGAAGCTGCTTCAGTTAAAGACAGACACTTGTGGCCGTTGTGCTTGAGGGTGACACAGTCTCTACAGACGACGTGACCGCATTCCTCATCAAAGAATCGGAACTGCTCGTTGTGTTCAGAGCAGAAAACGGACACAGCTGCCAGCTTTGGGTTTGCCTTCAGCTCCTCCAGTGACACAACGCGGTGGTCGCGACTTGCCTTGTTTCGAGCGTGCCAGCGAGCTGCATCCTCACACATGTCTTCCTTGCAGTCCAAGCAACAGGAAGTCGCGGGGTGCTTGTCATCACAGCTTTCACAAAAGCGCGAGCCTTCATCCTTTTGTTGAGGCTTGGTCAGTAGAACGTCCAAAAGTGCAAAATTCTTTGGCAGCCCTGTAACTCCAGCAGGCACAGAGACTGCGTTTCTACACGTAGGACAGTTGATTGATTTATCATTGAGCAGTTTCTCCAGGCAGCCTGAGCAGAAGCTGTGACCACAACTCAGCAGACGAGGACAAAGGTTTTGGTCATCGAAACCTTCGCAGCAAATTGAACACTCTAGTCCTTCGGAAGCCATTCTCTCTAAAGCAAATCACAAAGAAATAGCGACATTGGGAAAGACACCACACCACATATGTCGAGGAGGCACTTGTTCTGCAGGTTTTGGACAGACCGGCTTTTGGCCTTTGTAAACCGCCCAAAGATTGTTTTGTCAGAATGCCGGGACGAAATATCTCAAGACTTTTGATTTCATTTCATGTTAGTCCATCAATTGAAAACTTTTCCCGACATAGAAACTTTGCTTAAGTCTGCGAGAAGCAAGTCTTGATCGTAACACCCACGGCTTTATGGTCCTTTATAGCAACTTCTCTTTGAGAACTAGTAAAGGGCGAAAAGCAACACGCTGTACATCACGACTGCATATTATTTCCGTACAGAGAGTCACTGCTGTGAGCTAAGAGCTGCGAGATTTCCAGCAATAACCCCACCCAGCTTGGAAATTAACCATTCAGAAGCTCTGTCTACGGTACTGATTTACTATATCAAGTCGCTGAACTGAAGGACAGCTTCAAAAATTTGTACCTTATTGTTTGCTTTCTCAACAAGAAAGGTAGTACAGAATTACAGCCAAATAGCCTTCAGCTATAAAAAAAACCGCGGCCTGGTGTGTCTTCAAACTGTATCGCAATACCTCCCTTTCAGAATTTAACGCCGGTTTATGAGGTCAACTTTTAAATAAAAGCTCCCTGCATTTAATCGAAGTACCAGCATGTATTTGGGGTGGAGCATTGATAAATAGGTTTACTGACATAAGTTAATACACCCCCAAGTACAGAAGTACAGATTATTACTTCACTCACTCTACACAAATTTGAACAACCCTAAGGCGAATTGACGACTTCCTTTTGTTAATATCTTTAACTACAGACTAACAAGGTTATTGAAATTCTGGTTTCGTTTTGTTGATGAGAAATTAATGTTGTCAAAAACACAAAATTTACCGCCATCTCTAAAGTGGAAATACAACGAAAAAACCTGATTTATCTTTCTAATGCTTTTCTTTTCAATTGGGTAAACCACTTAATCTAGTAATGTGTTCGATTGACTGGCTAAAAAAAATCTCAAATTTCTTTTGAAATCTTCATTATTCCTAATGTCTTTATTTGTGCTGCCCTCCTGCACCAGATGAAAACAGGACCTCAATCAACAAAATGTTCACCTCCCTCCCCCTCCTCTCACTGGAATGGGATGGGGATTACTGTATTGTGACCCCTTGCACTTGGTATCTAGGGTATCTACCCCTGGGAACAAGCAACTGTCTGGATTTGTCATGAATCCACTGTCAAGAAGTCAGCAGTTGTTCTTGAGGATCAGCTCAAGGTGTGTTTTGGAAATGCTAAGGAGAAGTGAGTGCTTTTGTTATTTAAATGTATGAATTTGCAGTGGGAATCTAGATCATCCACTGTTAAGTTCAAGTAGTGCTTATTCTGGCTACTACAACTACAACCACAGACAAAACTACTTGAGACAAATAAAAAACATACCCATATTTTTCTATTGTCTTTAATAAAACCTCTCACACTACTGCATAATTATTTGTCCTCCCCCATCCCCTCTTTCAATGGTGTTTTGAAGACCACAGGATTTGTAGGGGAAAGCATCATGGCCAAAACAACATTGTATGGGGGTGGGGAGGGGGTTAGAGTGTACATGTCTTGGAGTGTCCAATTTTGGCATTGATATTGGAAAACAAGAGGACCTGTCTCAAGACTTTTGTCTGAGGTTGTACTTATGCAGGGATGATAAAAGAACTGTTTTAATTTTTAGTATTTCAAAATCACCAAGACCTCAGAGTACCAAAAAGAGAAGGACCTCTGTGCTGTTGGGAGAATCATTTGCAGAACTTTGGTGGGGGAACTGAATCCCCAGGGTAAGGGGGATTTGTTGATATTTGAATGAGATTTCTATCAAATCTCAAGCCTGTGCTGGGATGCTGGGTGGGAGGAGTGGTTTTCAGTGACTCCTGCATAAATAAACTTATCTCACATGAGCTTGCACGGAGCCATGAGGCCCTGTTAGATAGATACTAAAGATTCTAAATATCATAAAATCTTTTTGGGGAAAACTATATTATGGGCATGGCTGCTGAGCACATTTGAAGAAAATTTGAATGAATGTCAAAATTGGCCATTTTGAGGCTCCATTGTTTCGCCCAGAAAAGCTTTGGATTAAATCTCAAGCCTGTGCTGGGGTGGGTGGGAGGGGTGGTTTTCAGTGACTCCTGCGTAAATAAACTTAGCTTACACGAGCTTGCACGGAGCCATGAGGCCCTGTTAGGGGGTGTTTGCATGTTCGCCGTCTGAATTTCCAAACTTCTTTTGCCACAAGTTTCGGGCAGCTACCATGTCTCGTCAAAAATTAGTCCAGTGATCTTATTCACTTTCCGTCGCTGTCGCAATTTTGTGCGGTCTTGTCGTTTGTCGTTGTTTCACCTCGTTCACGGCATGTCGGTTGTTCGCAGGGCGTAACAAATCGATAATTCCGATACTCTATCAAAATCAATAAGAATCGATAAACATTGATAAGTAATTAACTGATTAGTATCGGAAATCGATCAAAACCGATGACCCAATTCTTTGTGATTATCGATTTTGATCGATTTCATTAATTAAAGTTCGATTAGTATCGATTTCGTTCGAAAAGTATCGATCGCGTTCGATTAGTATCGATTTCAATCGATTAGTATCGATTTCGATCGGAAATATCGGAGAAGAAAAGCTACCGTTTTTGTGTGTGTGTGTTCAATCAATCCAAAGTGTGACGTTGTATGACACTGCGTAAGAAGACAGAAAGTTACCAAGATAAGGTCATGGTAGGACAGTAATTTTTTTTCGTTTGACATATAAAATCCCCTTTTTTAATTCTTACTTTAGTGATCGATCAAAAGCGATAATCCACTCCCAAATCGTGTGATTATCGATATTTATCGATTATTTCAACTAATCGATTAATCATTTATCGAAAAATATCGACTAATATCGATTTATCGATTAGGTTTCCGATGATCGATTTCGATCGATTTGTTACGCCCTGGTTGTTCGGAATTTCTCCTATTAAACAAGGCTTATTCAAACTTCCGCCTTGGAAGTGAGGTAACTAGCCTGAAGACTGTCATGTATTCTCCTATACTAGTACAAGTATGGTTTTACTAAGTTCTGCCTACCTTTATCTTTAATGAATCGGTCAAAACAGCTTCGCACGCACACGATATTTCAGCACTTCCGCCTACAGCCCGTAGTTATGAGCCCTCGCTCTTTTTGTACAACATGTTCTAGATGTCCGTCCGTCATGTACGCTCGTGTCACTGGCTGGAACGATTGATCAGAACATGAAAAAGAAATGACGGGCTTAAAAAGTCAATAGTTTTTGTTTGATGCGCTTCAGATCTAAGGTATACCATATTCCCATTTTCTTTATTCTAGCAGTTTTTTAAAACAATTTTTATAGGTCTTCTAGTATTTTGCGCGTGATTCCACACAGACTGTTGCTTATACAACGTATCTCATGAGGTGATAGTGATTGAAGCTGTCCAGCGCGAACGACGGCTCACAATGGCAGGTTGATCGCCTGTTCCGCCAACTTTGTTTTCCAAAGCTTTGGGAAATTTAAAGTGAAGTATTGTTTGTTCGATTTTCTCCTTTGAAGGTAAGTAATACTCTATCAGCTAACGATTGTACTTAAAGCGTCAACATAAATATTGTAACCACCGTTAAGGAGTCTTAAGAACGTGCGAGCCATGCGAGTCACATTGCGAGCCAAAGGCGTGCAAGTCACTACTAATGCAGACTGTGCGAGCCATGCGAGTCAAGCGAGCCACGGCTTATTAACGTTTTATTTCACGCTTTAGAATAGATAAGGAAAATCTGAAGAAATGATCAGAAGGGGAACTCGTGGAAAAGAGTATAAAAAGTTGTGGTTTCTCTGTTGCAGACCTTGCACTTGAGCTGACCGTGCACACTAGTACTCAGGACCTGAACAATCGATGGAATCGATAATCGATGGCAATCGATAACAATCGATGGCAATCGATATCAATTAATCGATTGATATTGATAATCGATGAACAATCGATCGCTAAAGTTTTTGTGATTATCGATTGTCATCGATTATCAATATCAATCGATAGAAAGAAAGAAGAAAAAGAAATAATAATAAGCTTAATCGTGTTTGAACGACGACTGCGTCCCAGGTCAGTTGAATCTCGAAGCTAAAATGATCATGTTTGTACTACTGACAACGAGATATGTTAATTGTATTTATTATTTGTGCTGTTTTTCACAGAGCAACATCGATTAACAATTCTTAAATTTTGCTACCGAGGTTTAAAAATAACATACGATCTGCGTACACTCCTGCGACTGTAAGGAAACGGAGACATGAATTTAGTGCCAATCGATGGCAATCGATGAAGTTCGCGTGCACCAAAGTGTGATTATCGATTGGTCATCGATTGGCCAATGCCAATCGATGCCAATCAACAGTAATTAATCGATTGTCATCGATTGATCGATTGAATTTCCGATCATCGATTTTCATCGATTGTTCAGGTCCTGTAGTACTGTACTTGTTTCTGGATTACTTCGATGTTTGATGTGAGATCTGAATGTAGACTATGTGGCCCAACTTGGAAGAAGACATTTTGTTAAAATACATTAGCGTCTATAAAGTAGAGAAATCTCGACTTGTGTTTCAGCTGGCAGCGAACTTTGTCTCTCCCCCACCCCTCCCGGGTTTAAGTTTTCCAATTTAGACAACAACGTGTCTAGTACTTAATGAGTAAGTAAACAAACAAACAATTGGAAGCAAGCCCTCAGCTTACATTTTGAAGCTTTTTGAAACTCGCTTAAAACGCTGTCTGGTTGAGTTTTTAAGGAAAAGGGGAGGGAGTGATATCTATTTTTTTGGTTTATTTGTTTCATGTGTTGTTCAGTCAAAGGTATTAATTTTGATAATGTCATTCCAACCTTGCAAAGGAAAATAAAAGAATTCCGAAGACTCCACTTAGTGTTTGAGCAACGGCAATTTAGAGCACACGTGCGATAGCATAATATTTGAGTCTTACTTACCATAAAGAACAATTTAGAAAGGCTGTACAGATGTACCTAAAAAATATATATTTCCACCACTTCTGGCAATCGGTGGAAGTCTGGAAAGAAATATTCCAACTCTTTCATCCACTGTTCAGTAATGACCACCATATGCTGGGGAAGACTGAGATCAAATTTGCCTCCGCCAACCGACACTGGCTGGAATTGAAAGCAAACCACAACAGTGAATTGTCATGGGATTGTCTATAGTACATTTGCTAAATATATTTTTTATTGTACATTTTATTCTATTAAATGTGTTTTGTTTATTGTTGCATGGCTCGCAATGAGACTCACTTGACTCGCATGGCTCACACTGCGACTCACATGGCCCGCTGGCTCTCATGTTAGGTAGACCCCCGATAAGCAAGTGCTGTTAGGCGT
Organism: Siderastrea radians; assembly: GCA_964017195.1. Lineage (NCBI taxonomy): Eukaryota > Metazoa > Cnidaria > Anthozoa > Scleractinia > Rhizangiidae > Siderastrea > Siderastrea radians. The sequence continues at coordinate 19,927,046 of OZ024888.1, read as the reverse complement.
GGGTTGCACTAGAGCAAAGTTTTTACTGTCAATTTCTGGCAAATTAGCAAGGGAGTAACTTTGAACTGCAAGAAGAAAGCAAAATTTTTCCAGTGAATTGCAGAGTCGCATACACTCATAGGAGATAATTGTCATTATTATTATTATTATTATTATTATTATTATTATTATTATCGTTATCATTTGTTGTTGTTATTGAATACACCTTATGTCAATTGAAGTACACCAGTTGTATGTCAGGGAGCTCTAAATCCACTAGAAGTTTTGACACCCGGGGTACATATCTGGGAGAGGGGGGGGGGGGTCCAAATCCACTAGGACCCTGGGTCTCATGAAGACACCCCACTCCAGGTAAACTCACATGCCAGATAACTTTATTCTGTAGTATTGCTAAAAGACCACATACATAGAACAAGTACAGATGCTAGCTGATATTACAACATCGCATAGAAACAATTTGACATTTACAAGTTGAATTAAAGCAGCTTATTGACATCTTTTAATGTAGAACACTCCAGTTTTGTGGATACAAAATTGGAAAAGAAAACATTAGTTATCTTTAAAATTGTCATCCGCTATGTCCGACATGTTTCAATCTAGGTCCTAAGGAGACTAAAATGGCTTTTTAGGCTTGCTACCTTATTTAACACTTTAGTCTGCATTTTACCTCTGGTCCACAGTCCGCAGTAAGCATTTTACTCCTAGTCTTAATTTTACCCTTGGTCCGCATGTTGTAGTATGAAAATATCCATACCCCTCCCACAGAAGGTTTTTGGTTTGCACCCCCCACCCATTAGGAAGTTCCATTCCAAGGGGTTTTTTGATGACCCCCCCTTCCCCCCAGGAATTTCCACGTTATGCAAACATGATTTTTGTTGTGACATTACTGAGCATTTATTATAACAGCCATTTTCAACAGACAACGCTTTGTTATAGTTCTATACTATTTGCATGTTTGCCATCCAGTTTGAAAAGTTCTGTGTTGTTCACCAAAATTTGTTTAAACCAAGTGTTCTAACGTTCTAGCATTGGTGCCGTGGGTTGCCATGAATAATTTGCATGCAGAATGCAATGTAAACAACAAAGCCAAATTTTCAGAATTGAAATTGTGTTCATCACACTCAAACCTGCCATCAAAAGTGAAACTGTTGAATGTATCTTACACTAAAAATCTAAAAATCGAAAGAGTATTAGAGTAAAAAGCAGCTTTTTTTTTCCTGGGATTAATTTTAGTTCAGTGCCCACTGCACTCAATTTGCATACCATGAGTCTCAAAATAAATTATAACTTAATATTATTACATGATTGTATGATTTATTGAAACTTCATTTTTACTTCAGTTAATTGCCACCGATTAAATATAAAGTCAGTTTTTCAATTCAGGGCTTGAGACTAACAAGAGCAATCTGGATAAAGAAATGTTTGGTTGTTACCTAGTTTGGCACTTGTAGAAGCCACACTTGGGGGTCCAAATAGCAACACTGCAGTATTGGTTTGAAATTAAATTATCAATGCATTTCATATGGAACAACTGATTAATAAAATCAACGTAGCCAGGGCCAGCTTGAAATTGTATGAGCCAGGGAAATTATCCACGCCCCAATTCTTATTGACAGGCCTGTACAGAAATTACCGCTGTTGGGGAAAAATGAAATAAAAGTATGGATCAACAAATTTTAAAATCACACACATGAATCTGCTGCTCTGCATTAAAGTGATGATAATACATGTATGCTCTTGTCACTTCAAGCCTATGAAATCTTTAGGTGCCATTCTCACCCCCCCCCCCCCTTCCCCCTGATAGGCCCTGGGCTATGTTCTCCATGGCCCTGGAAAGGTTTTCTTTATGTGTGGGATGATCCACTGAGAGAGAGTTGATTGTAAATGGGACCAATCAGGTTGCTCTTTACATTATATTAAACCACCAAGTGCTTTGGATAGAGTAGAAGACTTGGACAAAATTGCTCAAATCAACTGATTGATTAAATTTAATGATGTTCTTTTTGAAAAAAAAGTGCTACCAATATGTCATGTCACAGACTGTTACATTGCACGTGTACTTTAAAGAGTTGCCTGGTACTTTTCATTAGATCCCAGGCCCCCAGTCATTTATAACGGGGAATACAGAGGCAGAGCTAAAAGTTCCTTGTTGCTTTTTTCAAGGTTTGGAAGAGGTGTAAAGGTACACATTGCAGCAATAAAGCACGTCTTTAGAATTCTATGACTGATACAAGTATGGGGAGGAGATCCAGCGTCAAGAAAGATAGATATCAAGGTGGACTTGTATCAACACTCTCTGACCGGCAGAAACCTCATAAATGTAACCACTGTGAAAAGCGCTTTAAAAGCCTGCAAAATTTAACACATCATATAAAACTACACACGGGGGAGAAGGTGTTTAAATGTGATGACTGCCAGAAGTGCTTTAGTTCAAAGGGAAATTTACAGAAACACGAAATGATACACAGAGGAGAAAAACCTTTCACTTGCCAACTGTGTAACAGGTGTTTTAATCAAGCAGGAAGCTTAAGACGACATCAGATGAGACATGCAGGAGTAAAGCCTTTTCAATGTAGGGTTTGTGGCAAGTGTTTGCAGTCTCCTGGTCATCTTCAGAAGCATAAACTAGAGACACATGCAAAAAAGCATCATTTCAAAACTTTGCGTTTTCAGTGTGGTGTCTGTTACAAGTGGTTTAGCACACCAGGAAATCTAAAGCAACACATGTTGATACACAAAGGAGAAAAACCTCACAAATGCAAACTGTGTGGCAGGTGCTTTAATCAGGCTGGAAGTTTAAGAAGACATCAACTGACACACAGTGAAGGAAAACCTTTTCAGTGCGGGGTTTGTGGCAAGTGTTTTCGATCTGCATATTTTCTTCAGAAGCATAACTTACAAATGCACTCAAGAAAGTTGCATGGAAAATCTTGTAGCAAGAAAAAGACTATGAACAAACACAATAAATCACACGCAGGAGGGAAGTTTTTTCAGTGTGATGTCTGTTATAAGTGCTTTAGTACAGCAGGAACCTTGCAGAGCCACAAAATGATACACAAAGACAAACCTTTAACCTGTGCAATTTGCGACAAAGGTTTTAGTGGGTCAGGAAGTTTAAAACGGCACCAGCTGACACACTCACGAGGGAACTCTTTTCAGTGCAGCATTTGTAGCAAGTTTTTTCATTCTGCAGATTTTGTCGAAAGGCATAAATTAAAAACACACCCAGAGGAGTATCCTAACAGACGCAACAAATCCGACAAGTCTCGTAGTAAGGATAGAACTTCAGAAAGACAAAAAGAAAAGCAGCTGTTTAAATGTGATGACTGTCTAAAGTGGTTTAGTACAAAAGGAAATCTACAGAAACACAAAATGATACATACTGGAGAGAAACCTTTTGCGTGCAAAATTTGTCACAGGTGTTTTAATCAGGCAGGAAGTTTAAAGCGTCATCAGCTGACGCACACAGAAGAGATGCTGTTTTGTTGCCCTGACAACAGCCAGTCCTTTTGCCACGCAGATGACCTCACTCACCAAATGCAGGAAACAACACTCGACCAGTATGGCAAGTTTTTTGACATAACAGAAAGTCCATTGCAAAGTAACACAATGTATTCTGAAGAGGCGCCTTTCGACCAGACTGACAATTGTTTCACTGACTTGCAAGGTTCAAATGAAGAGTGCGATGATCTCTTTAGTATCCCTGAACTTTTGAGTGGCTTCAGAGATGAGATGCATGAATGAAACCTTATTCATGCAACGTTTGTGTCAACTCTTGCAGCTGTAGAGCAAACTTATAGACACTGAAGACTGTGACTAAAAGCTGCTGAAATTGTTCAGCGGTGCTAAACACAGCCTTTTCAAATTGGTGACTGTTTCCAGTAGATTTTCCAGTAACTACTAGATAAACAGAACAGCTTGGCGTTAGTTGCTTAAGATTTTTCTTTGCATTGTTATGTAGCTGGATTTAGTTTTTGCTTTTTTTAACGGGGAAAAATTGCTTCTAACTCAAGTGCAAAGACCCGGCAACAAGCCCGATATGAGTGCTTGTTTGTTTGTTTGTTTCTGTTTTACGGAGGAGAAATGAACACTCGTACCGCATTATTCGTCGCTGTCAACGTTTGCAAGACGAATTCATTTTTTTTTCTGACCCAGTCATTTAAATAAATAATTCAAGCAATACCTTAGTGGAATGTTTAAGTTGATAATCCTTCGCCATATTGAAAACTAAAAAAATAACTTACGTGTGGCAGGATAGGACTGAATTGGGCAGGATAGAGTCAACACGTTGAATAAATTGTGTATCGCAAATGTTCGAGTTGGAACTTCAGAGTTTCTGTCATGTAAGCAAATATCAAAGTTAAAAAAAACAGATGTTTCGAGGCTGCTGCCTTTTCCTTTGAGGGAAAAGCTAACAGCGTCGAAATATCTTTTTTTACCAAAAAAACAAACAAAAACTAAGTAATAATATTAGAGACCTTCCTATGGGCTTGTCAGATTTTGTACTCAAAAGTCTGTTAAGTGCACGAACATCAAAAACTTTCAAGTTCTAACTGAAATGGGCAACTGAATTCCCTATTAAAGATGTCATTCCCACTCAAGGATAATTTTCTTGGTGTGCTATGAATTTGTTTAAGGATATTGGCTTTGAATCGATACTTTGGCAAACATCGGTTTTACTCCGAGTTGACGCAATGAAGATGTTGGTAATCGTTTTTCTCTCCATTTAGATCACACTGGAGAATGTATGTTTGGTAATTATCCAAATGAGTTCCTGGTGTTAACGCCCCGTGAATTTACCTGAGGGAAGGGTGGAGCAATAACACGTCGCAACAATGAACCTAGTAAATGCGATTTCACTCGTCTCGAGTCTCCCAGTAGCTCAGTGGTTAAGCGCGCGGCCGGCGTACGGGAGGTCATCGGTTCGATTCCCGTTGGGACTGAGTGTTTTTCCTTCGTCCCACGTTCATGACAATTGGAATATATGTTCCATCTTGGGAGAACTCAGATTTTTTCCAAGTCGCCTTTGTTATTGACTGAACAAACATCTTTCTCAAATATTCGCCAGGCTTAAAATTCACCATCACATTTATATCATTGCAAATGTGCCACCTCTGACATTTCAGTCCTTGTAGTATGCAAGACGTTTGTCACATGAACCTAGTTTAATGGCCTTAACTCCCATGAGTCTCCTGTAGCTCAGTGGTAGAGCATCTGGACTAGTAACCTGTTGGGGGAACTCGGATTTGTTTTTCCGAGTCGCCTGTGTCACTGACTAAATAGGGGCGGTAGAAAACAATGGAACAAACAACAAAACAATGGACCCTGGTCCTGAAAACAATAGACCTGCGTGATACCAAGGTCCAATGAAATTAGACGTTGTTAAGACCTGCGTGTTATCTGACTGAGTAATCTCATATATATATTTTCCAGACCTGCCACTCTCACGGTTTCACCGTGAGACTTACCGTTTGGGGTATCAACTCACGGTCTCACGATTTGGCCTTCAAATCTCACAGTGAATCAGAAAATCTTGAAATTGACAAACAATTCAGGTAGTATGAAGCAATCTTGAAAAATCCGTGTTGAAAATGGCCAATTTTGTCACATCTACGGTTTGAGGGAAACCTGGGTACAATAGCCTCATTCCCGTGCAACATAGGTGTGCTTGAACAGTTATTAAACTCCGAACTGGCGCCTCGCGTCGACAGCGAAACAGAAATTGACTCTTCAAAAAAAGCGGCAAAAGAATGTAATAGGTAGCACAAATAAGGTAAAGAATACCTTGAAACAAGAAATCTACCATTTTTATTTTCATTTAACTTATATTTTGGAAATCTCCAGGTTTGAGGTCCTAATCTCCAGGTTTTTCTTAACCTGCGATCAGGCCGAATTTTAGCATCGCTCTCCTATTCTCTTACGTTGGTCGCTCGCTAAAATTGGGCCTGATACAATCTCTCACAGGACCTTGTGCCGGCGGCCAAATTTTGGCCTCGGGAATCTCGCAATCTGATTGCCCCTTTAACAATAGAGCTGTCAACGGAAGTAAAATAATTGTCTACGAGACTCGCTCACAATTTCGATCCGACCGCCATCGCCAAGGAACAAGTCTGCTGAGGTAAATGTGTCACTCGAAGAAATATTTCTCGTCGTTCTAGGAGAATTGTCATCATTTCTTTCTCTCCTGAGAATGGCGTTCGGTCTGACGCGAGCTGTCTCTCACTTGGAGCAGAGAAGTACAGCAGCAATGAAGAGTGTGTATCCCATTTTATCGCATCGTGTCTCGAAATTTTCATTTGAAGTCTTTCAGCTAGTATTGAAAATTTAAACAGAGTAGTGGTTGTTTCCGCGTTTTACGAAACAAAACGGACAGCAGAGGGACTAGTATCTTTCGCCAAGAATGATCAACAAGTCAACCGATAATTCGGTAAACTTAAAACGGGAAACTGATGTTTAGCGAGAGCCGCAATCAGCGAGATGCTGTATTTGTTTTTACCTAGGTAATACAGATTTTCAGTTTATTCATTCAGTGTTTAATACTAATATCGTTTTATTGATCTCTGACTTTGATATCAGAGGATCTGACTAGTTTTATAATAAATGTTCTTCGTTTTAAAATTCGCTGCTGTTTAGAGATAAAATTCGCGGCTAATCTCAAATATTTATCACTTCTCGAACTAAATTAAGTTACAACAAAATACTCGTTTGTTTATAAACGGTTTCATTTATATCTTTACTCTAAAAAATGAAACTGAGAGTATTTATCTTAATTTCCCAAGGTTTTTTACGCAGAAAATCCGTGTCAAATACGTATAGAATTTTTCCGGATACCACGATTCAAGCAGCAGCATATTTTGGTACTTGTACATGACAACCTCGTCGTGTTGTGAATTTTCATTCAGTTTCAGTTCAGACAGAGCCACCAGGTACAATACCGGAATCTTCAAGATAGCAATCGTGTAACTTTGAGTGCTAGTGCCTAGAAGATATATCGTAGCCTATGATTTTCTTATTTTTGCCGACATTTGCGTGACTTTTTGCGAATTGTCGTTATGGGAAATTTGCATACCGAGGATCGTGCAAGTAGAAGAAATTTTGATTGGCTGTTTTGTTGAATGTCAATCAATCAAAAAAGTGGGCAGTAGATGTTCGGTAGAAGAGTTTTATCAGGCTCTATTTTTCTTTCGCCCTTCCCCCTTAAATTTTTCACCGAGCGAAACGAATCTAGAGCCTGATCGCAGGTTAGGTTTTTCTTGGCTTTTTTTTCAAACTCTCCAGATTTTCATGATTTGGAGGTTGGCAGGTCTGCCTAAAATTCACCGTCGCTTTTATATTAGTTTTTTATTTGTTGCTGTTTGTTCTCCGCAGTCTGAAGTTTACACCAACAGGTGAGGTTGAAAGCATTCTTCAAATCTATAAAATGTCACAAATTCAAACAAGTACGCGATTCGGACCTATTTTTCCTCTTTGGGGCATGAGTCCCAGTTTGTTTTACCCCAAAATGGCGGACAAAACTTGTCTGTTTGACTAACTGCAGTTGTGATATATAACCTACAAATAGAGCGTAACATGGTCTCTATGAAAGCTTACAAAGTACAAGATGTAAATAGAAAGAAAAGGACTGGGATTGTGGCCAACAGTTTTGCCGATCTGAAGGAAAAAGGAGTGAAAAAGTTGGATCTTCCTGAGGACTGTAGAGTTTGCCTCGAAGATGGAACAGAGGTTGACGATGAAGGTTATTTTAAAACTCTACCCTCTCAGACGGTTTTTGTGTTTGTACGACCTGATGAGACGTGGGAAGGACGTAAGTATACAGATACACACCATCTTCAACTATTGGCGTTCTTGAACTAAAAATAGCTAATAATCTGAATGCAGGAGTTAGTATGCGGCTACAAGTTTAGATTCCACGCACAGACCTTTGTCGCTTGATGTGGAGGATTCACATGTAATGTATCCTTGCCTCAGTTCTCTTAACTCAGTTTCCCCTGCTGTAAATTCCCAGAGTAACTGCAGAACACCCCACAGCTCTAGCTTCGCCATGTATTTGGCTAAACGTCTACATAGACGTCATAGCTCTCCAAGTTTACTGGAGACAAGGCTAGTGCGTCCACCTCGTGGAACTTTTTAACTCTCAAAGATCACTGAAAAAGTGTCTACGTATTTACCCCATGAGAATTTATTAATACATGTAGTTCTTAAAGTTTGCTGAAAAAATTGGCCATGCATCTATGCTGCATCTATGCCATGAATATTTGTTCATACTCTCCAAAGTGCACTCAAAAAAGTGTCTGTGCAACTACACCGTGAAAATTGATTCATAGCTCTCAAAGTTTACTGAAAGAGTGGCTATGCATCTACGCCATAAAAATTTAGGTGTGACTTGCAGAATACGTTGTTGTCAGTGTGTTTACAGGAATCTGGCATTTTTAGGAGACATGTACTGATTGATGCGTAGCAGCATAGCCACTAGAAAATCGTTTGTCCCTTCAACGTGTAGGATACGTTCACACTCTGACACATGTAGGAACGTGCTTGCTGTGATAAAGTAGCCAATATTGTGTTGTTCCAGCAAATATCCGTACTCCTCCCACAGAGGGTTTGTTTGGTTTGAACCCTCACCCCTCTGGAAATTCCAGTTTAGGCTCATACTTTCCTTTAAAAATTTTGGACTTAAAAACCTCCTTCCCCTTGGAATTTCCAATGACCCTCTGTGGTGAGGATATGGATATTTCCTGGAACCACACGTTAGGTGGATATGCAGGACAGCTATGAGTTGCAGAGTATTCTGCAGTTAAGCCAATTAATTCCCTTCCAGGGTTACAAATACCCTTGGTTACCTCACAGTGATTTCATTACAGTTTGCCATTAGTGAGACCCTGGGACTCATCCCATGAAAAATGAGAATCCTAGACTAAAACCTATGAGTCCCATCTATCCTAAATGGCAGGCTTGTGCGAACTTTGTATGAAGTACACTTTATTCCATTTTTGGCACAACCATGTTCCCAGGGTCTTCTCAACATCAAAATAGGTAACCACTCTATCACAAACAAATGTGGTGGCATTTGCTGAGGGAGGAAAAACCAGAGTATCCAGATAAAAACCCTTGGAGCAGGGTCGAGAACCAACACAAACTGAGCCCACATATGACGCCGGGTCCGGGAATTGAGCCCAGGCCACATTGGTGGGAAGCAAGTGCTCTGACACTCGTATTTCCATGCACCACCATTTCAATGGAACAAAATCCAACATCAACCATTTTCTTTTCAATAGTGGTGCATCAAACCTAATTAAACTCAGTGAAACCTAGAAAAGTTCAATTGCTCCAATCACGCAATATTTGAGTTTGATTTGGTTTGATTGGGAATGCCCTGCTTTGATGAATGTGAAGATCTACAGCGGCTTTTTCTTTAAAGACTACTTTGAATTCTGAATTCTCAATGATGATAACTTTGATAACATTGGCTGTCTGTGGAGATAGTAGAAATTCAAGTAGTACATGTACATATAATCCAAACAATACAGCTGTGGTATTGTTTGCACACAAGGTACACTTGAAATGCTAGGTATTTGTGAGGTTTCCAGCATCATTTTTACCTTCACTCTCTCTTCAAGGTACTTGCATCAGTGAGGTAATTGAAAAATGCTTCAATTAAATACTAGATTAATAGGTTGAGGCCCACTTAATCTGTCAGAATTTTAAATATTTCAATAATAGTCGAGAAGATGAAAAGAGGATTTAAGAGAAATTGGGCAAAAATAATTGTTAAAATCTTCTTCTTTTATTCACTTTAAAAAGTGCCCAAATATTACATGTACATGTAATATTTAAAAGTCAATTACTCATACACGAACACCAAATCAGTCTACTTCTAGCCAGGGTCAGCCTTCGTGTAGACAGTGCTGTATTGTAAAGTTTACCACAAGTTGTCCTCTCCTAGTCCAAGTGTTAAATATTTTATTATTTTAATTTTCACAATTAAATGTGAGCTATTTTGTTTCATTGGCAGATGTAACAGTACTAAAACATGCCACTGAGAAGATCTTCAGATCAATGTCACAACGAGATGAAATCATACAGAAGGTTCAGGATTTCATCCACGACTCTGAGTCACATGAGTTGTACTGTGTTTTGGCAGAACTGGTAAATCGCCTGGATGACAACATTGACGCTGAGGAGCGCAGTGAGGATGAGACTTGGTTTGAAGGTCTTAGTCAGTCTTTCAACACCAAGGAAGATGCTATGAAAAATGCGGCAAAGTCCAGAATCAGGAAATACTTTTCTGATGCAAGAGAATCTTTTGGAAAAGTAAGTTTGTCATGTTGTCTTTAAAATCTTTCAAATCATGTGGGGCACATAACCAGCAAAGGAGTCTTGTTTCATTGAGAAGAAATATGTTACCATGGTAACTGGGTACACTACAACGTACTCTGTCTACAGGTGTATTCATACATGTACATACTATGTTTTTTTGCAGTACCGCAGCTCAAAGCAAATTGTATAATTTGTCACCTTAATACGGTGGCCCACAACTGTCACATCAAAACAAAATGCTCACAACAAATTCAAATCACTCACATCAAACTCAAATCACTCACATCAAACTCAAATCACTCACAGCAAATTCAAATCACTCACAGCAAATTCAAATCACTCACAGCAAATTAAGCATCACTCACAGCAAATTCAAATTGCTCACAGCAAATTACAAATCCACCACAGCAAATTACAAATCGTTCACATCAAATACAAATCGTTGACATCAAATACAAATCGCTCACAGCAAATACAAATCGCTCACAGCAAATACAAATACGGTGAGTGTAAAACGAGGACTGCGGACTGCGGACTGTGGACTGCGGACTGCAGACTGCAGACTGCAGACTGCAGACTGCGGACCAGGGGAAAAAGCATACTGAGGGTAAAATGCAGACTGCAGACTAAGGGTAAAATTTAGAATGGAGACTGCAGACTACGGGTAAAATGCAGAATGAAGACTGCAGACTGCAGACCAGGGGAAAATGAGAGAAAAGACAGCTGGGAATACGTCTGCGCTCGTAGAAGTTCGTTGAAAGCCATTAAATTTTGGTCAAAATGTTTGCATTTTTTTGCGTGTTCGGATTGCAATTGAGAAGTAGAATAGTTTCTCCACCAATGATTCTCCGGAATACGTTGTTAATAAAAGAGTTTTGCTTCAACTGCAAGCCGTAGATTGATCCACTATGCAAAACAACCTGTGTGTAATAAGCGAATAAACTCGGATGGGAGCAAATGTAGAGCTAAATCGGAGCCTGTGGTGTTCCCAAAGATTGCTTTTCTACGAATGAACTTCATTTGCAAACTAGCTGAGGTAAAAGTCAAACTCCGCTGGTTGCATAGAGTTCCCTTGCGATCACCCATCCAAGTACTAATTCCGCCGAACAGAGCTTAACTTCGCTAACTGGAAGAATGTTTTCATTATGTTAGACGTTTCACTCCGTTATCTCCCACACAAATTTTTTGAAAATGGAAAGCAAAAGGTAAACATTTTAAGTAATTGAATTCTTAGATACCAGTCCATGATCAAGGTACCATAAGTTCTTCTGTCCTTACGACGAGCGAAGTTGTACTTGGATGGGTGACCGACCGGGAACTACATGTAGCCGGCGACCTCAGCTAGTTCGCAAATAAAGTTCATTCGTAAAAAGCGATCCTTTGCAACACTACAGGTTCCGGTTAATGAAATTATTAGCTCTACATTTACTCCCGTCCGAACTTATTCGTTTATCACACACAGGTTGTTTTGCGTAGTCCGATCAAATTCTGAACAATCTACGGCTTGAAGTTGAAGCAAAACTCTCTCGTGAGCAACGGTTCCCCGGACAATCCTTGGTGGAAAAACTGAACTTACTCCTCAAGTAAAAAAACTTTCCTATTACAACACGAAAAAAAATGCAAACATTTTGACCATATTAAATAGATTTTAATAGAATGCTACGAACTTCCACGAGCGCAGACATTTTTGCGGCTGTCTTTTCTCTCATTTTCCCTGTGGTCTGCAGTCTGCAGTCTTCATTCTGCATTTTACCCCTATACTAGTCTGCGGTCTCCATTCTGCATTTAACCCCTAGCCTGCATTTTACCCTTACATGTAGTCTGAAGTCTGCATCAGTTACCCTCAGTCTGCTTTTTCCCCTGGTCGTATTTGTATTTGCTGTGAGCGATTTGTATTTGCTGTGAGCGATTTGTATTTGCTGTGAACGATTTGTATTTGATGTGAACAATTTGTAATTTGCTGTGGTGGATTTGTAATTTGCTGTGAGCAATTTGAATTTGCTGTGAGTGATTTTGAATTTGCTGTGAGTGATTTATAATTTGCTGTGAGTGATTTGAATTTGATGTGAGTGATTTGAATTTGATGTGAGCATTTTGTTTTGATGTGACAGTTGTGGGCCACCGTACCTTAATGCGTATCAGTTAACTTTTTTCATTCCAACTTTGCACTTGTTTTTTAATAGCAGAACTTTCTTTTTCAGACAGATCTGTTTTGCCTTGAAAATATTTCACACAAAACTATTGTTGAGAAATATTGATAAAAAAAAGTGTTTGATCTCTACGGTAGAAAAATTGGCAAAGTGAACTAGAGACCTCTCTCAGGTTAGCACCAAAAAAACAAATATTGGTTGAAATCTACCTTTTGACTTCCAGTTGCTGTCGCTAAGGTTCCCACACTAGGTTGCTCTGAAAGCTGTAGGTCATGATTATTATATGTATGTGATTGTACAGTACTGTGCAAAAATAACGAGAGTGAATTTTGATGAAGTTCACGCTTCGTTCACTCTGAATTACTGCCCAATGGCTTTCAATGATATTATTTTTAAAAAAACCTGGACAAATGGGGAATTAGCTCATGCTTGCAAACAAAGTTTGAGAGTTGCTTGCCCTTCCTTGAATTCAAGAGTTTGCCAAGCCCTGTGGCCTTCGTTATGATCAGTGGCTTTCTGTGTCATCCTTTCCTGGGTTGTAATTAGAAGGCCACCCATATCTCCCTCCAACCCAGTATTACAGCAATTATCATTACTTTAGAGGATTTTTCTCGTGTGTCCTGCCGACTCAATTTTGCAAGCTCATGTCTTCTTTTGTTTTGGGAGGTGGGGGGGGGGGGGGTGAAGAAGAAAGGTAGTAGGTTTACCCTTAAACTGTATTGTATTTGGCAGCTGTCCTTGCCGAGAATTACACAAGATATGTCTCAGACCAAAAATTTATTTGACCAGAAAATGACAAAAAGGACGGGGATGACCAGTCAACCATATCACATACATGTATACATGCATGTCAAGGTGTATAATTTGTTCCTTAAATTTACAGAACTCTCCAATATTGTTTTGTTGGCAAAATCTCATTGAATTTGACCAAGTACAAATAACATTGACCAAGTTGTGATGCAGGGATCTACTACAGTGGGTCTCAGGGTGGAAATGATTAAGAAAAGAGTGGAAAAGAGATCCTTGTAAAGAGGGTCAAGCTTTCTAAACCACTAAATGTAATAATTTGTAACATGACCCTTCTTTAATTGTGTCATTTTGTCACAGGCATCCAAAAAAGCTCAACCACTCCTTAAAACCACATTGGAGCAGTTCCAAGATGAGCTTAAGAAGAAACAGTACTTTGGTGACTACTTTGCTCGATCTGCGAACCAGAAGCTGCGAATTTGCTGTGACAGGGGATGGTTTGGTTGTGAGGGGCCTTATAATGAAGGAGACTGCTTCAAGCTGCATAAAATTAACCCATATGGCAGTAAAGAAAGCAGAGTCTTGTTTAGCACTTGGAATCTTGATCACGTGTAAGCTATCGTCTAGAGCTGTTTATTATAATGTACATGTACTTTTGATAAATCCTAAACTTGAGCACTTCTGCTGTCACATTTTCCCTCAAATAGTCTCCCTAGCCTATGAGCTCTTACAGTTTACCACTAACTCTTCTTTGACTGTGATTGCCTTTGATTGATTATATGATATGATGGTGCTCATCCACATAGAAAAATCAGTTCACTTGGTAAAACTTGTGGCCTTAATGTCTTCTTTCTTTCTAGATTGTGTTTTGTTCCCTACAAGCCAACCGATTTTCTGGTGTTTTGACGTTTCAATTCGTAGAATTGGTCCATAACATTTCCTAAAACTCCTTTTTTATTTATTATTTTGTTCAAGCAGGAAGCAAAAGGGATCATTAATACTTTTCTTGAGTCACTTCAGTCCTTTTTGGAATAAGTATCCTAATTGCATTCGAATTTGAGCCGCTGGGTCAAATTCACAATCAAACTCACAATCTGTTTTGGCGAAGTGCAGCCAATTTGTGTTTCAAGGCAATACTATCACATTTTCCCATTTTGACGGGGCCCTTCAATAGCCTTTTGCAAATCCAGAGCTCAGGAATACTTATTGACATTAACATGTTGGCATTGATTTACAACACAATATCGCGGAATCCAACTCTGAATTAGTAATTGGCATACTCCTAATTGCAACAATGTTGTCATAATAAAATGAAAAAAAAAAAGATTGAAGAACAAAGCCAAATGAGAATTGACTAGCCATACAAATTACATTCCCAGATTTTAACACTCCTCAAAGCACTTATGCACTTAATAGTTCAATTTGATATTAACTGAGTTGATACAGGGTAACTTGGCCACCACATACATGATTTGAGGTTTAGCTCTGATTATGCAGATTTATGTCAGATTGATTCCTACAGCTGTGTTTGGTTTCTTTCAGTTCTATTTCTTTTCATTTTTATATGTTTTCATTTTTATATGACAACGTCATTGCAATTACATTTAGGTGTACATGTATATCTTGTTATAAATGCTGCGGTTTCTGTTGGTTTTCTTATTTGAAATGTTACAAACTAGTTTTTTTTTCCTTTATTACAGATTACTGTAAGAAATCTAAGACGAAGAACTGTTACGGTTGAACTGGTTTCAAAGCAAAAAGAATTGTAAATCACGACATATATACAATTTCTAGTCATATTTCTACGAAATACGTTTTGCATGGTCTGTTTTTTTTTCTTCACGAGTTTTTGACATTATTATGGCCCCAGCTTAGAATGTCAGTTATCTGTGGCCCTTAGCTAGACTGATACATTTAACGCTTCAGAACCAACCGGTGGTATACATGCCCATGGGACAATGTTATTCACCAACCCCTTTACTTGTTTTCTTTTTCAGCATTGAGAAGTCTCGTCAGATTTTCCCAGCGATGATCCAAGCTGCTGAAAACTGTCCTAAAGGAAGTCAGTTAAACTGGAAGTACTTTTTTGAGCTTCTTTTTACCCGGAAAAATCTCAAGCTTGTTCATGTTGGGTGTCATTTGAAAGGAGAACATGAAGGCTTTGAATGCCGAACCAGAAATTTTTATGTGAAACCGAAGCGGTGACACGTGCGATGTCTCTTAAAAATTTTTAAGTAATAATGATTATGACTCATCGTTATAATTTCCCTGTTGAGACGAAACTCATCGCTGGTGATCATTCCAGTTTGTGTTATATAACGCGACTGAAAACTTTCTTTTTCTTATTGATTTGATCCTACTCTTTCGCAGCAGAAAGTACCTAAGAAGTACGCTCAGTTTTGAATAAAGCTTTGACAAAAAGTCGTGTTTGCATTGGTGCCCGCCAAGCTCCGTGCCTGGTCACGGCTTGAGCTCCAAGTGTGAACGGTACCTTAGATTGCATAAAAAACTGTGCGCACGCAATAGCTGCACATCTAGTCCCACTCAGAATTGCCTGGCACTAAAACAAACGTTCAGTGATTCCTATTAAGGACTATTTCAGCAATTTTTAGTAACACTTCGAAAGGCCAAAAGTCGCATTTACATTAATGGACACTTAAAGGAGCTTTGTCATTCAGCCCTAGGACCTGGCCACCAAATTTAGTAAAACATAAAACTGACCGCTCAAAACATTGCGGAAAGGTTTAAATAACACCGCTAATACAAAAGAAGGTACGGATGGGCCAAGCTGAAGAAGATTAACACGGATTGCAATTGTGGTTTTTGAAAAACTGTTCTAAAGGCTGAACAGTTTTCAACGTTTATCTCTGTCCTTTGTCAATTTGAATATAACACTCGGGATACAAATTTGTTTGGCACGAAGATGTGATTTTTGTCCAAGGGCGAGTGTGTTTTTTTGTCGTAAGCCCAGAAAAATTTTCTTCCCAGAGAAGCCATTTGTAAAAACATGAACCACTCATTCTACAAAGGAGTTATTTTAAGATGCCTTCAAGATAAGGAACGTTTAACTTGTAACCAAGTGGCATGTTTAGAAACTTCTTTGTTTACAAGATAGAGTGTGATTTATCTTGTCCGAAATGGGCACGAAAAGTTTCGGGGCTTTCGAAAAAACCACCCCAGTTCTGTTCAGACACTGTGTTGGTGCACTGAAACTTCAGTGTCTTTGGCCGGGGATGGCCAAGATGGAAGTGGATTGCCAACGTTTTCCAGTTCTGTAGCTGTGTATTTTAAAAATTCCTAAACAAAACTCATTAAGGTGTGCCGAAAAATCACGTGATGTCCTCATGTCCGCTCTTGATGTTGTAGGAGCATTTTGTGTGTGGGCGAAGGTACGTAATGGTAATTTTAACACAGATTTGACAAAACGCCAGCAAAATGCCCGTGACATTGACATATATAGTCCCGTTAACGTGACTCAAAAGAACAGGAGAAGTGGCAGGCAGTCGCCGAGACTTCCCAAGCAGCATGTCTCATACCGTCTGAGGCGTCAATGTGATTTTCTACTTCACCTGTGAAGGATAGGAACTCAAAATAACCTGTAATCAGGCCGAATGTTAACAGTGCTCTCCATTTTCGTTCAGCGGGTATAGTTAACTGCGGGAACGGATATCTACGCGAAACTGGCAAAAATTAGAAGCCCAAATTATCGAAATGGACAACATAAAAAAATAAAGAAAATAAAGAAACAAATTGATAAAAGGGATGTCCGTCGGTGAGGGAGTGAAACAGAGTTGGGATAAGGCAGATAAGTTGCCGTAGACAGATTCAAAAGCTGACGTGTGTTTATAGTTTTTCCCATTATCACTTGATTCGCTTTGATAAGGAGCTAGGTGTAACGCTCGAAACGTCTGCTTTTAAACCTCTTTACGGTGGCCAGCTTACCTTATATAAACTCAGCTAATATTAAGTTCAAACATAAGAAATAGTTTGCACAGTGTCTAGACACAGGTCCTTGTAGTACCTGGGCACTGTACCCCAGCATTAGCACCGCTAAGTTTGAACGGAGCCTCAGGGGTTATACTAGGGCACCTTTCCTTGGTACTTTGCTGAACACTTGAAACCTGTGTCTAAAAGGCACCTTCACATGACAAATTGAAGCTGGCAAACCACAAACATGGAACTATTGTTCAAGTCCCAGGTTGGTTGCAATTGTTTCCACAGCTTTCTGTTTGCTATTCTTGTCCTTGTATACTGAACGTCTTTGATCAGTAAACTGAGAAGACGATTCGTCCGCACGATTCGTCCGCACGATTCGTCCGCACGATTCGTCCGCATGTTGTGCATTTGACGTAACATTGCGTGAGGGGAGCACAAGACTTGATTGGCTGACAGTGGGCAACTCGTGCTTAACAAACGTGCACGTTTGCCAGCCGGTATTTAGACTCGCCTATTTCCTCCCTTTCTCCCAATCCCTCCTCGTTTTTGCCGTTATTTTGCATAATTCATTCATTTCCACTCGCGCGTAGGATCTGAGGAAAATAGGACGACTGCTCACAGTCTATATTTGTCGACAACGTTTGTCATGTGTTTGCCAGCTGTTATAGCGACGTTTACACGCAACTTGAGTTTTTAAAAAAAGCTTTGATTTTATTTAAAAATATGTAATAAATTACAGAAATATTTGAAATAAAAATTAAGCAATATATAGCCTAACTACTACAGCATGAATCGTAAAATTTGGCAATGACCTATAACAACTTCCCAAGTACATTCTTGGCTGCTCAGATGCGATCACTTCTGTTAGCATAGAAAAAAGACTATAGCCAACTAAATCAAATATTGTCTACTAAAACTACTCTAAGAAAACAAACTAAATACTAAGTAAAAAATGTCTGCGTTCCTTGCATTAACACTAAAATCATCTAAAAAGTCAACATTCTTGTGAAAAGGAGTTCTAGACCCACGAACACACGTGTGGACTGATCTTAGAATTTCAAAAGATATGCGTGTTCTAAGCCAAAGGGAAAGTTTGTCCGCTAGGTTGCTCAGAAAAAGTTTGCAGTCTTTCCCCATTCCTCCGTTCGTGCCATAAAACAAGGGGGATAAACGATCATATTTCCACGTCAATAACTCTTTGTTTGTATTTCCTTTTCTTCTCTTTCTCATGCTCCATGAAGATCGATTCTGTGGATTAATATTTGTTCTGGTTACGCGTTGAGTTCACATACGTTACAAGTACATCGAAAAATGCTGTTTCTCCTCGTGACCACAACCCTCCTGCCTTTATGTCTAGTCTAGCCTCATGGCTTGTGACTGTGGATCTTAGGTCGAATGCCTCATTGTCGATCGGTAGGAGGTGGGGCTCTACCTCGACATTCTTGCAGACTTTGCTGAGCACAGACGTGAGAAGGTTCTGGATGCCATCATGTCTTTGTGCAACAAAACCCCCCTTCTTACACGACAGGGCGTGGCTGACTGTGAATCGATCTCCACACGCGCAATGGCTCGGCAGGTCCGCTAGTTGCAGATCACGGTAACGCAAGCATAGCGAGTCCCTGAATTGTTGCTAATTCAATGTCAAGCCCTGCTCCTCAAGGGGTACGGCGTTAAGCCACGAACTTGCACCCTTGTCTCTAGCCAGCATTGTTGACCTTAGCAAGTTCGGTGAGAGAGGTGCATCAATGGCCTCTCTTCTCAAATTCGCTGCCATTGTCTTGAGTGACTGCTGTTGTCGTTTCAAGTCTTCCACAGATTGCTCACCCACCGGCATGAAGGTGCTCTACGTTCGTATAGCTGCTACATGCGGTGCTGTTATTAACTTTGAAGCAGCGTATTGCTGTGGGGCTTCAGCTTTCAGGTCTGGTATACCCAGACCTCCTTGTGCTGGTGGCAGGGTGAATAGTTCTTGCAATTCATCAGAGACCAACTTGAGTTTGCCTAAAAGAGAGGAAACGGTTTCTCGGACAATCGATGACTTTAAGAAGAGAACTGCTATCACATACACAGTGTTTGAAAAGAGCTGCTTTCAGAAGTGTACCTGGACACAGCAACGGAATTTAATGCTTGATATAAAATTCAGAAATCGATAGCTCTGACACTTAGTCACATGACCAATGCTCCAATTAAACAATGAGTTGACAATGCTGCTGGCTCCATGATCAGAACTAGAAACAGCACATAAATGTCTCCAGAACCCAAATTCGAAAGCAAAGTCATCAAAAGATGGGTTTCATAGCGTTTGTGTTTTCGACAAATTAGAAAGATTTGCATGCCACGCTAAGTTTGTGGGCACGACTTTGCCCTCCAACATGGCGGCTACAACTGCAACGTATAGTTATCTTAAGCCTGGTAAATGTTTGTCAATGACGCTCAAACGTAGTGTCAACATCCAATACCATAACATCTCTTCAAACGTTACCTTAAAATCCCAAAATATGTTTTGGAAAAGATGTTATTCATGGATTTAAGAAATCATTCTGGTCACAAAATTATCCTTATTTCAAAGTCTATCCAAGTTTTCAAAATAAAATCTCTTGTCGTTATTTAGAACATTACCCCTTATCATGTTTAGAGTCAACATAGTTCAAGCGTTTTTTTTTTCTTTTTATGATAAATGAAGTCGTGTGACCTCTTGGTACAAGTGGCCTAATCTGATCATAGAAACAGTGTCTTGTTTACCGTGCCACTTAAAGATGAGGACAGGAAAGGGGCTTAGCTATTTTTAAAAAATTTAAAACACGCCACTTAATAAGATGTCTTTTGTGAGGCTAAAACATGCCTGCCGTCATTAGTCCCCAACTTGGAAATGATCGCTTTAATCTGCGCGCAAACCTTTGGGTGGAGCTTGATTTCACTTGATACTTTTACAGCTCGCTTGCCTGTATTTTATTGGTAATTTGCAATTGTACGCTTACGTTGACTGAAGACTTGCTTCCACTTTGCGAAGATCACATGAAAACGATTTGACGAGTAAAATTTTAAAATAGGTTTTAAGTTGGAGTTAGTTACATAAAACTGTTGCAGCAGGTGTTTGGCTAGTGGCCCTAGAGCGGAGAATGGAAACTTCATTATAATGTCATTAAACGTTAAGTTTAACTCGCGTTTGAATGGTATTTACACAAGCATTACAATCACACCAATGATTGCAAAAACACCGCTTTTCAAATGTTGCACTCAATTTCTGCCTATCACGAACAAAACGCAGGAAAACTTGTAGAAACAAAGCAATACATTTTACCTCCATAACACGAGGTTTTTGTCATTATCAGCTGAAAAATTGTTTTATTGTTCTGTTTCCTGTGTTTCTTTGCAAAATCCTCAAAAGTTTACCTTGGCCCACAGAATTTTTGTGCGTGCTAAGAATAATAGTCTCTTATTGTCATTTGACACTTAGTTAAGGCACAGTAAACGGTGATAGTAAGTTCATGTTTTCTAAGTGGCAGTAATCAAGAAACCTATAGTAGATGGCAAATGTGACCTCTACGTTATATGTTCAACATCTGAGCGAAAAAAACCGACCTAAAAGGGCGGGAAAATGTATTAAAAGGCCTCCATATTAAGGAAATAGCCATTTAGGACCCGCTTTCTGAAAATACAGCGAACGTTTCCCGCAGTGTTTGTTAAAATTTCCGTGAATGGTAAACTAATTTTCGAGGCCGGAAGCGTTAAAGAATTTTGAACATTCACGTAGTCATTTTAAAAAGCGAGAAAAACAGATGACATATCAGAGGCGCTAAAGCAGGGAGGTACGGAACATATAGGCACGATGAATTCCTTACAATAGATTTGTGAAGTCGCACACGCAACGGGTCCTAGCTAAACTGAGACCAGCGTTCAGAGGAAAAAAACACTTGTATAAGTAGATCAAGCCATAGCTGAGGTCCTAAGGTTAGTTTACAAGTTTATTTTTGTAGTTTAGGTTTGGTTTATAAAGGAAATAACGCGCGGAAAGTTCAAAGGGGGCTGGGGTTTGATACTTTTATCTTGACAGTGCAAAACCTCAAAGGAAAGACTTGTCCCTCTAGCTGGACTTTGAATGGAACGTAGAGAATTACATCTAAATGGTCATTCACTTAAGTATCAAAGCCACGCAATATTCAAAAAGCAGTGTGCCAAATGAATCAGTACCCACTCCAAACCCAGTTGGCTCGGTGAAAGTAGTCATAAAAATGTTGTAATTCTTTATTTTTTTAATACCTACACAGGGCCTTTCAATTGACAAAAATTAATAATAATTTTGTAATCTTAAGCAATTCACGTAACGAAACGAAATCAAAAGAAAGGTAAATCTGGAAGATTCCCATTAACTGTAAAAAAAATTCCTTATATAAGCAAACCTGTTTTCGGTGTACTCGCTTGTCTTGCCAGTAAACTCATTTTGGCCAATTTGTCCAAAACGGTGATAGGTTTTTCAGCATGGGAAGAGGCTTGTATAATATTCACGAGTATGCGGGCACAATCCTTTGGCCGAGCTTTATCACCCAATCAGCAACAATGAATCAAATATATATTTAAATTAAAGTTAGCTAGATTTATTCATTTTGACCACCGAGGCTAAGAATGTGCTTGAATAACAGGAAGAACAACAAGACATCACGTCTTTGATCCACGTGCGACGCACTTAAAAACTTTAAAACGACATGAACAATTTTAACAGTGTTTATATCGTTTTAAAGTTTTTAATTGCGTCGAATGTGTATCAAAGACGTGATGTCTTGTTGTTCTTCCCGTTTAGTCGCAATAAACAAATATGTGGTAAAGAAGAACATCCATAAAGCCTTATATCTAATGCGATCTGTTAGTTTCTAAGTTGCTAGTTTGAAGACTTTTTAGACTTAAATAGAGGTTTTAGACAGGAAGCTCGGTGGTGATTCTAAAAATACAGACTGAAAATATATGCGTTAGATAGTGTTCTCTGCCAAACGTTTGTGAAAGGCTTGTATTTCTCCCCCTTTTATCTTGATAATTCAGAGATGTTTTTCGCACACAGTAAGCAACCACAATCGTCTGTTAAGTAAAGTGTCGCCTTCATTAGTTTTTCTGCTATAGTTTCATCATCAAAACTTGATACAAACGCAACATTTTTAGAAATACCAAAAAATGTTGATGATCTGATAACTTCGAGATTGCGGTTTTGTATCATTCATGAATAATCTTATATATGTAAACTACAGATGAGAAATCATGCAGGGGTGCAGTAATATACGCGTTGGCAATCTGTTTGTTTCACTTTATCGTAGCTGAAAAGCTTGCTTAACAAAAGCATTCTTAACAAAAAAAAGTCACCTAGACAGCAATTTCCTGAAGGAAACTGTTAACGCTGATCGAAAAGCTTCCTTTTTAAACTTGTTCCTCTGGCGGTGAAATATGTCTTGGCCTTAAAGCGGCCCTGAACTCTGTAACTAGTGAGTCAGCTAAAATTCAGTTACTTGAAAGTTCGATTTTTTTCTTTAACTAAATGTCCTCTAGTTCAAATGCCATAAGAAAGGGAATAGACCTCTCCAGCCTACAGCATAAATATATGAAAGCTTCAGTAAAGGTCAACACGCTCAACGCAATTACGCATGTCGTTTTGCAGACAGTAATGGTATTCAACATGGGGAGCTTACGAGCAAAGAACTGAGTAATCACTGAATTGCATCGCGATCTTGAAGAGAATTCATCGAAATATCTTATCAACTCAAATGCCCTAAATGCAGTGAGAACGATTTCCCTATACGTAGTATATAATATTTAAAGCTCATTTATACCCACAATATAATATGTCTGGTATTCTCTTTAGATTTAGATTGATGTAATCGAGCATAGTATCGATTTTTAAATTATCTTTGTGTTTTGTTAATAATAGATTACTGATTATATAGTATATAATCT
Organism: Siderastrea radians; assembly: GCA_964017195.1. Classification (NCBI taxonomy): domain Eukaryota; kingdom Metazoa; phylum Cnidaria; class Anthozoa; order Scleractinia; family Rhizangiidae; genus Siderastrea; species Siderastrea radians. The sequence continues at coordinate 19,903,959 of OZ024888.1, read as the reverse complement.
ATAGTATTTTTGTATAGTATAGTATTAGTATTTTCTATAGTATATATAGTATTTTTGCTTCAAATGATGACCTCTGATTTATTCATTTCAAACTTTATCTTAATTAAAATCGGTAAGTTGCCATTCAGGTATTTTGACCTTGGCTTTTTAGTCCTCTTTTAGAAAACGGTTTTCACGGACGAAGAAAAGATAAAGCAGGTATATTTGACATTATATGTGATTAAGTATTTTCTAGTTGTTCTCGTGACTATAGTGACCTTTATTCATTTATAAACATAACAAGCCTTGAGACAGGAATCCCGTCAATCCACCAGTGGAATTTTCACTGACGTAATGAATATATGAAAGACATAGTTTGTGGTTCAGTTAAATATAAAATGAGTGGAATGATATGCACGGGTGTCAACAGTTTCAATAAACTGCTTTATTTTTAGTCTGGAGAAAAAAAAAAACGAAAGAAAAAAACTAGAGCAATATGAAACCCCAAAAAATGATTAAACAAAATCAACAACAAAAGCAGTAACAGCAACTATTCACCTTTATCGTAAGACCGCTTACTACGGTCCAGCTAGTGACCGTAAACCTTCTGATTGTACTGACTACACGTGCACCTATGGTACACCTATGGTACACCTATGGTACACCTATGGTACACCTATGGTACACCTATGGTAGTAAGTCCCATTCTTCGGCCGCCCCAAGGTTATGGAATACCTTATCAGAATCTATAAGAGTTTCTCCTACCATGGATGCTTTTCTGAGACGAAGCTCAAAACACATTTTTTAAGTTTGCTTTTCAATAGACTGTGACAATATCGTTGTAAAAAGCGTGGACACATATTAAAGTGTGTCGCGTTTGTAAGAACTGTATTTATTGTTGTACCGGAGGTTTCCTTTTACAACCACTTCTTCGCGGACTTTCGTGTTTTTCATTACCTTAAGCAACCTTATATTTTGTATGGCCTAAGAAATGTCTAGCATTTAAAATTAAGCCCTACTTTACTTTTTGGCTTCAGACGAATATTTGGTGAATTAGAACTAGAAAACGAACAGAGTTCGTAAAATGCCAAAATGCGCCGTGATTGATGCACTGTTAAAAGAGGCTAGTTCGAGAAACTCACATCTCGGTGCAGGTGAAGATTTATAGAAGCAGCCCTGAATGGGTGCATCCACTCAATTTGTAAAATGTTTAAACAGTTGTTCTCTTTTGTTTCTGGTAAAAACGTTAATCCACCACCATCTTAAGTGGGCGTAAAAAGAAAATCAGTCTGGTGCGTTGCTTTACTAACTGAGCTATGACGCCATGACATGTTGTTTAGGAACAGGTCATGCAAGTGCGGGCTTTAATGTCCCGGGGAGGAATGGATGACGTAATGAATACATGAGAGACGTATTTTATATTTCATGGAATATTCCATGACCCAATATCCTGCAATTCATAGAATATTCAATGTATACTACTTGATTGCGGTTTTTTTGCATATCCTATGCCATGCGTCTATCCTATTCCCCTCCCAAGTTGTCGGTACATTTGAAATCATCGAAGATCGGACGGAAATTTTTAGAACTTTCCACAAAACATCCTGAAATTTATTGGCACAAAAAATCAAAGCGCTTCAGACCAATGTTGCAGGTTTTCGAAGACTCCAACCTTTTCCCGACGTTCCCTTCAAAGGTTCTCTATAATCGCTGGAACATTTCCGATCATTTTCCGAAAAATATCCGAATATTGCCGAAGACTTACAGTGTACAATACCGGTTCGGGACCAAGTTGGTTGTACTGCTGAGGTGTCCATAAGTTCAGTATTACACTATACAAGTGCCACTGGCAGTCAAAAGGTAAGCGTGGTTTTTATGTATGTGATCGAAGTGATCGCGACAGTCGCGGTAGAAAGCGCTAAGTTTTCGCGTATGGCAACGCAACAGCGATAGCCAGGGCAATTACCGCGAGAAGTGCATTTTTCTATATTGGTTTCCCTTGTAGATCAAAAGGATACCAGGCTTTTTTTGAAAACGTTTCACTTGTATAGCAGTGATCATGCGATCAGATGGATATGGCGAGTCGCTATGATCGTTAAATCTTTTCCTGGCGATGACGGGCTGAATCCTAACGATATAGAGAACGCGTTGACCATTTGAAAATCCAGCTTTAATTTATATGACAAATAATTGTGATAATACCGCTACTGACAGATAGCTGACTCCCGATAACTTACATACTTAGAGAAAACACAGACTATTGGTAATAAGTTACAACTACACAGCAGCGAAAGTAAGGAAAACTTGTTGCAAACTATGGCGACTTAATTTGCTCTTAACCTTAGGCAGCATAGGTCAATAAAATGGAACATCTCTTTAATTCATAGCACGTACTATGAACTTCTTCAATCATTAGTGTGGATGCCTCATTTGTTGTAAGAACAATTTGCTTGTTTGTTCGTTACGAAACAGTCACCAATGTCAATCGAGAGTTCAGCGTTCAGTGATCGAGGCTCTTATTTTTCATACTTATTTTCACTTCAAGTCTAAAAGCAGTCAAAGTGAGAAAAAAGGACAAAAATTGTCTATAGGAATCCACATCAGTAAACTTGAAAATTGGAGCTTATCACGAAAACTTATTCTACTACTAACTCCAACAGCTTGTTCTTTATTTAATGTCCACATTTTACAGCTCACCACGAAATTAGATTTTTAAGATCGGTCAGAGCAAGATTGTCTGAAAGGACTGATGCAGATTGCTAAAAGGCTTCAGAATGCTAGGCGGTCGTTCCAAAATGAACATGAAACAGCCGTGATATGTAGACTGTAAATGTGTTCGTTTTCAATTGTGTTGAATTTTAAGTAATATATAAGGCGACAGGCGACTTAAGACGACAAGCTTGGTAGGCCTACCATTAAGCAGTCGTTGCTGTATATGTGTGTGTGTGTGTGTGTGTGTGTGTGTGTGTGTGTGTGCAGTTCGAGAAGAGCATGCAGAATCCCAAATATTTCACTGACTTATGACATCTGACTACACATCTAAAATTTCATATGGCCATTTTAAGCCATCTTGTTTTTGTATGCGGGATATCTTACTGAGCCAACTTTAAGGAGAAATAGTGTATTTTGAATCAATGTTATATATTGCTTAAGGAGTTCCTACCCTAATATCTGCTAATACACAAGTGGGGTCCTGTCTCTCCATTCTTTTATCCGACTTAGCAATTACCTCCGCCAAGTCGTGTGAGGACGACCTCTGTACTGTGGACGCAAGGTTTGATTCGTCACTGCTCTTCTCATTCCAAACAATTTAATCCGCCTCGAGTCTAGTCGAGTCTGGCACTTAAACAAAAACTTGATTTTACCGGAACTTCTTGGCTTAAAAGATACAGCGCAGGAGAGGTTACAGGGGGAGGGTTGCAACTCCCTCCACTTTACCCCTGAGAAAATGAAACTACACGAAATGTCATATACAACCTACATTTTTACAACTTTCTGGTGGAACATACCTCTAGAGTTCCTTATTTTGAGGCTTATATATACACCCCCTCTACCCACCTATTTGTAAGTACCTGGTTCCGCCCCTTTGCGTCAGCTCAATACCCTCCAAGAATAATACGTGCTGGCCGGGTGTAGTGAAAATGGCATTGTCCCACAGTGAATACGTAAGTACTTTCGCCGTTTCAACGGTTTTCCCCTAAAAATCCTGTTTCTTGAAGAATGTTACGTAGATCACTAACCCCTCTGCGTTTGCTTTAGCTTCAATTCAAAAAATGCTAAGATGTTTCTTGTCTCTTTACACCTTTTGGCCGAAAAAAAAAGCACTTTATTTAGGTGACACTACCTTTCAAAACCAGTAACCACAGAGCCACCCAATTCTTAAGCTTTCTACAGGTAGGATTAAAACAATTGTTGCTTTTACCTGCAAAGTCTATACATTTCCCAAAGACGTAGATAACATCCTTCACTGACGATTCATTTGGGCCCGGCAACATGTCTTACAGCACTTCAATAAGTTTGTGAATTCCATTTCAGTCTCATTTAATTATGTTTAATTAGTTTGTTCTCGCAAGCGTCGTACACTTCTCAACTACTCTGACGGGACCACTGAATTACACACGGTAAGGATATTCAGCAAATCATATTCAAAGGGTAGCCAGAGGATAATTTGTGTAAAAGGCATCAGTGTTTTTGTTTCTTGTGCTTGCATGTAACAGGGAAATTGACTGATTTCCGGAGCTTAATGCAGTCCGTAAATTTAGCGCAAGCTGGTAAAATGATGAAGTGGGGGCAAATAGTTCAGGAAATGCATTTTTATGTTCATATGATACGGACTATCAATGGCAGGCAAGTGCAAAGGTCATAGTGATACCTCCATTTGACACTAAAGCCTTGTTTATTATCAGTAACTGCACTCTGAAACTGTCTCTTAAGTCAAGTAGCCGGCAGTTTTCTGCTATTGTTACACAGTCTTAATTGAGTTATTCAAAGTTTAGTTTCATTGACGCATTTATAACAGAAAGTGCGTTTTTTTCCCTTAGAACATCAACAGTTTTCTTGTTGGTTATGAACAGAGCGGTTTTAGTACGGAAGCAGTGATTAATGTCTGAATTCATTGTGACAGACGTAGCAGTGGGCGCATCATGACACACGAAAAAAGCTGAAATCAAATCATTCCAGCAAAGCGAATTATAAAGAGCAGTTAGCATAATCGTGAATTGTTGGCGTCGCGTGCCAGTCGGTAGGCAGTCGAGTCAGCTTCCTGCTTAAACTTTCAAATAAATGAAACTAGATCGACGAAAGGGCCATTGCACACCATGCGAAAGCACGTGTTGGCATTCCTTTTCCTCGTCAAAAGTATGTGGAGATTGTTAGCCGGAATTTTACCTTTTTAACTTCGTTTTGTTGATTGGCTCAATCGTGTGGTCTAACAAATTTGGATGACACTACAACCAAACGTTTCCACGCCACAAATTAAACCATGTTGCTCAACACGAAAAGAGGCTTTTTTGCACGAAACCCAACGATTTGAACTGGAGTTGCTTTGAAATTCTTTTCCTAAAATAAACAAATTTCCGGGCAAATGTCCATCGAAGTTTCTTGTCCACTCTAGACTCCGGCTTGTTTTCAGTGTCCAAAACCACGTATCATTCTTTTTATTCAAAAGGCATAGGAGAACTAAGTGAAGAAACCGGTTTTAAAAGCGCGAAAGTACGCTCTGTTATGATGCAGGTTTATTGACTAAGTACTGAAGAAAATCTTTTATAAATAAACAGTAAAACAATAAAGAAATCGATGCATAATATGTTGTATAATCATCAGAAAACGGAAGCCTTAAATCTAAGAGGAGCAAACTACATAAATGTCAGTCAGACACAAGCACAATCCTCCTCTAAATTGCGTGTATGTTCCCCTCGACAATTTTCCTTTGACCATCGGTATGTATTATATTAGAGCCGGGCTTACAGGCTTCAAGATAAGTAAACTCAATAAATTCACTCCCCCCCCCCCCCCGAAATTAGCCAAAGACACGATGACTAAAACTGCTATGATGTTGTTTGCAGTTTATCGACGGTTTCAAGTTTAGTTTATGTTAAGAGACACGTTTTCATTCGTAACTTGGCAGGAGTATGTGTTGGCTGAGTTATTCTTTTTTGGCATGGCAAACCAGACTCGCATATACCAAAACGGCAGAAAATGCTACACCCTAACTGCAAACATCTGTCCCTGCAATGAGCACGGATTAATTTCGTTTTCGCTATTCTTGAGTTGTCTTCTAATTTTTAACTTCGGTATTTCAATATTTCTTTCGTGACTGCGAAATATTTCCGCTATTTGCTGTGCATGCATGGTCAAGATAAACAAACAGTGAGCGTTTTATTGCTGTTATTGTGTCTACATTGGCTTGCATGTCTTATAAAACCGTGATACTAGCGAGTTGGGAGGTATACGGGGGCGGGTCAAGCCCCCTGCCGTCGGCCGCAGGCTGCGCCCCAGTCCCTGTTTATGGCGTATCTCCAATAGACGGGGAAGGAACATTTTAAGCATTTTTACTTCCCAGTTCCGGCTTCAAATAGACTTGATGGCGTCTGAGATAAGCAGATGAGCCAGTTTTAATCTTTGATGTGTTTATTGAGAAATGCTAACTGCCACGCGTTCGTTTTGTCATCTCGTCCGTTGCGGACAGTCTTAAAAACTGACTACATATTCTTCTACACATGGCATGACAAAAAACATGAGTATAAAGAGTTCTCAAGTTAGCTGAAAATCCATTCGCACCGTGGAAACAGTATTGCTACTAGGCGGCTGGATACTCAACGAAAGCTTAACTGTATACGATTTGTATGTCTTTCTCTTATGAGCAGTACAACCACTAAGCTTAAATAAAGAAGTAGATTTAGGTAGTAGGTGCATCAAGTGTTTTCAGTTTGAATGGCAAAAACAGGTGTGGTTTTCAGGCCTTCAGGGCGTACTTGGTAACCGAGGGACACGGTTATCACATATCTTAACAATACCTTAACACCTACATTGGTAAGTTATCTCACAAGTTGTAGATAACCTGGTCCTTCTCAACGGCTTTCGAGCACGTATGAAGATACCGTAACATGCTGCAAATTGCGTCATTTGTGAAACTAGGCCCACTCCCCCTCAACGACGACGCCCAATAAACCCAGTTAAAATCATCAATATTAAGAGTCAATTTTGAGATGTTCAGTGATTGTATCACAATTGTAACTTTTGTGTTTTTTTTTTCAGTAGAGTTCTGAGCAGTTTGACACTATTCTAAAGGTAAGTCATCTCAGTAGACAGAGAAAGGAGTGTGCAGTGCTAACTTTTCAAAAAGGAAGATGATAGTTAACGCACACACTGAAAATGGTGTCGCAATGAAATGGATATGTGTTACAAATCAGTTACAAGATCAGTCAGTTGCACAAGTTAGCAATTTGTTATCACTTGCCCACACGTCCTCCGGTGTACGTGTCGGGATGCTACAATAATGAAACTGGCTTAGAATAAGTTGGGTAAGCTTTTAATTAATTTCACCGTTACACAAACAAACTTGAAATTGATACCGCTAGTGATAACGCTGTAAGCATAGCAAACACGATTCATCAGCTAGGCAAGCTTCTTGAAAACAAGCTGACAGTTGTGATAAGTGAAATCAGACGGGGTTAGCTTTCTTGCTATGGTATAATTAATAATAGATGAGTAAAATGTCTGTTTGAAATATTCCAGTAAATACCAAGTTATTCAAGGCCGATTCTACAGATGTCGCTGGTTCACAGTTGCGGTTGGATAAGTTTATTATTTGTATACAACAATGTTTTATCAAAGAGAAGCAGTTTGTAAAGTGATTAACTAGATTGACGTGGCGTAGATGATAACTCCACAAGGAAGGTGAGCCAGAATCGCTGCAGACTGATAGCACTGTATTCATCAGACGTGTTCCTAATGCTTTCTCCCTCATTCGCATTTGTTTGTTGTTGTTGTTTTTTTTTTTAAAGCTCCCTCTTAGTAATAACGATAAGCCGTATTTCACGGTAAACAAGTCTTTTCTTTACAGCAGCCAATATGAGGAGAAAGCAAGTTAATTAATCTGTATCGTACTTTTTTTCTACAAGCGTCACCTCTCGTTTTTAAAGTGACTTCTTGTCATCAGTGTAAAATGAAGTGGAACGGATCTTGCATCTTTCCTAAATCTCGTGTATATTTACACGCAATCCTGAACGAAACGCATGCCGGGAGGACGCCAAAGTTTTCGCGGGTAATGATTTCGCGCCAAAAAGGCCAATTGGCTTTGAGCTGCACGCAGAGCTGGCGTTTTGCCGTTCTTAAATTAGATCAATAGTCAACAAGCAAAAACGGAATAATCATTTCCGAGTTCCTATGCTTTCTAATGACTTTTTAACCTTAAGTGTTAAACTGAGCTAGATGCGATCTTAAGTAGCGGTTGGTCATATTTAATACAGCAGACAAAGTTAAAGAAAAGACACTTCATAAAACGCACAGTTCAGGAACTCTTTCCAATGGAAGAACTTCAATTAGTTCAAATAACACGTCCAGTTGAAAAGAAACCACTAAACATTTCTTCGTGAGATAACACACGGCCTCTTAGCCCCCCAGTGTGATTAAGTATGTTTATTTCGTCTTATAAGCGAGCTAAATCCGGAAACCCTAAGCCTTTGCCTTAATTTGTTTTTAAAGCAAAAATATAACATGATATAAGGGCCTTTTATTTAATTAGATAACGTACTTTTCCCCAGGCTCTTGTTCAAAGTCATTCAGGCTTTTTAGTAAGCGAACTGCTATGGAGTTAAATGGACAGTTTACAAAAAAATAAAGTTTTCAATTGATTTACACTACAGTTGAATTTGCATGTGTTCTGGTTTGCCGAAGACAGTTGAATTGAACTCCCTACCGCGAGGAAAGCTGCCAAGGCTTAGCTTTGGAATGCAGTACTGAAACTTGTAGAGAGGAGCGTTATTCAACCTTCCATTTAATCAAGCTCTAAATCATTTCGGAAAGTTTGAAGACAAAAGCTCTTATTTGTCAATTTAAAACAATGCAGTGACATTTCACGGACATACACGCTTTAGCACAAACTGAAGATGAACCTGTCAACCCACTTGCACCTGAAAGGTTTCTATTGCCCACAAGCCTGCTCTGGCCTTGAAGGTTTATTTTACAACTATTCGTTTGAATCCCGTGCCTTTTCCAAGAGTGTAGAATGAAGATGCGAAAAAGATTAACGCAGTTAGAGAAAATTTCATCAGACTGCCCACCGGGAAATATTGGTGGTGAATATGCGTAGGTGACGGGTAGGATGGGATATTCTCCATGGGAAGTGTCCAAACCCTGCTTCCTATCCAGCGAAAATCGTGTTATCACTGATTTAGTTCCTATCAACTTCAGTTCGCTGATAAGGCAGGCTACATGGTGAAACGTTGTTTGTTTATAGCATTCTCGCCCAATTCCGTTGAAGTTTCACGAACTGATAAAGAGCAGATATAAAAGTTTGTCTGCAGAGTGTCAGACAAACCTTCAGGGACTATTCACGCAAGCTAACCTCATCCCCTCGACTTGGAGAGCATTCACAAGCAGCCTTAACAGATCTCAAGGCGCAAGAACACAGCAACGAGGATCTGCAAACTTTACTGGTAAACTTTTACTAATTTATGTAGGCCTGTATTTGTTTCATGGGTTAATTTGCGCTGAGTGGGTCTTACAAAGTGCGGAAGCGATTGCTTTCATAAAACGATTGGAAATAGCCTTGCGTAAGCCCTGTTTTGTGCTGAAATATCGCACTGAAAGCGTGCGGTTTTGCAAAAGCGGGATAATCCGTTTTTAGTCGCGGGAACACTTCATTTCGAGAGGCGCTAGGCGAGAACAACTTTCTAAGCACGGGATTATGCAACAATGGTGTTCCAAGCGAGATCCTGCATTACATTTTCGTCGTCTAATCCTTTCGCGAAAACATCTCACGCGCCTCAGACGAAAAAGAGAAAAAAAAGCTCATAATCCTACTTCGGTATTTTTTTAAATAATCGGAAATTAAAGCTTTTAGCAAGGTATTAAATGATTTAATGCCTTCAATTTCCGTTATCTCAAGTCAGAATCGCGGGAAACATTAGATAACCTTCTTTGTTTTCAGTTCTTTTTCACTCAGTCTTCGGTTTTCATGTGATGTTTAAGGCCTTCTACTTTGTCTAAACAACAAAGAACAGGCGGAAGTCTTTAGTAGAGTTGAAATTGGATTACTTAATGATTCGTCTCTTGTTGTTTTCCGATATGTCCACTGATTATTTGCATTGTGGAGGATCTTGATAAAATTTATATTTAGAACAAAAATTCTCCATGTCAAACTCCACCCAATATGATCAAGAAAATTAATCCGAAAATAATCCTTAAGTTATTTTGAGAAAATTTGTGGTCTAGGTTTGTCGAGGTAGACTGATAAGCAAATTGAGGATTCAAACCACTGTGTATGATGGAAGCCACATTTTAATATATTTATCGTCGCAGAGTCTTTAAAATAAGATTCAAGAACTGCCCACGTTCATATTTCGTTTTTTATTACATCGATGACTTGCTAGTCACTTTTGCTTTCGCTCAAAGAAATCTTAAAGTAGCTGTTCGAAGGAAGGGAACGGTGATTTTAAAGAATTATCGATAAAGTTTAGCGTATTTTTATCAACAAGTATCATGTGTTCTGATTAGCAAAACGCACGGTAAAAGAAAAGCGAAACCCAATAACTTGCTTGAGTTTTCACGACCATTTAACTCTTGACCTCTCTGCATTGTCAGTGTTGATTGCACAGTTTAATGGACTTGATTGTATTTTGATAATCTCAGGACACGCCTGAATAATGTTTTCATTTCAAGTCAAATGGCCAAGATCACGACACTACTGATACTTAAGCCGACCTTAACTTCGCTTCCACCTTACGTTTCTCGCTGGCTGATTTTCAAATCTTTTCAAATCTTATTTTCTAGCATATGTCATTGTCTACAACGCCCTTTAGCCTTATTATAGCATATTTGCAGGATATTTGGTATCACTGAGTCTCGACTGAGTCTGAGTATTATGTTGCTATTGCTTTTGCCGTGTATGTCACTCAAAGAACTATATGTTACTCTTATATCATCAAATGACCTCCAGAGACCTTTTAACGCGCTTAAGGCGATCTTTTTCCATTCCAGTCCAAAATGCCCGACAAAGTAGTCCCGAAAGTTATAAAGAACCCGCGCTGGCTTGTCAACGAAATGTCCCCCGTAGAGAGCGCCATTCGAAATTAGCACGCCAGAGACACGAGAGATGAATTACACTGAACTGTTTTCTTACGTGTTTGCCGGGCCGAACTCAGTACTTAAAGTATGGAGTGTTTTCGAATATGAAGATGTGGAGATTTGAGTCGTTTTTTGTGTATTCGATGCTTGTTAAATTTTGTCGAACAGTTAAAGTCCGTTCAGTCAGTCTAATATGATAGAGACTGTCACTACCAGAGAATTTGTTCGTCAACATTCCTGAAACTATACGAGTCCCGTCTGCATTTGGGCGCGAAATAGTTGAGAAAAACTTGATCGATGTTTTGATTTGAAGACGAGCTATGAAGCCTAGCTTCTGAGTTTATCTCGCTATAGCAGAAGCGAAGTGTGGCCTTTTCAACGGCCCTTGAATTACTTGATCGGTTTGACTGAGAATTAAGGGTATCTTTGAGGGGGGTTATCGTGGTTATCTTAGATATCTTTAAGGAGGAAAATTGAGCCCACCATTTTCATGTCAAAAAGCTTCATCTCGTAACTGAATGATTGCAATATACTATTTTTCAATTATAAAAGTTGAATAATGGGTAAATCTTTCAATTTGCGAAAACTTGTATATGTGGCCAAATTTTGTGGACGAAGATCCTCAAACTGAAGGTAACATAAATGCTTATGTTACGTTTTATTTATATTGAATTCAGTTATAACCAAATGAAGATAATTTATATTATCCAACAGAAAGTTGGGGAGTATAGAAAAACAATCAAATAGGAAAAAAGGTTGCAACTGTATTAAACGAATTTAGCGATTTCATACAAATTGGATTATTTAAGTATTGTCTAATATTAACTTCAAAAAGTGACGAAAATCGTCAAAAATCTAAAAAGAACTGAAAAAAACCACTTAAATTAGTAGTCCGCTTAATCTTCTTGAGGAAAAATCCTTGATTAAATTGTCGCAAAAATAATAGCCTCGAGTTGTCCATCGGAAACTGTGTAATATGGCTTTCTATTCTTAAAGATCGTATTGTATTCTTCACCAAAAACTGGCAGGAAAAAAAAGACGTACTTACGCAACTCCCGGCTCAAATTGAGGTCTTGTTGAGGTTCGAATGAGCGAAACACTAAGTTGAGTTTAATAACTCATATTTGCTTTCGTTTTGTTGCGTATTTCCTTTTCAAAGTGTCGTATACTAAACAGTGTTACCTCGATTAACTTATCCAATTTGAGTCTCAGCATTAACACCACTGAAACTCATCAGTAAAGAAATCCGCTTGAGTGCGAAGAACGTCAATATTTGCAGCTTACGTTTATCCGAATTAACAACACGGAAAGTTAGCAGACGTGACATTACCTCCAAACCGGAGGTGTATTTGGTTTACCTATTTTCCTGGGCAAGGCTATTTAATCCGGCTTTGCCAAGGTTTACATTCTTGAAGAAAAACGAAATCAACAAATGCACAGAATTTTAAGATTCAAGAGTCACCCAGTCTGACAATGAACTACTGTCATTTCCTATTGCTCGTTTTAAATAAGACGATTTTATATATTATTATCCCAAGGAGAATGCTAAAAACGCTATTTTAAAACATGCTTGTCAAAAGGGGAGACGACGTCTTCTAATCCGCTTTCCTAATTTATAAGATGTTGAGACGGCCTTTTTTAAAGCAAAGCTGGTAGTACGCCATCATACTTCATAGCGTTTTGTGATCAAAATGGGAGAATTTGCTACGTACATGCTTCGTGATTTTGTTTCAACAGGCAAGATGACTTACCAATTGGCTTGCAAGTAATGATCACTTTTTTACTTAAATCTTATTTTTTGAAATGAAAATTCTGGCAGGGAAACACAACATTATTCTCGGAAGTCGGACATCGAGTATAACACCATGAAAGAGTATCTAAGGGAAATGGCTTTATTTTCGAGGTATTTCGAGTCCACGTTATGTTATATTGGGGTATCAGCGCTAAAATGAATCAGCTTATGATTGGTTTTAAAAAGTGCTATTGGCTCCGTGATGCTCAAAAAGGGTTTCCTTGGCCGAATTGACAGCAATGTTTCAGTGATTTGTCTGTTAGTTGCAAAGTTTTAACAACGTTTACTCTATGCACTGTGATTTACTGCTACAAACCACTCAATTTAAGTCGTAGCTTAACGTAAGTATAAAGGGTATTCTAAAATTTTAGTTACTTGAACTCTGTTTGCCTTCATTTTCTTATTCGCGATGAGTGGGCTTGAAATCCTTACGTTCACCTAAATTCTAACTGTTCAGTTGTTATCACAGCATTATAGCAAAACTTCACATTAAGTTTCTTTGGTAGGAATTTACGCCGGGCAGAAGAGACAACATTCCAAGTTCAAATCCAAAACTATTTTGTTTTGGCTCTCAAGAATGGTGCGTACATTTCCAGTCTTAATAATTTTTATTTCTATTTTATTATTAGCAACTAGTGCCCATTTTCTACTTTCCACAAATCAGCTAAAGCAGGTTACACAAGGATTGACAAGGTGGTTCATTCAAAAACTAGTGCACCACTTTCTGAAAAAGGGAATATGGCTTTTTGTTTCTTTGTACGTCTCGCAAAGAGTTTAACTTGGCAGGTAATTACCACCCTTACCGTTTCCTTGACAGTCTACATTGTTTATCACCGAATATAGGAAGTCCAAAAACGCCCCGGAACTGAACTTCTAAAAGTTCTTCATGGGTTGTTTTTTCGTTAAATATTAATCAGCATTATCGGAGAAATTGTAATTGTTGAGCCTGCCTTTGCTTTTAAATTCGTCCACGATTTCTTGTTGTGTGTACACGCATCGCTTTAGTTGAGAGCTTTACTGTGAAGAGTTTTCAATATCTTGAGCTATAACGCCATCTAACCCACGGAAAATGTTATATTGTTGCCACTGCAAAAGACTATTTTCGTTTACACTGAAGAGGCAACGTTATCTGTCATGAAAAAACCCTTCAAGGAAAGTTTTCTTACCTCATAATCGAGAACAAACGTGTTTAAGGACCTTGAAAAGGAAGACTTGTCTGTCCGTAAGATTATTGACTGGCAATACAAAACTAACCCGGCACTGTTGATCGCAACGACACTGTTGTTTGTAAGGAAAAATTTTCGTCGTATATTGGGCTTTATCGCTTTACTACTCCGTCTAATACGGAATTTATTTGTTCCCATGGGATTCTCAAATAACACACTATAAACTGATTTCGCACGATCCTTTGAATAGAACTGGATGAGATGCCTAATTCCAGAGTAAAGAATTATTAGTTTCATTCAGTTTATAAGAGGCACTTGTAAATGAGAATAGTGGATTCTTATTCCAACTCCCAAGTGTCTGTTAAAAATAATACACAAGAAATCCCAATAATGTCTTCGCTAGCGTCTGGAAGTCAAGATTGCCTTAAATAAGTTCAAATAAGGAATATTCTACACGCGAAGTCGAGACAACAGTTCCGGTGTCTAGAGTCAAAAACTCCAGCTGCTGTGCTGATATCGTCAGCGTTAAAATGTTGCGTGGTTATTCCTAGGTAGTGTTAATGAATGCTTAACATTTGTTCCGTTAACTTACAGTAACTGACAATTTTTATGAAAATATACAGCCTTAGGACAGTACTGCTTTAACTTTACCTGGAAGAGCAACAACAACAACAAAAAAAAAAAAAAAAAAGAAAGAAAGAGCAAGTTGTTCAATTGTTCCATGCTACTGCGGTTAACCTGATACTGAGAATTGTTTAAGAAAAATAATTTTTCCATTTCAGGAATTTATCTGTTGAGAGGACAAAAATATCTCCCTTGCCCGTGCCTTTAAACCTAATGGCCAGTGGTTTGCTGTGAAAAAAGAACTGTAAAGTTCAATTTGAATCCTTAGAGGTTTCTTTTGCATAAAAACAGACTACTGAGAGAAAGAAAAAAAAAAGTACAAATACAAGAAAGATCGTAAATTTTTTACTATTTTGTATGAAGAAAATATTGCCTTTTATAGTTTTAACGTTACCAGTGCTGAGAATTGCGTGCATGTAACGACCTTTTGCTCTGCTAGTTTGAAAGTCTATACCCTTTTAGAATAAAATAGACGTTAGTTTCCGGCTTAAAAAAATATTTACAAAAAATATTTACTATAGCTAGCTGCCACCATGTTAACGAAGAAATAAAATGCGCAGGAAATATATAGACACAACTTTTCAGAGGCAGGGTTGTACACTGTTGAAAAAAAAGCACTTCAGTCAAGTACGTCAGATTGGTGAGTATTGACTTTGTTAATTAGGGCAATACACGGCCAGCTTAAAGATAAAGAAGTCATTATAATGAAGAAGGTGCAACGATTATAAACATCTATAAAGTAAGTACATTCTTCAGGAAGAGGCAAATGTTATTAAGAGCTATTTATTTTATACCCTTCACAAAGTCAGATTAAGCTGGGAGGGAATTCCTCAGATGATACTAGACCTATTTGCAAACTCTTTTGCAGAAAACTTTATTTGCCTTCTTTTTGTAGCATCAACAGAAATCTCAAAACTTTTGAAATGTTTGAGGGAGTTTCTCCCAATTCAACAAACAGCTATTAAACTGAATGTTTGCAACTCTGTTAGTAGTAAATACCTACTTTAGAAAAAGAGATGATTTATCCTTAAGTCCATTCAATGAAAAACAAGTCTGTCAAAGCCGGAGAGTTATTTTAAGCTGATTATACACACAACTCAGCTTTATTCCAAGAGTAATACGGTACTTTGAAGACCTCCCAAGAGATAGACTTCTCCTCTTGAATCCTCATTTAAACGTAGAATGACGAGCGGTTTGTTTATTATATGGAAGGGTATCGTGTGGTCCCTTATGAGTTACAGATGTCGAATTGACCGCACATATCGCCTTAGTCAAAAATCTTGGCTTGATATCTACCTTTGTCATCTGGTCACGTAAAACCATGAAATAGCCTTAGTCACCTTACCGGGCATATCAATTGGGTTTAATCCAATCGTATTTTATAGCTTAAGATAAGTTCTCGTAAGCAAACAACTGTTTTTTATTTATTTTTCCTTGACTAAGATCAACTGTCCACACGTTAGTGTCTCGGTTTCCGTCCGGCAAATTGAAACATTTAGACAGCAAATACGATTCTAGAAGGTAAACGTTTTCAATTTTCAAGTACATATTGACGTCGATTGAGGTGTAGTTCCTCCTTATCGTAACCGCACTGCCGATCCCGTCAGCTTAATGATGACATTTCTCAAGCGTGCTGATTCTGTTGTCCTCATTTTTTTAAATTATGAACCTCTGGATTTAAAGATAGTCATAAACTAATTATTTCGAGAAGGAACCTTTTTTTTACTCCGTTTTTAAGACAGTATGGTGTGTTAATTTATTCTGGTATCACCGCATTTTTACGTGATTTTGCCTTGTGAATATTATTTTAGAAAGAGGTTCTGACCATAAGACATTCAATTGTGAGATTGACACAGAAACAATTCCAGGCTACGGTGAAACTGTATTTTCTGTGGAAGACAGGAAACAGTGAAAAACCATACGTCATCCAGAGGCGCGTTCCTGTTAAGGCACAACAAGTGATTCATTTTTCCCACCCCCCCCCCCCGGTTAGTACTATCGCTATTGCTAATTCGGCTTTGTACAGGTTATTATTCTTTAAGCAAATATCTCCTCGTGGAGAAGTTATCTGTTTGCTTTACGATGTAAGCTATTATAATACGGAAATACGATATAGATTACTTTTGGTAAATTTACGCCGCAAGCTATCTTGATGAGTCCGAGTTGGGGAAGAATTTTATCAATCGTTTAAAGTTTATGTCTGGTCAGAGGTTCAACAGTTCATCGATTGTGCTTCTAATTGCTAAGTAGTTCAAAATAAAGTCTTTGCAGTTTTAAATTTCAAAAGGAAAAAAAAAGAACTGAAACTGATTTTTGCCACGCCCTCTTATGCTTGTCGTATAATCTTGACGGACAGTTTTCATGATTTTTTATTCATTAAAAAATTCCGTCAGGTTAAGTTGCTTGCCCTCTAAGTTGGCTACAATTCAGCGAAAAAGATATGGATTGGGCATCGCTTCAGATTGTAATTGATATCAGTTCCTATCAACTCTTTTATGTAGTTTTCAGGACAGAAAAACGCACTGCATGCTAACTAGATAATGGAAATATCTGCACGCTTAAAACATTGCTGTGGGCTTTGTCGCGTGCAACACGTTAAAATGTTGGCACTGTGACGGTTTTGATGGCGCAACTCCTTGCAGCGGTCCTTTTGAACGACTCTTAGTGAATCAAAAACTTGACAGTGCGGTACGACAATAATAAAGAAACTTTCAGCGAAAACAATAAAAACCAAGAGTTAACATATCATTTAAAGCACTTCCTTCCCGTAGAACAAGGTAAATTGCACAAAATTTTATTGCTTTAACCAAAGTGATAATCTGGGCGTTTTGTGGTAAGCCAGTTCTAAAAAGACCGAAATAATCAGTTTGGAGAAAGAGGTAGCAATCACAAATTTTTCGAAATATTTGGAACTTTCACCTGTCTCAAAGAACCTCAACGTCTGGAACTGCAAACCTTCGATGTCCTCGTTCGCTCTTAATTTATATTAGCGGTTTGGTACCCTTTCGGTTCATATTCTCAGATGAGTGTTTTTTTTCCAACTTTTCTAATAATTGGCATAACATTTTCTTGCTTAGATGTTTTATTGAAGAAAAAGTTGTTACAACAAACGCTATAAGGATTCGCGTTGAATTAGAGGTACAAATCATATTAGTCAGACTCGAAAGCGCGACCAAAACAAATTTGCACGTTCAACTAAATATTTGATTGCTATTATATCCGACAAGGTGGTAAGTAATGGTCTTTTTGCCGCTTCAGACCACTCCAAATGTGTAAACTTCTTATTTTTCCTTTTTCAATACACATCAATGCGCTCAGGAATTAATAAAACCCTCGTCTTCTCACGAGTTTCATAGTCTATTATCTGTCGGTTTCCTTTTGTGGGTGTTGATTTCTTTGGAAAAAACAGGAAATTCACGATCACTTAATCCTTAACACTATGCGCAGATTGCTGTCAAATTCTAAGCGTTTCATGTGATGTGTCCCCGTATCTTAAAACGATCTCGAATCTTCAATCATGCAACACTTGTAGATGAAGAGCTTCAGTTAAAGACCTCAGATCGCCCTTGAGCTAAAACTCGCTTGGTATTCTAACACAGGTGGCTGGATAGGAAATATCTCTCAGCTTTTAGTAAAGGTAGGCTTAATGTTTCTTCACCCGAGCTAGTTTGTAGTAATTCTTTTTGTTTTTACAAATCCAGCAAGCTATATATCTTAACCAACTCGTCAAACAACTTCTATGAGAGTCTTGGCAAAATCTCCATGAGCACTTACTTAAGGCGAACGTTTAGTTTAAGGAAACTGACAAGGTTGTTCAAATTTAAATAACAGGGAACTCTCTTGATATTGATAAGACCAACATAAACATGTAAAACACTGTACTCTGCAGGATAAACATATTCCCATTGCCACTGATTTTGCTGTAGAAATATTTCACGTGAAAGAATTCCCGACAACAAACGCTAATTAATGAAGTCTCAAAAGGGAGACTAATTACGCAATTTCTCCAATTGCTCATTAATTAAATTGTCTAGAACGAATAATATTTTTAGTTGGAGACCAATGAAGCTATTTTTGCCTTTCCAGTTTTAAGAATGCCACTTCAAAGATGGAATGTTTAGAGCTTTCTTGTCTACGGTACAACAATATCCCATAATTATCCATAGGCCGACTTTACCACTTGAACGTACAATAGAAATATAATTGGCTAGAAAAAATGGCTGTTAGTTGCATCATTTTTGTTTGAAACACTTTGGATCTATTTCTTAATGCCAGGCAAGAAAGGCCGATCCACTGATAGGCTGCAATATGTATTTTTTGGGAAGCGAAGACCATTCCGTCGAATTTCTTGCGTGTTTGGCCGGGGGACAAATTGTCCCAGAACTGCAACGATCGACTTTGAATTCTCGTAGCTGCTTTTGCAAAACTATAAACGTAGGAGTGATAGCCAGGTCCTTTTCGACTCAAAACGTTTCCCGATATGCGTGCCTTTAGTTCCTAAAGCGATCAATGATTTTAGAGCAGCATATAAACACAAGGATAATGATGAGCCCTTTGCAGTGTAACGTCACAACTTGAAGTCTAGTTTAAGCCATTACTGTCACATAACAAGTTTGTATTGTGTTCACAGGTTTCCGTGCTCAATAAAATACGTTCAGCGAACAAACAGAACTAAACGATCCACTGTTCCATGATTTCGCAATCCCTCCACGTGTACACACAAAAAGAAACGAACTAAATCTCTGCCATTGAAAGTGCTGCAAAAAAAGATATTTTACCGCAAAAGACTGAACCAGACGACAAAAACAGAAATTCTGGCAGGTTCGGATTCATTTGTTTCAAGTTAAAGAACAAGAACCAAAACGCAAAGCACTTCAACCAAGCTAAGATTTAGAGCTAGACGAGTTGACAAGATTAAACTGCGCATGGCTTAGCAGAGTTGTGGCTATTTTTGACCGTGAACAGAAACAGAGGGAAGAGACTGGCACGAGAAGAAATGACATTTGTAAAGTTCTTTCTTAACAACTAGGACAACTAGACGAAAAGTAAAAAATAAACACTTCAAATGCATAACACTATAACGACAACTTTGGCCACATCGCTGTGGGTATTCATATTTATATTTTAGGTTAAATAGGAAAGAAAGGTATCCGGAGACAAGAAAAACTCGGATAAAAATATAACGAGGCTGGACACACGCAAACATTCAGTTACGTCACAACAACAAGCGACTGACGCATTTTTCCTGAGGATAAGAATGTTTAACGAGGTAATGAACATTACGGCGTGCAATTGTATTTAATTATCACATCTTAAAAAGGAAATCCCTTTAAATCGAACCTATTTATGTAATAACGATTTGTTAAAAGAGCTATTTGCGGACTCGGCTGTCAGACGTGTTTCGGCTTTGTTTTAAAATTTGCAGGTGAGAAGCTCACAATTTAAAATATCCGTTTTAGTCATAACTGGCTGCGAAATAAGACTAAAACGTTACCTTCAAAAAGTTCCAGCTACATGCAAGCTTGCGCCTGACATATTATCCAGAATTTCCACATACATGACACGGCAGAACTAGCGGCACATAACTAGTCATAACTGGCTGCAAAATAAGACTAAAACGTTACCTTCAAAAAGTTCCAGCTACATGCAAGCTTGCGCTTGACATATTATCCAGAATTTTCTCATACATGACACGGCAGAACTAGCGGCACCACTAAGAATTACCCAGTTCACGGTAACTTTCACCTGAATGGTAGCCGGCCTTAATTTCAACCACTGAGTCAAAAGTATAGAGCTATATTACTAGATTCAACGCTTTGATGTACTGAGGATTTCACTGAAGAGTTAGTTTTTGTCTCAAGAGTTTGTTATTTCCGTTGTGTTCGACGTGAGGGCATGCATGGCTAATTTTAAAACGTCCATTTGATATATCGATAACAATTTGTTAATCATTTCCTATGGTGGTCGATAACAAAGCGTTAATCGTTCCATTTATCAACAGTTTACCGACCGTTTTCCTATACCCGCACATTTTTTCATAGCCTATCCCTTCCCTGCGTGGACCCTCCCTTTTCATGTGGGTGTACACGTCGTCTTTTCAAGCTGTCCAGTGCTGCAGGACCTAAAGGAATGCCGGGAAACTACCACAATCCTCTGTAAAATGAAAATGTGACTCAGTCAGTGCATACCAAGATAGTTCTTGGGAAACCTCAGTAAAAACAAAGTAGCCCCTTCTACGTGGGTCGTAACTTAGCAAAAGTATAACGTTATGGCAAAGTCGGAACTGAGTTGGAAATCTTGAGCATTTCTCAGAGGTAAAATGGCCGCGATTCCGCAACCGTTTTGACCGTGCTCAATTATCGACAAGTGTACATGCAATTACCCTTTTCTTTTGCAGCTTTTGACCTGTTTTTTTGGTTTGTTTTGTTTTGTGAGAGTCAAAAGTTTACTTTGACTTGACAGGCTCGAGAAAAATCAGAAATAAACCTGGAGGAAGAAACAATTTCATTGATTTAAGCTTAATTCACATAGTAAGGTTATTTACATTTCGTTATCATTTCCCGAGTATTTCTCTTTGTTGGGAGTAGATGAGGGGCTCGGAAGCGATGTGGGCCAGCCCACAAAAGCTGCGAAATTGCTCCTGATAAACAAGCAATACTGTCACAGTGTGTTTCAATACCAGAGGATCGTGCAAAGAAATCCAGAATTTATCCCAGTGAGTTCGTTGGCAGGGGATTAATTTATGTTGCATTTTAGAGTGAGATAGGTAATTTCTAGTTACTAGGTTTGAAGAATACCCAAGTTTCACGGCTTCTGAGGTCTTCAGTTTTAACTTTGCTCAATGACGCTTTTCTTTCAAATAACATAGCTTTGTTTACCGAACTGTTCAAATCGAAGAAAACTTTTGAACTTTTTCAATGTGACAAACGAAACCGTCGAGGATTCCCCTATGTAGTTTTAGTCATTCTTGCAAACCAAAGCGTCAATTTGCTGCGCGCGGGTTAGGTAAGGGCAACGTGCCAGTTTTATGCTGCTTTAGGCAGTGTTTTAAGGTTAATTAGGGCGTCATAAAATTTATATTAATTGTAAAAATATATATTCATCCACCATTCTGACAAAATGACGTGTAATAAATAGAAATGCAGTCATTGCTAATTCTTACAGCTGTAAAGAGCAGAGCACTTTGTTACCACTCCGTGGGTGTGAAAAAATAGATTGCTTGAACAGCCGGCCGTGGGTGTGAAAAACAGACACTGGGCTTAGTGAGAAAAGTACCAGTGGGTCAGACATTCTAGAATATTGCATGACTCAACTTGACGAAGAGAAACTTGAAAATTGAAGAGAATCAAAGGTAAGTATAGTGTTCTTATTGTCGTCGCTTTTTTGTTTTGAATGGTAACGAGTTAGTATTTTTTCCGAACTCTTGAGTAATTTGAACCACACTGAAAAGGTGACTCAAGTTTTGATTCCGTGTGAGAAGGAGACAAAATAATTCTTTTTTCGATTCCTTTTCGGTTTAGCAACATGAATCCAATTTTCCTTCTTAAACATCGTTGGATTTCAACCACCTGTCACAGGATTTCAGTTAAGAGAGAAGCAAGTAGTCTAAAGCCAGTGTTGATAACAGAAGACAAACCGCATTAATATTGATCACCGTTTGGGCAACCTTTTTGTCTAAGTCGAGGTCAGTGTCCAATTTGTCCCCAACGTCATCTCCTTGGACTCATCTCAATAACTTCCCATGGGGTATTGGATTGTCTTCTTAAACGAACGTCTACAAACTGGTGACTTGGTAGAAGTATATGGAGGCTGCCTGTGCTCACCTGATTTCTCTGACTTGTTAGATGGCACTTTTTTAAATCACTGTAAAAAAAAGCGAAATTTGTCGACTTGGATCGTAGCCGGCTATATACATTGTAGTGGCATAGGCTAATAAACTCACGCAGTTTTGTTTTACTTCATGCACGCTGCGGACGTTTCAAGCTAATTCTTAGTACTGATAGAGAAAATAGGGCTTTCTAGCAAATAACAAAAAGCAGAAATGTTGTTTTTTGTTTGTTTACCAAATCAAAGTTGAGTTGACGTGATTACGCAGATATCAGAAACAAAATTTACAATTCTGTCTGATCAACTCAAATATGCAATAAATACATGACTTTGCGGTCTTTTTGCTTTTATTGAAAAGAGGCAAATGTGGCGCGAAAAACTATGTTTATATGACAATCCGATTGATCAATTTAACTTGTCGTACATCGCTAAAACATTTACAGATCAATTTATCGCAAAACTCCTGGAAGTGCTAGCTATTGCATTCTGTTTCTTTGTTTATTTATCAGTTAAGTCTTCACTCTTAACAGAGTATTGCAGACTGCTTTAAATATTTAAAAAAAATTACAACATTGAAAGAAAAAAATTGCTAATCAATATGTAAGATTACACAGGGATTGCCTAAATGAACATGTTATGACATAGAGCAGCTCTATATCCAGTACAGTCGATCAGTAAACTTAAGTCTGGTGTCTTCCGTTAACTGAGTTAGTGAACGTTTCAGAAATTTACTTCAAAGGATTTCGCGCCTTAACAAAATTGACTGATAACAAAAATATTTAATTTATCACAAGCTTTTCAATTACCGAATAGACGATTAAAATGCAGTGGTATGTTTATTGTTCGCGCTTGTTCGGATAACTTTTTTAATTAAACAAGTTCATTAGGAAGGCTTACGGGGAAATGTTTCGCATAGCTCCATTTTGTTAAAAATTATTTCACTAGATATTTGACATATTTTTTTGTTGCGTATGAATGGAAACGTGCTTTCAAACCATAAAAACGAGTGACCGCAGGGTTAAAAAGCTCTGAAAACTATAATCATGCCGATTGCCAAGATTAAAAGGCTTAACAAAACTAGTTATGAGAAAATACGGAAGTCTTTAAAACCGATATAAAAACAGTATTCCGGTCTGTTAATTGTTTATTTACATAATGCCCACAGTGAGCTCATATTAATTATGGCACTTAAGATGGCATTGTTGTTTGTAAACACAAACATGCTACAAAACATTGTGTCAACGAGTATGAAGTTAATACCGATGTCCGTCTCAAGCCCGGCTTACAACATATCACACACGCATAAAGCATGCAATGGTGACGGTTTTTGTAACTATAAGAAAGTTCAATATGTTGTCGTTCACATCACCGCTCGTTTTAAAAAACTGTTTGTGTGGGTTTGTCTGGGTGTGAGGTCCCTTGGGATGTGAAGGCGTTACAAACAACTGCTGCCAGACTTACAATTAAATCGAACCGAAAAGAACCCGATCAAACAAGTTCGAGTCAGACGACAGTGCCATAGTAAAAAAAGACCGGGTGACTGAAAGTAGAGGCAAAAAAGAAAAGGTTTCTAACTAACTGTACAAAGGTTTCATCACTTCTAAGGTAGGGCATCAAGTTATTCCTAACTCTATCTGTGCAAGGAAAAAATATTCTTTTAACTTTTTCTAAGTCAGCTCAAGTAAGCTGATTTCTTGGTTAAGTCCCTTAAGCGCAGAGACGAGTTAAAGGACGTTTGAAAAGGTAAAATGTCTTCCACAATTAGAGGTGCACAAAAAATTTAACCTTGCATTTTATTCACAGGAGCGCTAGCTAAAATAGCTGTAACAAAGGCAATTAAATCGATCTAATAAATAATAAGCTAAGTCTCCACTTAAAAGCAGGTGTCATACACGCATCAAAACTAGAGTCAGTTTTATAAATGGCACGAAGAAAAGTTGTTGCTTAATGATTTCATAGCCATCTCTCGAACATTGTTCTTGAGTATTTATTCAGTAATAACTTCTTAAGACTGGTTTCGTAAAAGGTACAAACCCTTTTGAATTACGGCACTTACTTTGCTCCTGCTAAGCCACATGTATTCGTGTTTTTTGCCTTTAAGTGTTACGTTGAGACGCAGCAAACACACTTTTTGCATTGAGTTGATTCGCTCGTGATCGAACACGCAACATAAGCCGACAAAGTGCGCATTCATTTATTATGGGCTTAAACTCCATTGAAAAGAGTCTAGCCTGATCTTCATAAACAATTTAAACCAATAAATTGATCGCACGGGTAAATAAAACTGATATCTCACACAAACACCGTTTGAAATACAAGGAGCTCACATTAGAGCTGGAGTTATCCGTTTATCTACTATTTCTAAACTGTATTTAGTCCAACGAAACTGTCTTCACGTATAAAGATGAGATAATTGTGATATACTTTTGTCATGACTTAACAACTTTTCGTTGTTCACAAAGACAAAGACATTAGTGTTAAATAATACGGCAAAGAAGTGACAAACCAGTAATTAAGTATTACCTCCGCTGCAGGTGGACACTTGTTAGTAAGAAAACTTACTTTTTAGGATTTCTTCCTCCTTTTGCTTATTTCCATGGAAAACGCTTCCGAAGAGAAGGCCATTTTGCTGGTTGCGTCATAGCCGCATTGCTTTGCATCCTAATAGTGCTTTTTAATTAAGCTGTGCTTCTCCCAATAAGAGAATCTCATTGAGTAAAAGTGCCGTCATTTTTACAAATCACTTTGTCTACTTTATCATGTGATATAAGGCGGCAGGACTTTGAACGAGACCCGCCTAGGGGATTTCATAAGTAGGATAGATTGGTCTTTTGTTCATCAAATTCTGATCATAACCCTTCGTTCTTTTTCTTCGCCAGATAAAGAAGCCGCTTGCACAGCAGCGAAGATGGTGTTGTTCAAGATAGTTGGACTGATTCATACCTTGGTAGCACTTGAGTTTTTATTCATCTCTCCTGTCACGCCAAGCCAATGGCTGTAAGTATCCACGTAAATAATGGTTGTAAGTTTGTTTTCTGTTTTTACTGCCGTCGACAGAATTACTTTATATCATTATAGACTGATGTCTACAGATTTGCCTTCCTTTCATAATATACTGGTTTGAGAATTACGAGTATGCGTTCTTTGTTTTTTTTTCTTACAAACGTGATATACTGTCACGATACGAGAACGGCTTTTTTCAACTTGTCCGAATTCTACTACAAGAAAACGCGACAAATATTCAGTAAATAGTTTTGTCTGCGCGCGAGTAAATACAGTGCTCATTGTATCATGTGGTCCCGGGAACTTTCTATATAAAAAGAGTTTTTGACAAAGTAGCTTATACCTTATTAGTGATAGTGAATTAGTTTTCTTCCTGTGATTTAGTTTTTGTTTATGACTTCGTGCCTGGGTACAGGCCCGGCAGCAAACTACTGCGACTTTGTGTTTTTGAATTATTTGCAAATGGACAAACTATATTTGAATAGAAAAGCCTGCCCGTCGAAACTAGGAGCTTTTAAGGTTAATTGATACAAGAGGTGCATAGTCTCTCTGAAGACTTGTAGCGAATTTTAAGTAGTAAAACCTATTAAATCTTTATTTAGTCGTCATGTTTTCTAATTTCACGCGGTTTAAATTTGCGCTCACCGTAAAGGTTTGTGAGAAGAGAACTGAACCAGTGAAAATTAATCATTAGAAATGCAGAGATATTAAACATTTCAGTGTTCACGATAGTGTGATAAAACTCGTACAAATGCAAGATGTAAACAACCGATAGTAGCGACAGCCCAAGTTCGGTGTTTAATTGCCGCAATAAAATTATATTTTTTCGACTGCGACCCTTGTAATTCGTTTTCCTACGTAGCTCATCCATCGTGAAAACCATTTCTGCGAAATTTTGTTGGCAAATTTATTTCCCCGAAGTTTAAAGTCGAGAAATAAAAGGTATTAGGAAAGGTATTAGTGAATACCAATGAAGGGCGCTGCTAAAGTGGCGTGCATCTGAATGATCACACTTTAGGATTTTATCCACAGACACAAAAGTAGAACCACATAATGCACAGCATCATCTAGGAACTCTGCAGGAAATTTCTGCTCAAAACTTTTCACTTGAAAGGCCCACAGCCTCGAAATTTAGAACCACCTTGTATAACAGTGTAAACAATTCCACCGGAACCTACTTCTCGATCTCTTTATTTGAATGGACACACGTTAGCCGCGCGTTTTATTAACAGACTCAAACGTCAAGTGTGTCATTTAGAATTCGGTTTAGTTGTTTTTTTTTTGACCAACATAAGAGTATTCTTTTTTTTGACGAAGCAAATATCTGCAAAGCCATAGTGGTTGCACACGTAACTTTTACGTTTGTTGAAAGAATCATCACCTGTAATTATTCAAATGAAAGCTGTGGTACACAACAATTTCTTTTTCGCCCTTTTTTCAGCTTTGGACTTAATTACTTGTCATAGCAGCGTCCATAATTACTTTACTGCTAAGCGGATATCATCAATCTCTGTTCCTTTAAACGATTGTTGGCAGCTTAGCTTTTTTAAACACGGTTCATGATATCTTTTGTTTAATTCATGCCGTCAGGGCTCACAGTTTTACTACCAGCTTGGCTCAACTGCACTTGTTAAGTGATATTTATGTGGTATTTACAGGTCACTGGCCCTCACTGGCTCTGTAGCCAGCTTCAAAAGCAGGCGAAGCTGTGATGAATTGGGTGACCATCTCAATAACAGACAGGTACAAGTCTGTAAGAGGAATATTGATGTAATGAACAGCGTCAAGTTTGGAGCTACAATCGCCGTGCAGGAATGCCAGCATCAGTTTCGCTACAGAAGATGGAACTGTACCACAGTGCAGTTTGAAAAATCCCCTGTGTTTGGGAATTCAGGTAACGGAGGTGAGCAACATTGAAATATTAGCTTCCAGCTCGATCAAAGCAGTAATTATAACTATTGATTTCAGGTTGGACACGTTTTATTTATTGTCATGCATATTATAATTTGATCGACTAGTTTCCTGAAAATGCACGATGCCGGAAGATGATGATGATGATGATGATGATGATGATGATGATGATGATGATGATGATGATGATGAATTAAAAATTATTGAAGTTGACATTAAGAAATTAATCAGTTATTGCATTTCACCTGCTAGCAATTAGGAACAAATTTAGCAAATTGCTGCAATCGTTATTTTGTATTTTGTATTTTTTAGTTTGGAGGGCTAGATTTATCCTAAACTAGTTGGGTCTTTAAGTAGAAATATCGTTTCAACCCCCACTTTTAGTCGAAAATCCTAACCACGAATTATAGTTGCTATTGTAGCGCGTCGTGACCCTCAAAAACGTTTTCTCCTCCTTCCAAGAACCTGTAAGCATGAGAACGTCGAGCATGACTCCTGATTGCACTACTCAGTACTTTTACCTGCTTAACAACATGATGATTCCGTGAGCTGGACAAAGTTTACCGTGAGCACTCATGAGACTCCTTTTTTTCGTTGTTAGGAACCAGGGAAGCTGCTTTTGTTCATTCCATCTCATCTGCTGGCGTGGCTTACGCTGTGACGCGTTCATGCAGTGAGGGAAAACTTGGCCGAAAGTGTGGCTGTGATCCTGATTACAGAGGGATGTCTGACAAGGGCTGGAAGTGGGCCGGCTGCAGTGATGACATAGACTTTGGTATCGAGTTTTCCAAGACGTTTGTCGACGCAAGAGAGCGTGGAAGAAAAGCTGAAGACCCCGATCGTGTGGTGATGAATCTTCATAACAACGTGGCGGGGAGAATGGTGTGTAGCGCTTAGCAGAGTTAAACTAAGACTAAAATAAACAGGACAGGCCTTGTTTGAAGAGGGCAACATAAACTTGAACACTTAGCTCTCGAACTCTAGATGGAATTCGGTTTTACAAAATGTTTGTTTTTGTTGTATTTAGAGGAAAACAGGATAACCTGAAGAAAAACTCTCGTAGCAATGACGAAAACTAAGAACAAGCTCAACTCTCATATGACGTCCAGAACGAGATTGAAACCGGATTACATTAGCAGGAAGCTATCACCTATGCTGCCCATATTACACTTCTAGAAAAATGCTAATTCTTGCGATCAATTCGGTGATGACTGACTGCCCATCAAAGACAAAAACTATGAAAGAAAGGAAAAAGAAAAGAAACGAGATTGAGAAGAGAAAAACAGTACGTAACTAAGGACATAGTCTGCGAATGTCCAGCTGTATGCGCAGGCTACTAAAGACAGCGAAAAATAAAACTACAAAGAACAGAAGAACTGAACCTGGTTTGTTCAAAGTCTCCTTCATTTTTTTTGCTTGTGTTTTGAGATACGAGTCGATGATCCTGATTGAAGAAAAAATTATTTTCCAAGTCACCTAGTGATAAAGATATTTTGTGCAATTAAAAGATGCTAAACTAAAGCAGACAGAAAAAAAAGAGCAGTGAAACCATGCCTTCTTGTACACTTGAATAATTCTGGGAACCCAACGAGAAATATTTTTGCAAAATACTTGAAATATCAGTGTGTGCTTTCTCGGATTGTTTCAGTGCTTTTTTAAGTCAAATTTTTTTAAGTTAATACAAGTTGATTTGTTGGGAGTTTTTAGATGAAAATTTAGGTCGCAGAAAGTTGTAGGAAACAGAATCCTATCTGCCGGATTTGCGAGCTGCTTTCCGAAAATGCTAGCTAGCAACAACAACATCCTTTATTTATACACGATATAGGTTTCTAGCAAAAGGCTTGCATACATTTTTGTCCGAAAACAATACTCCTCGTTACGAAAGTCTGAGGTGATGTTTCGTCGAAGAATTCTCTAGTTTTCTCTGCTTTTAAATCCGAATATCTCAGGTGATTTAGGCCTTCCGAACAGAAGTTCACCGCGCTGGTTGCCGCTGAATAATTCCAGTTGTTCATTTGTTCATTTATTTTTCATTCACAGGCTTTGAAAAAGTTTATGAAACTTCAGTGCAAATGCCATGGAGTGTCAGGATCGTGTAACGTTAAAACCTGCTGGCGATCACTGCCAAACTTTAGGCTGGTCGGAGACCACATCAAAGAGAAATTCGACGGCGCAACAGAGGTGGAGGTCAAGCGAATCGGCTCAAGGACAGCTCTTGTTCCACGAAATCCCAACTACAAACCGCATACCATCTTTGACCTTGTCTACATTGATCGTTCACCAGATTTCTGCGATGCAGACCCCAACACGGGTTCTCTCGGCACTCAGGGAAGGTTTTGCAACCGCACTTCTCAGGCTATAGATGGGTGTGAACTGATGTGTTGCAACCGAGGCTATACTACTCGTATGGAGACCAGAATCGAGCGCTGTGAATGCAAGTTCTACTGGTGCTGTTATGTGAGGTGCCGCGAGTGCCAAAAGAGAGTGGAGGTCAGCATATGCAAGTGAGCTTGCTTTACATTAAACGACTTTTGACGAACAAGATGAACACGTTGTAATGCATGCAGTAGTGTTTGCTTTCTGCCCCGCTGCGAATGGAGGCAATCAATCAGGGAACCGGAAGTGTCAGCCGGATTTTCTCAACCTGTGCACTGACTTTAAAAAATCCGTAAATTACACTTCCTGTTCAAGTACTTGCGCGAAAAAATGTCTTTATCTGTTGGGCTGTAGTCTAAGAATTTCCAAGCCAGCTATGATTTGTTTGAAGAGTTCTAGTTATCGCTATTTAACAGTTAGACTAAGAGGCCTAAGTTTCTATTTAACAATTAGATTATGAGTTCGAGATTTCTATCGCGTGATAGTTGATGAGGCCGAAGGACGAATCAACTATCACGCATAGAAATCGAGAGCGAATAATCTAATTGTTTTAGTATAAATCTACTAGACGTTCAAAACCTAACAGCAGACACTACATGTTTTTATTGAAAAATGATATAAATAGGTCACACCGCGCGCGGAAAATACTCTACTCACTATCTACAACAGAATAGATAGTGAGTAGCGTAGCCAATCAGAGAACAGCATTAGTGATAGAACGCTAGTAGATTTATACTAATAGCGATTATACATGTAGTTCACCACTAAATGTTCTCCAACTATGATTCGTTTAATTTGATCACGTGGTATGATAGTGTTCATCCGAGTGATACACCTATCAAAACCTTGCGTTTAATTTTTCTTATTCATAAACAAACATGCTGCTTTCAACCCTGTTTCGAATTCCTTTGAGTTGTAGCTTCGAAAGGACAGTTTTAGTGGTTTTTGGTCAGAAGAAAATTCAGTGGTGAACAATAAAAAAGAGAGTGCTTCTGTCTCGGGAATGTTGGTCTGATAGTTTCCTTGATGTTGTTAAAACTAGCATTCAAGTCTTTGAAGCGTCTCTTTTCAGACTAATATTTGTTTTAAGAGCATCAAGTTTCCGCGAGCAGCTATCAACCGATGCTTCTCGCCAAATAACACTCTATTGTTCGAATAGTCGACAGATGACTTGTTTCATGACTTTGCTGCGCTGGGATTATTTTACCCAAACCTGTTTATTGAAGCTTGCGTGCAGAAGTCTCCTATTTCCTTTGCTCCGTGCCTTTTCCGTGTGAAGCACAGGAAATGAGACTTAGCTTCGGCACGCAGGCTAGCCTCCAAGACCTCCAACGCAGACATTCTTGGGAGGAATGGCGGATTGCGTGACGAGTACTAAGAACGTCTGCGTTGCAAACATTGCTACCAACATTCTTTTGAGAATAGGGCTAAAGCTCAGTTTTATTAACATCTCATAATATTTACCTTAGTTATAGAAAATAACTGCATTCTTAATTCTAAATTATTGGACTGCTTTTATGGTCTTAATATTGCTGCTAAAAAGTTGTTGTCGTGACCCAGGTTACTCAGACATTGGTCAGTATTAAATACTTAATTATGTAGCAGATAGACAGCACATGAATATAATTTCATATTTATTCCGCCACTAGAACAACAGTTTCACTTGTTTGGTAACAATCACAATTTTTTATAGTTGCTTAACAGGTCGAGTGTATGCCAGTTATTAGTGCTCTAGGAATAAATGTTTTCAGTCGAAGACTTTTGATCCTCACGCCTAAATAAATAAATGACTGTAGTTTAGTTGAAAACCCGGTATGCAAAGTAAGACAAACTATATATTAACTTAAAACGTGTACAGATGGGTTAGTATGAAGCGTAGTTCTGCGCCATAACTTGTTTTTTCTAGTATCTAGACAGCGACTTAATACGCATGTAACGTCACCAAGGACTGCTGCATAAACATGTAAATAATGTAGAAATTTCACAAAAGTTTACCTCATTTCATTAAAAAAATCTTAGAACAACTTGTTTACGTTGCTTTGTAAAACAGTATCTCCTGATTGGATAGTAATACGAGCCTTGTTGGGCACACACCTCCCGCCATGAACCCCACCCCACTCCCCTCTCCCAAGTTATGTCCCCGGAGTTTCTCATTGGCTGAAAGCAGGCAAATTAATCATTAATTTGCAGTGGAGTATGAATTTATGTTTCTTTGGCAACATCAAAGCAGTGGACGGGAGAAAGTGGCAAATTTGAAAACATTTGAAAAAACTGAATGCTTTTCTTCACAGTATTTCAACGGCTAAAATATAAATGGTATACGAAAACAAACATAACCCAAAACAGACGTACGACAAATATGGTAAATTACCAGGAGATGTGTCCAGGACAAAACGAAAAAATCGAGACGTCAATATCGAGTAAACTTGATAAAATTTCATACGGTGCAAGGAAAACGCTAAACGCTCTCGTCTCAACGGCGTTAGTCTGATCTTTAACAAAGGAAAAAAGTAAGAACCAACCTTGAAAATAAGAAATGAGATGTGTTTCATAAAGTGAAAATCAGTTCGTAAATGCGCGCCATATTTGGTTGCCAGTCCGTTGATTGAACTAACCAGGAGAAAAGGGCCTAGAATTTATAGCCGCTTTGTCTACCAGTTTCGCGCACAATTCATGCGTGATTTCGGATAATGAGCGGCCAGTAATTATCGCTCGCTCGACTTAACTGCGCACCCATCAGTCATGCGCAAAAGAGAAGGGCTCTGGGGTGTGCGATAAATAAGTTGGCGGCCATTGCGTTTTTCCATGATTTAGACCGTTTGTTTCGGTTCACTCTCTTCTCCTTGTACGGAGTTAGTTTTTATGTAGTCGGTATATCTCGACCATCAGAATGCATACTATCGCAACTGTCCACCTGAGAAGAAGCGGCGAATGGCCAAGAAGAAACAAACAAATGCAAAACGAGGGGGTGAAGGCCGTTTTATAGAAGATTTGTAAGGACGACTGAATCATGCAAAATTTCTTCTTGGATCCATCGTGCAACCTCGTCAACCCAATATCGGGCGCTTGTCAGCCATGCTGGCCACTTCAATACTTTGAGACGGTGGGATTTCTGCTCACAGTACAGTAAAATCATTTGCGTGTAATAGTGGAACCCGATATATCGAACCCCTGTAGAACGGAGAACCCAGTATAACGAGCGATATTCGTCAGCCCAGTAGTAGTAAAGTTTATGGAAAAGAACCCAATATAACAAACTCCCATTATAACGAACACATTTTTCCAGTCTCTTGGCAATCCGTTATATCGGGGTTGCACTGTACTAAATAACTACTTCATCTGTACTTCAATGAGAAGGCTACTTCTTTCAACAGTTTACTAGGATGGTGTGTTTGGATATATCAAGACAGTAAGGGAACTAACGTTTCATCAAATTGCCATGCTAGTCGGCTAACACAGTAATACACTCACCAGGACGATCATGCTTTACCGACTTATATTACGACAGCAATAAAAGATAAATAAATAAGGTGTACTCTTTCTTACGTTTTTGTATTTTCTTCAGCGCGTTATCACTGATGCCAGACGTGCGTCAAAAAGAGCGCCCTTGCATTCCACATTGTCGGCTTTTTTTCAGATATTGTTTGAATGGAGGGTTTCCTTGTATTTTTAGGTAAGAAAGTTTCTTTGTTTCCGTGTTGGTTTTTTATTTTTTATTTAGTTCACTGCGTTCCAACAGCAACAAAATTGCGTTGCAACTAGAGCCGTGTCCATGGATGGAGTGCCCGAAGCATAAACGCTCAAGTGACTAAGAAGCTGATCACGAATCTTACTAAAAATCAAGGTTGTTTGCCCTGTATATGTTAGGCTTTAGTGGAGTGAGCCAGTGTTAAGTACTTCGAACACTTTTTTGCTTCGCAACAAAAAAAGCAATGCAAGCCCCACAGACTTTGAACGGTTAGGAAGAAGGAGAACGAGCAACAAACGGCCCCGACTCCCTCCACTTTCGCGATTCTTTTACCATGAATAACTAAACTTAGTGTGACCAAAATTCGCTTAGAAAAAACGTATTAGTAGAAACTATCAACTAATTCTGTAAATTGGCTAAAATTTAATGCCCCAAAACAACGCCCTGTAAAGACGTTTTCTTGTTATGATATAAGCAAGAATACTGTTTACTTAAGGGTGACGGTAAAAAAAAAAAAGGATCTAAATAGCGTAAACCCCATATAAATGTTTTCATGTGACGATCGATCAGCCAGCACATCAAGCCCAGCACAGCAGCTTGAGCTGTTGTTACTTTTTGGCTGCAGTGTCTACCTCCCAAAAAACAGACACGAACGAAAGCATCCCGCATTCAGTAATCCGCCCTTTCCAAGCCACCTTCCCCCACCACCACTACCCCTCTCCGACCAAAAAATGGAATGTTCTTCGCGTTTTTTCCCTTCTGTCTGGAGTAGGGAAGGTAATCTTGAAGACTAATAAAGTTTGACCGAAAGTCATTATTCCTATTTATGAAAGACTGGAGAGCCATGCTACAAGGGATTTATTAAAAACAACAATGCTACGAAGTGGTTTAACAACGTTTCTGCACACGCTTTATAAAGCTACTAAGTCTTTCCCAGAAAGATATAAATCATTACGGCCTGACACACATAGAAATGCGTTTTTTACCCTACATATCTTGTCGTTGTATTAGAGTCACAAAAGTCTGCTCTTCCTTGGCATTGGCTTCATTGGAAACGCAATCAAGTGGGTGGCGAAAAACTTAGCTAAAAAGGCTTGAGGCAGATGAAGCCATTTCATAACAGCAGAAACAAACACGCTTGGATTTTTTGCATTAAGTTCTGACCGGCTTCATAGAAATACGAAGCCTATTCCACAGTATACGTTTAAGGTTGGTTTATAAAAAGCCCGTACAAGTGAAAGGCATGTTTTACTTTTTAAACGATGTTTACACAATTTTCTCCTTAAAGAACAGGTCTATACACTACTCTTAATAACATTAGGGACACCTTGATAAAATATCAAGATGATTTTCCTTTGTTGATCTCGTGCTCCGGCTACTTTTATTTGTACAGAGCGGTTTTCAATCGAGTCATGAAAAACAAGAGTTCAAGTAATAACTCCAATCAATCACAGCAGATACAAAACAGACAATGAACCAATCAAAATTTAAAAGAAATACGTATAATTGTCATTAAGCGAGGGAAAACACGTGCGTGCAACTCGCATATTAGTTTTGCTTTCACTTAAGATTGGTTGAGAAAAATGTGCGAGGTGTTTTTAGCCAAACTTAGAGGTTAGTAAAGAAAAAACCAAAGCGAACACAGATTACCTTAGATACTCAATTGAACACCGCTGCATGTCGCGAGGAGAAATATGACATTGATCTTTGTTCGGCTTAAAGGTTAAAACAAAGATCTTTTGTAATCGTGCAGATAAACACTCTTTATTTCTTGAGCAATAAAGGCAACTCCAAACTGAAATAGCTGCTCAAAATTCACTGTTTTCTAAACAGCTTATCACTCCTTAAAAGAGTACTCAAATATATTGATTTTCAAATCAATTGTATTTATATATACATAAGCTACAGAAACAAAAAATGTCTACATCTAAATCTCCTAGCACTGCCATATTTCTTAAAATAATTCGTTCCATAAGACAAAATTAACGCTTATCATTTTTCACCAAGCCATTGATGGCGCCATCGTATACATTTACGCTTTACTCGCACTAGCCTACAACTATATTAAACATGTGTCTGCGTGATGGACTTAATTTGATTGCTGTGCAATTCCGGGATACATGAGCAGAAGCTAGCACACTAAAAGATTAGAAGAGCTTCACTACTACGCCTTAAGTCTTGGACATTTAACTAACTCGTAAGCGTGCTTTGTAAATACCCAAAGCTGCGATTATTATTCCTGTTTTCTTACTGGCTCAATAAAAAAGCGCTTATCGATGACGATTCAGCTTCCTGCCAACGTGACAGAAGGTTTATCTTGGTTTTTAAAACGTTTTATAATAACACATAAATGGGGTTTATAGATATGCATACAACAAAAGGGCCTTAAAACATGTTCTTTTTAATCCAGGGCAGAAACTCAGTGACGCGAACGTACACGCCATACTTGTTTCGTAATCCACAACCCATGCTGCTCCCCCAGCTGACAACCCCGCCCAACACCCACTTCTTGGTCACGGAATCCACAAAGACAAACCCACCCCCAGAGTCCCCCTGACAGGAATCCTTGCCGCCCACAGCCTCCCCTGCACACAGCATGAGTGGTGTAACCACGTAACCTTCGTCCTTGAATGCCGCTTTGCACTTGGCGTTGGTGATGGTCGGGATGCAGATTTCTTTCAAGGTGTTGGCAAACTGTCCAAATGAGCTCTTGCTTACTTTGTATCCCCAGCCTACTGCTCGGCCAAATTTGCCGGGTTCAAACAGCTTCTTTTGTCTGTGATCGGAACAAAGCAGGCATTACAAACTGTACAGATCTTGTCAATGATTAGGCTACCGTAAACAGTCAAGTATACTTTGAGAAATCACGCAATTTGTCGGAAACTTGTAAAAATAAAGGGGCAAATGTGATCAAGGAAAACTGCTTATGAAGTCATTAGATCAATGGTTAGCAAAGTATGTTTATGTGTGTGGTAGAATTTGTCAGGTTTTTGTCGTCCCCTTCGGCTTAGTGCGACCGTGTTCACCTACATTACCTCACTTTGATAGTTTTGATGCTTACAAAAATTAGAAATAAAAGTATCACATCGACTTACGTTGGGCTTTCCGGCAGACAAATCGGCTTAACATAGTGTGTTATTTGGACTTCACGGTCGAGTTTCAAGAGAGCCAGGTCCGACTCAAACAGGCGGAAATCAAAATTCTTGTGGCTGATAATTTGCACCACTCCCCTTCTCTGCACCTGACTCGCGTTCAGCCTGCGGATCTGGTGAAGACCAGCAAATATCTCCAAAGCAGCAAGGCTCACGATTCCAGTCAGCTTGCTTGTCACACAGTGAGCAGCTGAGACGAGACACAAAGAACAAGATAAAATTAGTTTAAAAAGCAGTTTGGGCTTCTCTAGGTTTCCTCAGCAATAAAAACATTCGAATTAGCGCCTTCGAATTAGGGTTCTAATTCTAATTCGAATTAGCGCGTTCCTTCTAATAAGCGGTCTCTTTCTGATAAGCGCCACTGTTAAATTGTTTTTGTAAACAAGCTGGCTAA
Source organism: Siderastrea radians (assembly GCA_964017195.1). Classification (NCBI taxonomy): domain Eukaryota; kingdom Metazoa; phylum Cnidaria; class Anthozoa; order Scleractinia; family Rhizangiidae; genus Siderastrea; species Siderastrea radians. Next base: position 19,867,259 of record OZ024888.1, on the reverse strand, counting down.
CAAGCTCCCCTTCCCTGGGTTCTTCGCACTTGGGTCAAAGGCAATTTTTTCTCCCGTTACCGCCCAAACGAAAATTATCCACAAGTTAATTTCGAAAGAAAACAAATCCAACCGTCTAAAAACCTAAGAAAAATCAACTATCTAACGCCCAGCTTAACCATTGGAAAACAACCGCCATTTTTGCAAGCATGTGTTACTAACGCTGCCCAATTTAAGCGTTTTTCAGCTCTATCTTTACAGATATGGTCCAGACAGCTTTGTCGGCTTCTTCTTTATTTATCAGCAATAAAAGCCGCATTATCTCGCGGTGATTTATTTCTCTACGTCTAATTGGGTAAAAAACATAGCACAGTGCAAACTCACATCATTGCTTTTCTAATTTTGGTACCTTTCAGTCTCTCTTCGCCTTTGCGCTTGTAATTCATCGCGCAGAATGCCTATTGTTCTCGGGACATTTACTTCCAGTTCAAGAAAGTTTGTAGATCTGTCATATCGTGCGTTATTATTCATAGACGATTAGAAAGAGCTTAAGGTGACTCGATCGAAATAAATGACGCGCTCTATGCCTCTCGAGGAATAACATGTATGTCAACAGGTAGATGTACTGTTCGTTAATTTTGCGTGATTTTGCTTTTATTGAACACTACTTTTTTGATAAAATTGCTATTCTAACAAAACTGAGCGCTACGATTTGGTTTAAACTTCTAGAATCAGCTTATAATAACATCTTACCTTGACTCTTCAAGTTTCCGCAAAAACGTAGGAACAGAAATCCCGGCACAATTTGAACGTCAAAATAACAACCCCAGACGGACTTCAAAGTTTGGACCGCTCCAGCGCTTTCCAGATTTGACTGAAAAGCGTAATAACTCCATATAAAGTAAGTTCAATGTATCGTTATAATTAGTTCCAAACCGCATTTGGCTATCCGCAACGATGAAAAAGTTTGGGCGGCTATTATAAACTCACTTTCTGCACCAAAATATAACAAGTCGCCAAATCCACGTGTTGACATACATATTATTTCTCGATTAATTGTGTATAAAATGCGAAAGTTTCAAGGCAATCGAGTAAGAAATGACGATGTTATTAGAGTTTTTAGAGAGGCATAGAGCGCGTCACTTATTTCGATCGAGTCACCTTAATTCATTGGTTACCATGAACGCACAGTGATGCTCATTATCATGATGTGGGCGGCAATCTAAATAATAAACGGAGTGCGCTATTGTTTCGCCTTTTGTTTCGTAAAGTCAAACATTAACCTCTTTATACTAACTGAACGCGAGGGCCTTACTGGGGAATATTGGCCCGAGGTCGTGGCAGTACGGACCTCGCTGCGCTCGGTCAGTGCAAAAACGACCGAGGGCCAATATTCCTCAGTACGGTCCCGAGCAAGTGAAGTTAGTAAGTAGTTTATTATATGGCATCATTTTTCGTACGAAACAACACTTCCGGTATTTCATTCAAGTCAATTTCCGGCGCGGTGTCAAGGAAAGAAGCAAGCGATTTTAACTGGCTTTCGAATCAGTTTGATGATCGTTGCTGTCGATCGGTAAAAACTTGCGTGGCTCTTGAATGAAAACTGCTCTGCTTCTATTATATGTGTCAGTTTTTCGTCGTCCTCTACAACACAAGAAACTTTTATTTGAAAATACTTCTTCGTTACGGGCAGAGACAATTCGGGAAAAAAAAGAATAATGAAAAGGCCCCGATAAAACTGGCTCACACACGTGCTTCTCAAACTCTGGAAATTGTGGCAGCGTTTTAGTCAGTGTGAACAAAGGAACACTCGAACCTAAACGAGAATCACTTCGTGAATTTTACCGGGGCACATTTACCTTGGCAACCCACGTTTACAGTAGCATGCATAAGGGTCGTTTAGATCAATGGGTTTGTCGCGCGACATAAAAAACTAATTTATGGCACATATTCTTTAGAAAAAACGTGTAATGAATAATGTGAAAAGAGAAAATGTTCGGGAATCCCACATTTTGAACACTTGAGAATTTTCAATTCTTGCTAATGTAAATATTGCGTGACAAAGGTTATTTGAAACATTCAGTTTTGTCGCATCATATTAAAGTCAAAGGAATATTTTTTACCGTAATTGCATTGATTCCTAGGAAGAGTTGTTTTAAAAGCACAGGGTGCCCGTGTTTTTAAAAATAGTAAGCGATTACAAAATTAAATTGTGGATATCATTAAGAATCAGTCTTTTGATTTAATTTAGGTTTAATGCCACTTTTTATGCGAGAAAGCATAGGCGCCCCTTGCCGGCCTGATCGAAATGAATGCACAGGCAGCTCAACCAGATAATATATCATTTTTTTATCTTTGTCTTGAATGGCCTCCATTGCCTCGTGCTTTTCGCAAAATGGCGAATAAGAACTCAACTGAGCCAGCGATACATCTGAGGAAGTACAGTTACTATGACAACGATTTTGTCAAAGCAGAAAGGAAAGCGGTGCCCTGGAAACGAGACTTTGAAAAAACGATAGGAACGGACAGCATTTTATAACCGTGGCTGTGCCCCGGTAAAAACGACACTGGAAATTATCTCTCCATCAAATACTGCAAGTTGTTTGCTTCAGTGGCTTTATGGAGAACTTTGTGGATGCTAAGAGCAAATTTTCGTCGCACCTAACAAAGTTGTTTTTAGCGCGAGCTACAGCAAGAGCGGACTTGTGAACAAGCTAAAATTATTTTCAAGGATGTGCACTACAAGAGCAAAAATCTCGCTGAGGAATCAAGGTACACTGTTAGTTTAATGCATGTAAGAGTAACTTTAATTTGTTCTTGTGGAAAGCGCTGACTGAAGCGATAGCGAATATTGAACTAGACAAGAACGTGATCGTTTGCTTTCGATTTACAGTTGCCGGTGAAAGCCGTTTGCTAGTTGTTTTGCAGTTTTCATTCTTTTTCGCCGTGAGGTTTTCTTGCGAGAAACGTACTCTTTTGTTAATGCTGAATTTTAATAATTATTGTTTAAGTCTTGGCCGATTTACTCGGGTCTTTACAGCTCACAGTCTATAGCCGTACAAAAAAACCAATAAAACACACAAAGTCACTAAAGAACGTTGGCCCAGTCGGTAGACTTAAATCCCGACCGAAAACTAACCAATCAGAACACTCGATATAGACTGAAGAATTGCTTGCCATATAATAAATGCGCATATTTCGCGTAGAACATTTCATGAAACGGTTTTCCATTTTTATCCGGCATTGCATGGGTATTTTAGAGTGGTTTCGTCTGGACAAAAGTTTCTACACAGAAAAAAAGCCATGTCGAATCATCACTGCGCGAGCGAGATGATTGATAAAACCCGCATTATCTCGCGGTGATTTATTTCTCTACGTCTAATTGGGTAAAACACATAAAATGGTGCAAACTCACACCATTGCTTTTCTAATTTTGGTACCTTTCAGTCTCTCTTCGCCTTTGCGCTTGTAATTATGGAACAGAGGTAAAAAGAAAGGTCGAAAAGTTAATCATTTACAACCGTTGCTAGGAGACTCACCTGTTAAGACCCATCGCTCGTTCAAAAGACTTCCACCGCAAGCGACATCGCCATTCTTCATGATCAGCACGTGCCATGGATACGCCCCTTTAGAGGAGTCTTGACCGCCAACAATCCTCTTTCGACAAACATCGCCACTATAATTGAAGTTAGCCACTTCTCCGCATGCTAAGTTACGTTAGAGAGGAAAGTTTGCATCATAAGTTACTAAAACACTGTTATCGGGGACACCTCAAGGAGGAATACATGACGGCACCACAAAAGCTTCGTTTTAGAGCAGGCTCATTTGCTTAAGACCTCACTTAAGAGGGATGCGAACGTTGCTTCCGTATCTCCCGTTCGCTCGGCTCGCAGTTGTGTTTTTGAGTACCCTACGCTTCCGTGTTATGCATGGTGAGACCCCGAAAAAGTAAGCCTACCCATTGGCTGTTTCCTCAGTGGTCTAGGAGAGAAATGTGAGAGGTTCGTTTTTTCTATCCGACGGGGAGCAACATAGTGGGAGCTGCATTCTCAAACTATGCGATACTTTCAAGCAACGAGTGATGACAGCGAAAAAAAAATTAATTAGCCTGAGAAAACAGCCGAAGTTTCACAAGGTTGCCACTTGAGCCCTCGCTAAACGACGTCTGAGTAATTAACGAGCTCAGAAATTCCATACTGATGACGTTCACTGCCCAGATCTTGGTAGTGGTTCTGATTGGTTGAAAGAAAATTCCAACCAATTAGAAGAGAATTACAATTAAGTAGAGAATTACATTTATATCACTACGTTGCCAGAACTAATGATAAAGGAATTTTATGAGCAACAGCAATAAAAGTGAATTAATGTTTCGAGCTTGTCTAGATTTATTCTTTATGAACTAATCCAGATTTCTCGGGCATAATCGGTACCAGCGAAAGTGTTTTCGTTCAGTCCTGATTGTCTGTTCCTTTGGTTTCCGAGGAACAGTGGTCTACAGTGATAGGTTTAAGTCAAACATTAGGCATTAGGCGCAAACGATAAAATGATCATGGCAGCGATAAACTCTGTTAGTACAATTGCGGGTGCAACGTGAAAAACAAAACAAAACAAAACAAAACAAAAACAAAACAAAAAAAATCAAGTCTATCTTACTAATTAGTGCGGTAGCTAAAGGGCGGGTATTAGACCGTAATATACAGCGAATGTATGAATTCAATTATATATGATCTTGCAGATGCTAAACTCCTGAAATGAATTAAATCACTTTCCTGGCAGTGATGCACATACTTACTTGGGACACAAGTGGGTTGTTCACCAGACCATTTGCCATCTGCTTGGCACTGTCGTGTGCTGTCTCCACGAAGTTCGTAATACCTATGACATGAAAAACTAACCACTTTCTCGTATGTGAAGCCGCTTTCACTGATGTTACCGTGACGCGGTATTCCCGGATGTCCACAGTTAACCGCTAGAATGAAAAACACAAACAAACAAACAAACAAAAAAAACAACAACAAATATCAAATTAAAGAGAGGTTAGTGAAATGACTTACGTAAAGAATATTGGCAACATGCCGGCCAATATGCTCAGTAAATGTAGCTTTTTTATTATTATGTACCAATTTCAAGCACCTATTTTATGAGAGAAACACAGTTCATTTCAGTTTTCTCTCCCGCGGACTTGAAAATGTTACTTCCATTCGATGCTGTTTACCGAAATCTTCCACTTGTCAAACAGCAATTCATTATGTTTGATGATTTATAGATCTTGAACGGCGTGTAAAATTCCTCAGTTAAGCCTGACTCTTTCCTTTTACGATCAACAGGTCAGTGCTTGTCTCTTCTGAGGGCAAGAAGGGGGGCGGGGTTTGTAGATTTGACGGTTTGGGGTAGAAAAAACATCATTTTGACGGCAGTGGGGGCTTAATTAACTACCTTTGGATTATTGTTGGTTGAGCCTATTTGAAAGCAACGACCAAGTGTGTTGCCAAAAATTACGTTAATTTAATATATCACTATTCTCAGAAGTTTTTTCCGTACGTTTAAACGCCAATACGGTGTGGTATTGTTGACTCAATAGCCTTTGTTTTTTTTTTTAGGGTTGTTCCTCAGAGAGCGGCACGAAAAGTTGTTTACTTTGAGATACGTGGATGCTCTTAGCTTTTCAGCATCCGTTCTCAAAACTTTAGGCAGGGTGACGTTTAAGGTCTTTTCTTATCTGTTCGAATAGTCTGTTTGGTCGAGATTTCCTTCTGACTGTGTGCAAGCTTATCAAGCAATCACGTTTTTGAAAACGAAATGATTTGGATTTGAAAACGATCAATGAATTGCGTTATCTGCCCATTTTTGACGAAGTCTAGAGTACAATTTCGAATTTTTTGCTTTATGACAATTCCTGGTGCCAATAGTCCGTACTTTGCCAACTTCTTTTAAAAACGGGATTTGATTACTTGTATATGAAGATCATTGACGATCGGCGTGAATTTGTGTTTTAAACATTGCCCACAAAAAATTTGTTTTTCTTTTGTTTACCCTCTCCTCCAACCACGCCGCCCCACCCCCCCCCCCCCGCACACACACACACCCATAAAAACACACACACAAAAAAAAAAACAAAAACAAACAAACAAACCATCGGATCGTGATGTTAAACAACTTGCGATTTTTTAAATTTCTACTCTACTTCTTGTGATGTTAGTCTACTATGCCACGTTATTTTCTTCTAAAAATACACATACATACGTTTGCATTGAGGGGGAGTACCGTCCCAGTCTCCGGTGTTTAAACACTCTCTCACAGCCGAGCCGGTTAGCAGATAACCTTCGTTGCAGCCAAACTCCACAACGTCTTTGAAAATAAAACTGTCTCCTGTCATGTTTCCGTGGTTTGGAGCAGTTAAAACTGGACATTTTATCCCTGTTGGGAGCACAAACTAACGTTAATAATGTGAATCAAATTAACAAGAGACATGTTGCTTCAAATCTGCAAACAGATCCTCACACAGTGTCTTAAGCCAGTTTGATTGCGGCCAATACGGAGAAGTTTCAATAGAAGACACACCACTACCTTTTCGAAGTTGTCAGATGAGCAATATCATTCTTACATGACTGATAGACGACGTATAGATTGAGCGAAGCTTACAGTCTCATAAGCCATAAGCCAGATGTTAAACCGATTTCCCGTACTGAATGACGTTGCTGTGTTTCCCCGGCCCCTCCTCTAGTTAGTTATACTGTATGAAAAATCAGTATACACTTACCGTGTGTGTCATAGAAGGCTTTGAAACCCTTGTAGTTTCCAGAGTCGTCTGACACAAATTCAATGTGCATGTAGTTCTCAGACGAAGTGATATTCTGAGGAAGAGTTTTGCCGCACAAAGGACCGTACTTCCTATTTTTGCCTGCTGACACCTTCATGTAATCGTAAGGACAGGTGACATCGGGATGGTCCTCTACATCAAACTGAATAAACGAAAGCAGCACAGGTCATCATTGTCACCACCAATTTTTTAACACGCTTTTCTTCTGAACGACGTGGCTCATCAGATCTGGTGACCACAGTATAAAGTGACTGGAGGTATCTAAAATAACTGATGCTAGCCTGATCAGATTGCCCCAACAATGTCTGGAACTCATTCTATGGTATCGTGATATTCCGGTTATACGCCTGCCCGGTTATAGGCCCACAAGTTTGGCCACATATTATCAGCGCGGTTATTCCTCTCCTAGAGATAAGGATACCACATCCCTGAAAGTTGTATAAGTCCAGGACTAATATAACCACGATTCTACGGTGGGGGTCTCTGGGGGGGTCTTCTAGGTGTAACTGGTGGGACCGTTCGTCAAACGAGAAAAGGTGCGAGCAAACTGGACAATCCCCTGTTGTCAAATTCAAGCAAAGGAAGCAACTGTCGTGGCTTCACCACGTTGTTCGTATGTCAACAACGTAACTATCTCGTAAACTCCCCTTGCGGGCCCACCTGGAAGAAGACGACGGGGCACGCAGCAAATGAGGTGGAAAGACATTATGATTGGAGATCTAAGGGGAAACAGTATACACCTTTGAGGGGGCAAATAATGGTGACGATGCTGACGCTAATAACGAACACGATGACGATTACAATGACGATGACGATGATGATGTAAAGAACTTAGAAAACAAAGATTCTCGACCGAAAACACTCCAAGAGGACAAAGCCCGAAACCACAACCTTACCTTTTAAGCTCGATGTCATTAATATTATGACTATTTTGTTCCAGAGCGTCTTCCGTAGCCTGCAACATCATCCGACATCGCTCGACGAGTGAAACAAAAGCCGAAAAAAAAAACATGATATTGCAGGCTACTTCTTTCCTTATTTCATAGCATATCCGTCAACTAACAGCATATTCTTCCTTAAACTCTCAATTTGCCGTTCATTTCCTGTAACATTTGCTCTCAGAATGCAAAAATACATACATGAAGAAAATTTAGGACTGTTGGTTATATTCTTCGTTTTCGTTACAGGACTGACTGACATCAGCTTATTGTGTTTGTCACGTTTGAGGAGAACTGCAATAGTTTGTACAGTGAATCACAAGTACTGAGATCTGCTCGTTTGTAGTAGTCAATATATCAAGTAGAAAGGACACATCTCGTTTAAAGCAAAGTCATAAACTATACCTCAAGAAAGGTCAAAGTTATTTGGTATCCTTTATCCACATTTATTGTCCAGTCGCAATTGGCATTTTTCGGGTACCGCTTTGGGTATTCTGGGGAAACTATTTCACCTCTTCTGCCACCGAGATGTACGTTATCACAGACAACTAGGAATAAACAAGTCAAGCATAAGTGACGAGCGATAGGAAAACAAAAATATAGAAGACAGTGTATACTAAAACCAAACAATATTAAGGCGAACTGTCATTAATAAACAGCCTTCCTCGCATAATATGATGTCTTCAAGTTCGTGATTTCTTTATAGCAAGATGATGTTGGAGAATTTTTCTTCACGTGAATGATTTGTCACAAGAAACTTGTAATCCGACTTATTTTCCGCGAGCTAAGCAATTCGCTAAAAAGATGAACCGAGACAGTGGAATTAGCACCATCATGATAAACGAGTCGTATTATAAGTTACCTCACAACTGCTTTCATCCGAAGATTATGTAATTATATAATGCACTAAAAGATTGGCGTTTACATTAGAACTTGGTATCAGTCAGAAAGAAATGCCCAAGAGCCGAAAAAGGTTACTTACTATGACAAGACTTTTTGTCTGGCTGAAGTCTGTAACCAGCTCGACATGAACAGTAGTGGCCACCGATGTAATTGTGACAATAATGGTCACAGTCACCATTGCGCTCTTTACATTCATCCTCATCTGCAATTTAGAAAAATAAAATCAACGAGAGTATGAAAAGTACAAAAAATCTACATCACCTTACGGGAGTCACTGACTCGGACACTCGCTTACTGTCAATGACTGACAACCTCAAACTCTTTAACTTTCGGGGGTCTTAATTACTTGACTAAAACTGCATTTCATTGTTTCAGAATCCACTGAGAAAACAAAGGAACGAACAAACGAATAGATGGACGGATGGACGGGCGGACGAACGAACACATTAATGGACGGATGGATAAGAGGAGAGAGAGATGGGAGAAACTGAGGAAGAGGGACCAGCGCACTGAATGCTTAATCGCCTGACTGACTGCCTGCCTGCCTGACTTTAAGGAGCTTACCAACAGCGATGTAATGCGCTCTAAATCCAGAGTAGTTTCTCTCGTTAGAGTAATCCGAGTGAAATGTGAGGGTTACTTCATTGGTTGGTGATATTGAATACTCCTGTGGCAGCTTGCTATGATGTCTGTTCTTCTTGGAGCCGCAAAATTTTCCCAATGTGCTATTCCCGGAGCGCAAAGAAATCCAGTCATATTCACACATGTAGAAGTACTCCAAGTCGAATACCGTGAACCTTATCCTAATTCGGTGGCCTTCAGGGACAGTGATATTCCACACGCAGTGTAATTTATTTGGGTACGTTTTAGGAAAGTTTGGGGACTGGATAACTCCAAAGAGGCCATGGCGATTTCCACCGCACTTCAGTGAGTCTGAAAGGAATACAACCATTACTGATGAGCAGAAGCTTTATTTAATTTTGTTAGAAACGTAGGCTAGTAGAGTAGTTGCTTTTTACAAGGTTGATAACTAACTGAACGATTTGAGATGGAAGTGGACTATATATAAAAAATATACATGAAATGCAGTAGGCCCTGAGTATTTCGAACCCCGGGTATCACGAATCACCCACCATCTTGAAAGGAAACTCGTTTCCGTCGGTCGATGTTGCTCCTGTACTTACTATTAGCGATATCGAACTCCTGTTATCTCCACATTTTTTTTTTTAAGTTTGCGTGCTCGAGATAGAAGGATCTGCTGTATTGTATGATACGTCATGTAACACTGGCTTGACATTAAGGTAAAAAAAGTACGTAAGTAAAGAGTTTATACGTAGCAGGTGAGCCTGCGATAATCTGCGGTCTTCAGGAAATAGTTTAAAAGGCCTTCTGATCACTCACACTCGTGGGACTATTGAGGCCCTGTTAGGGTTTTAGGATTATGGATTATAAGGGGTTTTTAGAGAAGGGATACGGATTATTGGCTACTAAATTTAAAGATAACGGATTATTTGTGTTGCATTCAAAAATTACGGATTATTATCAGTCATTATCACATCGACTACCTTTACATAAAATGGTATTAAAAGGCCTTAAAAGTTATAACAAGAAGGACACATATATTTTATATCCAGTAAAATCTCATGGTCAAAATTCCTAGCCAAAGGATAATAGTAATCCCGCTGAACGCAAGGTAAGCCCTGAAGTGTGACACCAACGTTTAACTGTTAACATTGAGGATAAAATTAAAGAAGGTCAAACCCAGCTAGATAACAGGGAACATTACACATCTCTTGTGAATCCTATGGTGGAGGAAACGAACCTAAGAGTTCAACAGCTTATTAGCGAACTCTACCTTGAAAACCTTATAGATGAAATGACCAAAACATGGCTTTGTCAAACACCATAGTTGCCCCATATTCCAATATTGTACACCCTATCAAGGATACACAAATCAACCCCAGTCGGGAAACCTATTGTATCAGGCTGTGATGCCGGGCCCAGTTGCAACAGAGAAACTATCATCATTCGTTTATAAACTCAATCAGCCTATAGCACAACAACAGAAGTCAAGTCTGAAAGATACGACTTACTTCATCAATTTCGTAGAGAAAACGAAGGTTCGAGAAAACAATCCTTGTTTCAATGGACATTACGAGCTTATATATAAATATGCCACAAGAGGAAGAATAAACTTAGAGTCGGCACTGCATACAAAGCATTTCATGGAGATGAACCTCTTATCCCTATGTGACTACTGCAAAGAACACTCAAACTTATCTTAGTGGAGAACTCCTTCCAGTGGAGAAAACTACCTACAAGTTCATGGAACTGTCACGAGCACCAACTGAAAATGGCAGTTGCTTTCGCAAATAATTTCATGGTTAAGGTAGAAACAGAGATCTTAAATCAAAGCGCTTTAAACCACAGCTCATCTGGAAACTATTCATTGATGACATCTTCTCCTTCTGAGACACAGCCAGAGAAGAGATAACGCAGTTCAGTTTAACAGACACCATTAAACTATTAAGTTTGCGGCTGAAGTATCTGAAACAGAAACAAAGTTCTTTGACACTAATGAATACAAAGGTGAAAGATTTAAAATCGAGTCAGTGCTAGATGTACACACCCACTAAACATTTCATTACACCCATTTCTCAACCTGCCGTCCATCCGGAGTAAAAGGAGGCTTCATCACAAAAGAAGCTCTAGGACTACTCAGAACTAAACATAAACAATATTTGAAGAGAACATGAGGAACTTCAAAACACATCTTATTGAGTGAGAATACCCAGAGAACTTTATTCAAACAACCCTCTCAAAAGTTACTTTTAAAAACAGAAATCAAGCCCTCTGACAAGAATAAAAACAAAACAAGAAAATCTTCACTCAGTCCTTTGTTATGCAATATTACCCAGCAGTGCCGAATGCAAAACCAATACTCATGAACATTTGGCATTTTATAAAACAGCAACCATTGCTTAATGAGCTTTGCTCGTGACAGCAAAACTCTAAAAAGGCTAAAATACATGCGCAGGAGTCTCGTAGGCCTGTAGTTCTTTTTAACACTAAAAAGTGGATTAAGTTTAAATAACACTAATCAAAACTGCAGTTACAAACAATGGCTTAAATTTTAAAGCCATTTTAAAAGGCTAAATTAAGAGCACAAAAGTCGCGCAGGCCCGTCACAGTTTTTAACACAGCCTCAGTAACCACCCCTACATTTTGTCAGGGGTATGGAAATACAACCCTTGACATTCTTGACATACAGTACCTAAGTGTATTCATGTGACACGAAATGGTAATTAGGGATTACTATGTATAGATTGTTTTAAAATTTTATTTTAGGGATATAATTGTTTACAAAATTGGGATACGGATTATTTCCAAAATTTACCCAGGATTATGGATTATTCAGACCCCCCTTAACAGGGCCTCACTATTCAAAATATAATTACGCTGCCGTGCCGTTCAAAAGTTTTTGCTGTGGAGAACAACAATTACCAAAAATGAGAATCTATTTTAAAAAAACATTCCTCCACTCTCGCTTGCTGGATAATTAGGTGATTATATACATCGCGCCGTTATGTTTCATTTCATACCCCATGTACACTCGTGGAATAAGAAACATTGCACTAGCAGGACGAATTTTTGGTGCGAGAACGCCGCGCGTACTTTCCCGCCTTCTCCTCTGTCTCAAAGGGACATGAAGGAATTTTCCTTGTGTGAAATTTCCTTTTCAACTTTGCTGCTGTTTTTTTAATGGTATTTAGATTAAGCATTTTAAAGTTTCATTCATTTAACCGGATCCTTAATTCTTTTTGCCCAGGATACCAGAGAAAGAACTCACATTCACCTAGTACAGGTTTGAGGAAGTTAAAACTGAGTTGATTTGCCTGACTGTTTTAAGTAGGGTTTTTCTGTTGAACGTTCTTTTGGTCTTGAGATACAGTATCCTGCTCGTTTTGATTCAATGATTCAACTTGTTTTTAAGCAGAAGCCTATGCTCCTGGTTTAAGTTAAATATATATGTCAAAGCTTGCCTCTGAATGCAAGCAAGCCTTTTTACGTAAAGACAGGGAACACCTGTTTACTAAAAGATGATGTTTCAACGTATGCAAAATGTGAGCACAGATCTAAGGATCGAAAAGTATATTCAGTAAGTGAGATGCGCAATGCCTGTTCTTTTGCATGCCACTGTTATCCGAGTTGGTTGTCTAAATTGAAAGATTTTTCGATGTTTACTTAATCTATTTTCAAAAACAGATTACCACAAAAACATCTTAATCCAGTGAAAACACACATTAAATTTAATTAACAACCACAGTAATGCTTTTGCGTGATAACAAAGCAGAAAACTATATTCATTTCGTCACGAACATGGGAGTTAGACTACGCGCAGTCCCTCCTTCCGCCCAGGGATAGTCGATGTGAACGGGCGCAAAAGTCGTTTGCCGCATGAAAGTATGACTCGCGTGTGGCCAGTGCGCGTCATGTTTCTAACTAGGGAATTCTTGGTTGACATGTGACCAACGTCTTGCATAGTGAGTGAAAGCGTCATGCGTTATGCTAAAGAGAAGACGGTAATGTTGGTCATGGTTCAAGTGAACTGGAATAGGTGTAAACCTTGCAAAACTTGTGAACTGATTCAGTGATAAACTGAAGTGCTATTATGGAAATCTACAGGTGCCAGGAGAAGGAAATCCAGGATTTACGACAGCACTTTGTTACTGGGATCTACGTTTCCGAATTAATCCCACAACGGAGAGCTCATCAATGGTATAAATCGTTAAACCTCTAAACGCGATTACCATTGAATTTCTTCACATAATCATGCAAAGTTATAGGGCAAATGAATAGAGGAGAAAGATCCCCAAACGAACATAGCTCTGATATTCCAACACGCTCCGTTCGCTAGGTTAGTACTGCATGATGACAGAGTTCACTAGAGATAACTCTAAACGATTGAATGAAAGGTAAAGAAGTTGATGACAAAATTGTTGACACTTCGATTGGAGGTCAAGGTGATTCCGTCTGGAGAATTATAAAGAAGGTTGCTTGTTCGTGTCAAAACACTGGGTGTGGGGCTATGAAACCTAAGGTTACGTGAAATGAGCTCCAGAAACGTTCTTATCTTTAGCTTGCAGCTTGCAACCACCTCGCTGCGGTTATCTATAAACCTTTAGATACGTCTGCGCATGAACGTACTCCTAAATTCTGTAACTCAAAGCGGACAATCGTCTCCAACTGACGTAACGGCTTATCGGTCAACTTTCTGAGTTAATTCCTTGTCTTGACTAAAATTCAACTGCCACATAGATTAGTACCTCCCCTTTTTCGAGAAAATATACAAGGAGTTTTGAGGGAGCTTAAAGGAGGTAAATTGCATTTTTCTCACGGCTCAATTACCGGAAAGACCTGAAGTGTTGATAAATTCATTCTGAAAATTATTTTCGAACCTAAGAGCCAAGAAATCAATCATGAAAACAACACATTTCCCACGACCCTCAAGTCCTCAAAATTAAGATCAAATTCAAGGAGCGGAGAGGTTTAATGATTGAAAATTTAGAGGCAAAAAAATTGCCAAAGTTCTCTTTTTTTAATATTGTAAAACAGCGCACAAGAGCTTTCATTTAAATGGCCACATCGTAGGATTATTTTTTCGGTATTTAAAAGTGAGTTACATGACACGAGATACTGGGCCTCGAAGATAAGCATAAACAAAAAAAAAAACGGTTTCCGGCTGCGTACAAAAAGGTCTTTTTTGAAAGTGTCAAAGCATAAGAGGAAGAAAAGCTTTGGAAAATGCCAATTCCACCCTCTGCATTCTTTTCACTCAAAAAAACTTACCACACTAGTCTAACAACCAGTTTGCATATATCTTGGAGCATGTCTCTTAGTATTTCAGTATAGTTCTGTTTTTTCATTATTTCGATGAACAATCTACAGTTGCAAGTTGAACACTACGACCAAGAAATAAAAAAAAAAATGTATTGGGTAAGAATGCCTGGTCCGAAGCAGACTTGTTTCACACGTGAACTAGAATATAATATCTCATGGCCATCTAGGTTTGAATTCAGTATTATTTACTTTGTGAGAACATTCTAAGAGAGAGTGAACCTGTGTCTGGCTTCTTATGGTTTATGGTAGACAAAGAACCCGGCTTTGGCACCCAGGGTCGAACGTTCCTGCCAAACGTGATTATGCGAAGAGGCAAACCGGATGCTACCGACAGAGAGGAAATGCCTTCGATAACAAAACTCTCTGTTTACTGAGAGGATTTTGCACCTTTATACAAACATAACAGAAATTAAACGAGAAAACTAAGACAATCGAATGCAATGCTCTAATTACGCCAACAAATCTACATTAACAGACCAAAAACACCCAACAATTTAAATAACGAGACAAAATTCACCACTTTGCCTCGCCCCAAATTGCCCATTGCCCCGGGCCCATTGCATAAGTAACTGCAGTTGAGGAAAGATTGATTCGTAAGAAATTAATCCCCAGAGTGACGCTCTACGAAACAATCAGGAGCCCAACTAGTTCCACTCTTATAATCTACTTAATTAAAATTGGCAGGAAAGCTGAGTTTAGGGACACGCGAGATTGAAATTAAAGCCCGTGTACGGCAAAACGAGCGGGCCATTCGTGATGGGAAAATACAGGATTGGATCACGAAAAAATTGCACGCTGAAACAGGAAATTTTAAAAATGCATGTATTCCTGGAAGATGATTTTCTAAAAAAAAACTTCATTCGAAGGTCAAGAAAACCTGATTCCAATTTATAAACAAGCTGCGACAATTGAAAGCTTAACTATTCTAAGCTAAAGCAGCTAAGTAATCACTTTTGTGTTTATAAAGCAATCAGTGTATTGATTTACATGCAGTATCCTTTGTCTAAGGCTTCCGTTGAGTTTAAAAGAAGAGGGAATGTCTTTGGCAGCGTTAGGCAGCTTAGAAGGAGTGCACAGTACAATTGCGGCAAAGCTGTTCTGACGATCTAGGTGCTGAAATACTTCTCGGGCGTTATTAATTAATTACCTATCAACGATGTTTTTGATACAGCGCCCATGCCGCTTCGCACCAATGCAAAGTCAATTTTGAGCTTACTACGTGTAAAGTGGTTTTTGCCCATCACGCTGAGTTGAGGTCAAGAAAGCAGCCAAAAATAACAGTTGAAAAGAAAGCTTGGATTGCGGACAAAAGGACACTTGATCAACGTCTGAGGCTAACGGATGTATCTCCACTTGACTGTTTATGGACAATTGCAAAGTTTGATCAGCACTTCTTGCGCAACTAGGGCATTGTTCAGAAAGTGATGGAACCCTTAGAAGAGACAAGGAATAAAACATAGGGTAACTTTGTGAGGCGTGTACTCTGCAACCACCTCACCTCATCGAGGTTTATCCACTCTAAGTTGCCTTAGCACGCCATCCATTCTAAGGAGCAATGCTATGCTTAGTAAACAAAACGAACACAGGAAATAGCACCATCGTGCCATTTGTCATTGCACAAATTTTCAAAAATGTCCTCTTTCAAGACGTGACTTAATAAAAAGTACATGCTGATGGAAGAACGGATGAAAAACTTAGCCAGACTTCTATCACGAAAACTACTGTAATCTGGCTTTCTGTTTCGATGGATTCAAGCCAATCAGGTGGTTGTTCGTAAAGGAGCCAGATATTCCTAATAACAAACATACCAGCGTCTTAAACAAACAGCAAATGATAGCAACGCTCTCAAAACTGAACAAGCAAAGCTTCCAGCCAGAGTATGACTTCCGGTGAATTGTTGATTTATTACAAATCGCCGCCCTTTTCAATCAAAATGAAGAAAGACTACTCATGAATCGCTAAGGCTTTTAACGTTAATGGCGTAGGACGGAGTTCTCAAAGTAGTCGATAACAGTACAAAGTCTAGACGCTTTGGGGTGAAACTTTATCTAAATTGTTGAAGATAAGTTAATAACTATAACTTTGGCGCCAAGCTGGGAGGACAACAGTGTGATGCCAACAGAGATAATACATTTGATGAATCTATTTGAAAACGATGTTATTTCAACCGAACCGATCTAAACACTGATGACGGTAACGACAACAAAGGCTGCGTGCAAAGTGATATTCCAAACGCTATTTTTAAAGCAACCAGATGTGATTGAAATGCACTGGTTGGGTATTCTTACGCGTTGGTATCGACATTTCCTGACGGATTGAATCTGACGAAGTCATTAATTTGTATTTTTGTAAACAAAATGGTAATACTGATCGATATTTTAGAAGAAATCAGGCATCGATGATACCGGCCACTATCAAGCTTATATCTCACATTAAATAGATGCTTTTACACAGATATTCTTCTGGATAGACAGCAGTTATCTACATGCGCAATGTACGCAAATCCCGTTTGTTCAGTGCGTGTTATAAGTGGAATCCCAACCGGATCACTTTGAAACGCGCTGTTATGCCAATAGTATTAAAATGAATGAATTGAACTAATTGATAAATCCCGGATAAATAAAAAGTAATAACAGACGACAATCACAAAACTAAACATTTATAAGAGAATATTTATGAGAAGTGTATACGAAAGTGCTGTGCTGTGTTGATTTCATGACCTCGTTTGAGCACGAGACCATATATTTTGGACTTCCTTTCAATCTGATCGTTATGCTCAAACAAACAACTCTGGCGTACCTGAGAATCGAGTACGTATTTCAGTGGGAAGTAGAACACATTATGTATATAGTGTAAAAAGTAAACCAAAAGCCGTACCTGAATAGCAAATAGCTTTAGCAACCATCAGAAGCAGTAGACATTCCAGAAATCTATGAGGCACATGTGATTCAAACCAGTTAGTTGAACGTGACATACAAACCCAACTCACTAACCAGAAATACAAGGAGAACGAACCAAGAAACTATCGATATGGAAAAATCTAAAGTTAGGAAGGGGACGTACCTAACAATAGTCATGGTTCCTGAGCTCAGAGATTCGTCATGAATGAGTCGCGTAAAGACGAAAAGCGTATGATAGTACGAGCTGACGATAATTCCTCTCTCTGGCACGCGCCCATCGCTACTAAGCTTTTATTCATTGTTGCAATGATTGACAGCTGTCAAGATGCCCGACAGCGCTGAGCCGCCGAGCGTCTCGAAATTTGGTAACCCATGGACACAGCGATCATGAGATGTAAAATGAACCCGGCAATGATCGCCAGTGCCTCCTAAGATTACCCCAGTGAGAGACGGAATAAGACTGCTTGTGATGAAAAACGGCGCGAAAACTTTCTGTAGTCAAAAGGCGGGAAAGGGGTGTGGTTTTCCCGCCAAAAAGCTTAAAATTACAATGATCCAGCCTTAGGCCATTCCTCGTGGATTTATCTCCCGTTGAGAGAAACGCTGAAAATTTATCAAAAGATGGAATTTCAAATGAAGCTTATATGCCATAAAACATGCAAAGAACTCAGTAAAAGTGCATTCCATTTTGGAATGAGAGGAAGTTATATTACAGGTCTTACAACATATGTAACGTAAGAGCTTATGGGGACAACGCTAAAAAAGGTGGACAATTGATCATGGTCTCAAGTGGGGGGGGGGGGGGGGCAGTGCTTGGAGCCCTGGAGCCCTGGAGCCCCCGAAATTTTAGCCGTGCCTCCCGGGGCCCAAAGCCTTTTAAATAATGATTCTGACTAACTTGGGAGCCCCAGCCGTGATACCGGCTACGGAGCCCTGGAGCCCTGGAGACCTGCGCGCACCTTCTAGCCCAGAGCTTTGAGCCCTAAACCCTTTGGGAGCCTGAAAAGAAAAACAAAAAAGGCAAATAAGGAGACAAAAAAAAAAACCCAGGAGCCCATGCAAAAGGTAGTGGAGAGGATTGCTGAAGCTGCACATCTTCCGTATTCCCGTTCCCGCAGCATCGTATCTCCATCTCAAATTTGACGCTCCCGGAACAACCCTTGTCACCCCGGCCCTCTCACAAGAAAATCTCCGTGTCCCCGTTAACCCCCCCCCCCCAAAAAAAAGAAAAATTAAATCCCCGACAGATCGATGGCAGTTCACTTCACTGCACACTTCCTGTCATGAAGCTGAAAGACCGTCCACTGGTTTCGTTGAGCAAGAAATGATGGCTACGGATGTGAAGTAAGGTTAATTATTGACTTGTAACGACATGATGTCGATAGAGCGCTGAAACCAATAGCTGAAATATTTTTCAGCAAAGGAATTCACCGCGCGCCGGCTTAGCAAGCCAGAAATGTTTGTCATGTTTTATGTCAGTTAATTTGTGTGACATATGGAATAGAAAAAGGGAAAAGATTAGTTATAACATAAACAAAGCAACTGGAGAGTCCATACTATCGCTACGTTACTCTTGAGCTCAGTGAGTTGCAGTCATCTGTGCCAAATACTGCCGCTGAGGATATCCGTCTGCAGGCCATCAGCATTTCCCCAGCCCTTGAGGGTGATCAATCTAATTTCCGCTTAGAGACGTACCGATACGTGCTAACTTTTTCGCTATGTTTATTTTCGATTTTACGCACTTCCTTTCTGAAGCCAACAACTATTGTCAGTCAGTATACAGTGCATCTCCCCTGGGGTTAACATCATAAGCTGTACATAATAATTCCTCGTTCTGGCGATCTTGCGGTTTCGCCGTCGCTTTGCTGCCTCTGGAAAGCATACCAGCTTAAGAAACAATGGCAAGAATTCTTACGGCTGCCATCGCATTGTAAGTAGCTTCTCTTAATGTAAGTATTCTTTACAAATAGACATACAATGGGCTTATGTTATAGGTGAGAGCCAGAGCGTGATCTTACCAGATGAATGACGATGTTAAAAGCATGTATGTTTCTTCTCTCGCCATTGACAAAACAAACTTCTCAGTATATTTTTCTTTACAGAACATACTTCCTGTACACACTGATTACAGAAGTTTCGTCGGGTAAGATACATAATTAGAATATTTTCGTGTTCCACGATTCTTTACACGTGTGTGCGTTGACCTAATAATGGTAATACTTCAGTCCTGCAACCTTCACACACATCACTCCGTCTCGTGTAACTTATCTTGTAAACGTGCCTTCTGGCACTTATTTCATGATCATTCATTAGTGGCTTTCCTCTCACAAAAACAGTGGAAAGGATGCCATTGTACGTTCTCAAAGATGTCAAATTTGCTTTGGTGGCACTTATAATACACTCTCAACGTATCGAATTGCGTTATCAGCCATTGAACTAGACCAGAGGCGTGAGTTTTGTTTGGAATGACATAAAGAAGGATATAAGCGAGGGACTTGGGGGACTGCCCACCTTAAGCCAATAGGTGACCCTGGAGCAGATAGTCGGGGCGCGAAGAAAAAAAATCGGACCAGGTTTGATAAATTGTGTGAAATAGTGTATGCTTCGCCAGGTAGTCTGTAATAGGATATAGGTTTTTGTCGCTTTCGCTTCAAAATAGAAAGCTTTCTACCCCACCCCTCAGAGGTTTTAAGCTTGCGCGACTTGTTGTTTCAAGCTTGCCAACAACCTCTTCAGTCTCCATTACAGTTGTTATGACGAAGATGAAAATAGATTGTAGTCTAATTTGGTTCCATATGTCAAAAAACATTCCGGCAAACTCAGAATTGTTGCTTCATTGAATGTTTCCTGGGGGTAGGGGGCAAAGCCGCCGAACGACAATGGCGACGAACAAACGAATGTACAAACAAACAAATGAACTAACGAACCGAATGCCGAAGGAACAGAAAGGTGAAAGAACTGAGGGACTGTTGACCAAACGAAATAAGCGACTGAACAAGGAAGGGATGAATGAAGGAATACAACGAGCCAAACGACCGTCGTGGGTGTGAAAGTTGGGGAAAGTTCAGTGAAGAAAAAGATAAGTCACTGGACAGAACGAACGGACCACTATGAGGAATGACGCCTTAGGAATGAATCTAACGAACCAGGGGCCCTTTTCTCGAAACACCTGACAACGTACCGAGCCTGAAAACTATTTTATGAGCACAATATTTTCCAATAGTTATACAATTTATATTGATTTTGAAAGCTAAATTTTAATATATAATTTCTCGAAGCATTTTGCCATGTTTGCGCCAATAATCACCATTAACTAGTAAATAAATCAGCTCGAAAAAATACTTACCGGGCAAGCAAAGTTATCGGGAGTTTCGAGAAGAAGGTTCCAGTGGCCAAAGGAACGATAAAAAAATGCATGAACTGATTAGTAGATAGGCAAATGGGCAAATGAAGGAGAAAACGAATGAATGAATGAATGAATGAATGAATGGATGGATGGATGGATGGATGGATGGATGGATGGATGGATGAGTGAGTGAGTGAGTGAGTGAGTGAGTGAGTGAGTGAGTGAGTGAGTGAGTGAGTGAGTGAGTGAGTGAGTGAGTGAATGACTGAATGAATGAATGAATGAATGAATGAATGAATGAATGACACAGGGACAAGGTTGATTTTTCCCTCGGTGGTGTGTACATCTAGTTCACTGATGCCGCAGTCAAATTGAAATGTTCTTTTTCTTTTGCATTCGCTATCGTGGGCAAACGGTGCGGGATAACATCTTGTTCTTGAATTGCAAAGTTCTGGGAACCCTAAGTAAGACTAAGAGAAATTCCCAATATTTTCCTAGGGACGAGCATCAGTCGAAATTAAAGTAGGCATTGCATATTTTTGTCCTCTCAGGTAAATGCCACCGTCAAATCTACCAATTAACTGGACAGTCTGGTACCATAGAATCACCCGGGTATCCACAAGGCTACAGTCCTGTTCAAACCTGTATATGGCAGATTAATGTGAACGCGGGCTTCAGAATACACATTCATTTTGACCCACACTTTGACGTCACCAGGACTCCAACATGTCGCGACGAGTATGTCCTGATCAGCACTCGAAAGCAGAGATTTAGTGATTTTAATATTGTACGGAATAGCAAGGATTCAGTGGCGTTCTGTGGTAACCAGAAACCCAGCAACGTCACTTCCCCTGCTAATGAAATGTGGATACGTTTCAAGTCAAAGTCCGGCGGTCGGAGAGGGTTCAGGGCGTGGTACGGTGCAGAAGGTAAGCTATTTATGTTTCGTGTGAATAAAGCTGTTTTGTGATGATTGCACTGTAAAATACAATCCAACGTAATGTCATCTTGGCTATCCAGCATACCGACCACAATAGGGTTAGATACATCATGCCGGCATCGTTTTAATTTGGGTACAATGCTTTTGTCGGAGCATCAAGCATAATGCCAGCATAAAGAGAATAATAATAATAATAATAATAATAATAATAATAATAATAATTAAGAGCAAATGTTGCCAAAAATCAAACATTTTCAAAATATTGTGGCAACAGCTCAAAAATCAATTCCACTCATATTCTTATGTTAGGTGGACCTTAATGTGAAACAAATCGCTGCATAGTTCGTTTGGCTGAATATCGATTTGTTTTCAAGAAAATCGATATTAACGGAATTCGCTCAAAAGACCGCTTTTGAAGCTCAAAATTTAAGGCAAATCTCGAAGCTTCGCGTGACAAAATGAAGCACTCCAGAGCAATAAAAATGAACCAAACTTGTAGAACGATGTTTAAATATATGTCAAAAGCAATTTCAGCAATTTCTGCTCATTTATTTACGAGCTCTAATTAAATTTATCCGACATACTTTTGACTAGATAAAAAGTATATCAAGTTTAACCCCTAAAAAAAGTATGTAGTACCGAATATTATTCGTCAAGAATCTGGATTTCAAGAGGAGAAGGGATGTTCTTTTGCCTACTAAAAGGACTCTTTGGGGAAATTTATTGACGCGATGTTATAGAATTTTAAAGTTGGACAAAATGCGTCGATTCAAGCGATCAGAAAAGTCAGCCTTATTAACTCAGTGTACACATACACAAACAACTTTACGTTTACCGCAGGTTTTGATCAGCAAACAACCGATTTTAACACAAAACCGTTGCACCAAACATCCGCCGTTTTTGATGTGAGGATTCTCTTTTCCTATTTTCGTTACAAAACAGGCTTAAGGTGTTGTACAAAAGATGCCTTTCCTTTGAAACTAGCTCTGAACTGAACAGCAAAACAAGAAGTCGTTAATGCAAAAACATCTGTTACGTGCTTTGGGTGATGCCGCTAATTAATTTAGTCAGAACGAGTTTTAGTGAAATCGACAACTGCATGCATGTACCGCGGTAACGAAATTTTGGGTGCATCGAGTGACTTTGGGGAATAAGGTTAAATTGTTTTTTCAAATAAGCTATTCTTGTCATCCTACGTTTATTAATTTACGGACTGAGCGAAGATTCTCAGTAGATTGGTTCAGATGAGCACTTAAAAATGCGTGAAACTGAAAAAAACGTCCGTTGGTTGCGTGACATTAACCCTAGAGCTTTTTCCTGGTGGGCAGGGTGAAGGGATTTAAAAATATATTCTCTGTTGGTTTTCCAAGAGGTAGCACAGGTAATGAACTATGGCTGCATTAAAATACAAAGTTGGACATGAAAATCTCCTCGTTTTCAGTCTGAGAATGCTTTCTTTCTTTTTGTTTAGGGCGGGGCGGGGTTTGGGCTAAAGGTGTTTGAAAAGACGTTCAAGAGAATACTAAATCGACTGATTGTAAGTGCCCGGGTAAAAGTAATAGTATAAGTAAACGATTCTTGGCGTTAAAGGATTTTCAAATAAAGCGGAGCTTTTCCATCTGTTGTTTCAGAACTCACCTAACCCACCTTTAATGTATCAATTATGCAGAAGTGAAACCTTTTGCTTTACAACATCACACAACATTCAAGCCAGCCACCTGCATGTGATAAAGCTTTGTTCAGTAATTATAAAAGCGGATCGGAAAGGTATTTGCAGGTTCTCGATTTTCCGAAAACTTGATTTCACAGACCCAAAAGGCCCCGAGTAGAAATACTTAGTCCGTGCCTGCACCCTTTCCTCGTGCGTTTTAATATTCTTTAAAGGCATCTTGAGGTGACTTGGACATCTAAGTCACCCTCATATCAAGGTCGATCGTCTTCGAACACCTTTAAGAGTGATAGCGGGTCGCTGCGGCGCGCTTGGAATTATTATCTTGGAATTATCTTTCTCTTTTGCTTAACCGATCAACCGACCGACCGACCCACTTTCGCGAGGATGGAGGGGATGGGTGGGGGGGGGGGGGTGGTTGGAAACCTACTTAAGGGGAACCCTTTTCATGTTGGGGGATTAAGGGTTCAAACTTGCCCCTTTTCTTAGCCTTCAACCCCGGCTGCCCCCTCATTTTGTTGGCTCAAGCTCTTTGCGTCTTTGGCGTTTGCAAACTTTATGACTCGGCCAAACTCCTTCAACATTATTCAACAATCTTGAACACAACTTTGTTGTGCGATGTTGAACAAGGTGGGCAAACGAATTCAATACTTTTGATCACACCTGAGAACATAGAAAAAGTTGAATCAATATTTACAGAACATCATTGCCCAGGGTGGCACACCTGAGAACAAAACAAAAGTCGGCAAAATTGTGAAACATCATTAAGCTGGAAGGCCAAACTTGTTTTTGAAATTCAACAGCGTTGATCGGTGTTGAATAGAACGTTGAACCCCCAGTTAACCGTTTTGTAGTTTGCTTCACTGTTGGAAGCTTTAGAAAAAGACTGCACGCACTACAGTGTCAGTCGAGTAGAGTCGTTTTTCGTTGGTGCCTGTTGAGCATCGAAAGCGGAACACCCAAGACTCATAAAAAGTCATCCAAGTAAAGCCCGTAGTGGGTTGTATTTTCTGCCACAGGACAAAGCTCTTAACAATCTTGCAGATCATTAAATTTATTCCCTGAGAACCAGTACGAGTTTTGATTTTTTATTAATGTCTATTGTCCGTAAATAAGTGTTTGTGCGTTTAATGTACACTAGCACGTAAATACGAACAAGAACCAGGCAAAAATAAAAAGGAGGTTTAACGTATCACCACTGCCTTATTTGAAAGTCTTTCAATGCCAGGAATCGATACAATCAGTCGATTCAGTGTTCTCTAAAACTTCTTTCCCCGAAACCTATAGCCCAAGCCCCACCCCACCCTCCCCCTAACAAAACGAGAAAAGAATTTTAAGACCGAACAGGAAATTTTTATGCCTGACTTTGTATTTGAAACTAGCCATAGTATATAATATAGCGTTCATTAACTGTGCGACTTCTTGGAAAACCAACAGAGAATATATCATCAGGTAAAAGCTCAGTCTAGGGTATGTCATGCAACCAAGGTGCGCTTTTTTCAGTTGCACAGATTTCAAAGTACTCATCGAACCAAATCTACTGAGAATCTTCGCTCAGTCATTAAAGTAGTAAACGTAGGAAGACAGAATTAGCTTATTTGAAAAAAATTAAACCTTATTCCCCAAAGTCACCGGATGCACCCAAAAGTTCGTTACCGCGGTACATGCATGCAGTAGTCGATTTCACTAAAACTCGTTCTAATTAATTAGCGGCATCACCCAAAGCACGTAACAGATGTTTTTGCATTAACGACTTTTTGTTTCGCTGTTCAGTTGAGTTCAGAGCTAGTTTCAAAGGTAAAACATCTTATGTACAACACCTTAAGCCTGCTTTCGAACGAAAATAGGAAAAGAGAATCCTCACATCAAAAACGGCGGATGTTTGGTGCAACGGCATGGCAAGTTGCGATATCCTGTCAAGTTTCCTTGCAGTTTGCTTGAATTTTATCATGAACAAGGACCACAGCTCTCATCTGTGATACAGCAACATGAAGGTTAGAGGATTTTGTGTTAAAATCGGTTGTTTGCTGATCAAAACCTGCGGTAAACGTGAAGTTGTTTGTGTATGTGTACACTGAGTTAATTAGGCTGACTTTTCTGATCGCGTGAATCGACGCATTTTGTCCAACTTTAAAATTCTATAACATCGCGTCAATAAATTTCCCCGAAACATCCTTTTAGGAGGCAAAAGAACATCCCTTCTCCTCTTGAAATCCAGATTCTTGACGAATAATACTTGGTACCACATACTTTTTTGAGGGGTTAAACTTGATATACTTTTTATCTAGTCAAAAGTATGTCGGATAAATTTAATTAGAGCTCGTAAATAAATGAGCAGAAATTACTGAAATTGCTTTTGACATATATTTAAACATCGTTCTACAAGTTTGGTTCATTTTTATTGCTCTGGAGTGCTTCATTTTGTCACGCGAAGCTTCGAGATTTGCCTTAAATTTTGAGCTTCAAAAGCTGCATTTTGAGAGAATTCCGTTAATATCGATTTTCTTGAAAATAAATCGATATTCAGCCAAACGAACTATGCAGTGATTTGTTTCACATTAAGGTCTACCTAACATAAGAATATGAGCGGAATTGATTTTTGAGCTGTTGCCACCAAATGTTTGACCGTTGGTAACATTCGCTCTTAATATTTCCATAACTGTAATAAGAAATTTTCACTTTCAAGTGCTTTTAGTAAGGATTTAACATATTCAAAGGCTTGGTTGCTACTTTCAAGGACTGGTTGCGCCGTTGCATCATTATGCCAGGCTGCTAAGGCTTGCCACACTTGCCAGTTGTCTATCCATCATGGTTCAGTGCCAGTTCCATTGAAATAAGACATTTTGAGTGCTTTTGAGCATTATGTGTTGTTTATTGCTTGTAAAGTTGTAACTGATGCAATAAAATGTTGTGTTTCTGACTTATGGAGGTACGAGGTTGACTGTGTATTTTTTTGTCTGCAGGGATGGAAAAGGGCATCAAATATAACCAAGATCAGTCGAGCATAATGCTACTTCTCGAGCATAATTTTAAGCATAATGTTGTTGTTTTGAGGGTGACGCTCAAAATCATAATGCTCAAATTTTCGAGCATAATGTATTTAACCCTAACCACAAACAACTGCAACGCAGCGAAGAAATCAACTCCCATCTAAGCGGGGAAGTTCGCTATTTAGCAAAGTGAGGGCTAGTTGGTGTCTTGCATTATATTATTGGTTAAGTGCATTACTAGGCTGTTTAAATAGTGATCTTTTGTACCTTGTGTACAGTGGTCAACATATAAGTTTGCTGTTTCCGACAAAATGTTGATTACAAAGTCTACAAATGCAGACAATTGCCTTAGTATGAAATGACCTTTTTTGTGTTACTTTTTAACAATCAAGTGAAAGTTAACGATGTTATTAGACTGGTGTTGGTACTATCTGTAACCTCCGTAGCAAAGAGCGGATAGACGAGAGTGCAAAGAAACTGGAGCAAGTCAGCAAGCTCACAAGTTCCTTCATTCTCTCTCGTCTTTCTGCTCCTTTAGCTGGGTACCTCACCTGGCATTCCCCTCACGCTGGTTATTGTTGATGATTTCTTTTAGATATTGACGAATGTTTGGAACAGAGGAATGGTGGCTGTCAACATAACTGTGTTAATACTCCAGGGAGCTTCCGGTGTACGTGCCGGACAGGCTTCCGTCTTGTACCCTATGAAAACAAGTGTATCGGTAAGTGATGCATTCACATTAGCTGCTTTTATATTCACATTGTTTACAACCCTCTTCGGCCGTATGGGTTCATTTGTGACTCCAGAGGAGGTATGCAGATTGAAATATTTCTACCGTCATCAGTTTTTATACGTACCTCGGTCAAGTGATCACTTCGATAAGCAACGAATTTAGAAAGGTCAAATCTTTGTGTCCACGTATGGTTTTGGAAATCGGACAAATTCCGTCAGAGTTAGGAACAAAAAAAAGTGAACCTTTTTTTTCCAAATCAGTGATAAATTTGGATATATTTGGAAAGTAAGTCAGAGACCGTTCCCAAAATAAGACGTTCGTAAAGATTCTAACCAATCAGTAAAAGAGAAAGAAAGAAAAAGAAAAGGAAGAAGCGAGGAAACAGTGATCGATTTAGGTTCAAGCTTTGACAATTTGAGATTAATAATATTGTTCGATTTAGGTTCAAACTCTAAAGTTTGGAATGAAGTTTATTTTGGCCTCCGTAACAATAGAACGACTTAAAAGGAACTTGGGGCTAAATTGCCGGGTGAAATCATAAGGTTTAAAAAGGACAAAAGTTAATTTCTATAATAAAATAACTAACACGATACAAAACAGCTAATAAAGAAAAGGAAAAATTATATTAAAAAATTCCGGCCTTAAGGACGGTGCCTCCTAATACAAATGTATTTTTTGCAAAGATTGTGACTCTGGGGAAAAATTAGATATTAGCAAGGGTTATGAGAATCCAAAAAAAAAAATTGTAAGTAACCACGCATTTTTCAGAAATAATTAAGCAACCATAATTCCAAAAAAGCGCTAAAATACAAAGAATGTATGGCAATGTTTTTCCAAATTTAAGTTCAATCATCTCTGAAAAATGCACGGTTACCCCCAATTTTCTTTTTGAATTCTGATATCCCTTGCTAAGATCTACTTTTTTCACATAGTCATAAACCACGCAAAAATATATCCCAAGATGCACAGAACGTATGCGCAATAATAAAAGGAGGCACCGTCCTTTAAAGACTTACAAAAGGCTAATTTAGCTAAATAAAAAGAATTTTGCTTTCACGAATTTGTTTCTCTTTGAGGTATATGGTTCCTCTAGAAACAACAAAAAAACTTACAGCCTACCGCTCAAAGCCTCTCTACTATTTATAGGCAGAATGCGCGAAAAATAACCTTGAATGTAAGATTGAAGGGAAGGACTGTTTTATTTACCATACTCATCTGCGTCTTGCTCTCGCGCTCTGTTCACTAGCGTTTTTTCTTTCTTCCACTCCTTGGTCTTCTGGGAACATAGAGAGAGTGTCAACAGTTTAAATTCAAGTTAAGGTTGTTTTATTTTGACTTTGGGTTATTTGGTCAGAAATGATGCGTTGATATCATTTTCGTTTCTTTTCTTTCAAGAAGACATTGCAATTTCATTCTCAAAGAAGCGTTACCGCGCAACAGTACACGTGACGGCCCAGCCTGATACCTCCATCGTTACAGTTCGGGCTAATGCAGGGAATTTCCAAAGTCCAGTCCATTACTCGGTAGTATCAGTGAACGGCAAGCCTTACAATGAGAAGACTTCCTTGTTTGAAATGGATCCCGTCACAGGTACTGTATTGTCGTTTGATAGGACTTATTTTATACCATACAAGAAGTGACAGGTCACAGGCGACCACATCATCTGAAACAATTGTTTTATTAGTATGGAAAATTCAGAATGTAACCATATTTCAAAAAGTTTTAAACAACTCCTCTAAAACTTTAGTCTCCAGCATATTTTGATCAGTATTGTATAAAATACCAAAGAACAGGAAACATTTCAGTTCTTATTGTTGTGTTTTATTTCGTTGTCTTTATTTCTCTTCTTTTTTTACCACTTAACCTTATTTAGGCTGCGGGGGGGGGGGGGGGGGGAGGGACACATTGTGCCCGCGCTGACTTTAGCGAAATAGAACTTTTAAACGGCTAGACGAATAATCACCAAATCTCGTGACTTTTCCTAAAATTTATCAGAGAAAAGTTTCTTGTGTCAATGACGTGTCTGTGATGAGTGACCTGTTTCATAGCAACTGTCTATTCAGGAGTGTATTTTGACTATTTTTGTCTTTTTCAGTCTTTTTTTTTCAGTTTTTTCCCCTTCATTTGTAAGAAGAAAATAACCCTATACTTCTTTGTGCTTGTTTTGATTAAGTATGTTTCGTAGAACAAATTCATATATTTTTTGATGTCGTTATCGTCAACTGTATGACTGCAAGCTCGGGATTCAAGATGGCGGCCTCAAAATTCAAAATGGATGGTTTGTGACGTCATTTTGACGTCATGACACGTCATAGTTGACATATCACAAGCCCAATCTGTTAAGCCAATGACGTGCTACAAACGTGACAAGTTTCATCACAAGAGTGTTAATACTTTTCGAGATCTGTAGGGGGGCACTTTGTGCCCCCCTCAGGCTCAGGAACTCAAAAAAGCCCAGGCAAAATAGGGTTAAGAAAAAAAAAGGAAGAAAATTCGTAGTGAAATAGGAGAAAAATGCGCCAAATGACTTGCATTTCATTGGCTTCGCACCTGTTTAAAAGTTTCTATGAGGCTTCTATCCGCGGCTTCTTATTTTTCGTGAGGGGAACACAATAACAAAGCGAGGCTATAGTGATGGGGATTTGTTTGTCAAAGGTAAGCAGGTGACCAAGAGCAGCCAGGGTTCTTTCTTAAGGGAGGAAGACACAAGTCCCTAGGACAGTAGTTGCTGCAAATTAACTTTGGCTAGCCGTTACATCGTCTGATTTTTTCACGGGGGATTTTCTACTTGCAGGCATAATTTCCGTTCGTCGTAAACTCAAGAAGGAAGCCACTTATCGTCTGCGAGTCAAGGCACGCATTGAAGACGTCACGTCCCCTTTTGCCATCGTCATTATCAGAGTCAGCACCGCCAAGAGGAAAACCCACCTGAACCGCGATCAAGGATTGAGATTTCCCAGTCCAATTTATTCGGTCATCATCCCGTACAACATGCTCGTTGGACAAACCATCTTGCATCTGAGAGTCGAAAAAGGCAAAAGCACCACCAGCTCCACCG
The DNA here is from genome assembly GCA_964017195.1 of Siderastrea radians. Taxonomy (NCBI): domain Eukaryota; kingdom Metazoa; phylum Cnidaria; class Anthozoa; order Scleractinia; family Rhizangiidae; genus Siderastrea; species Siderastrea radians. Next base: position 19,837,082 of record OZ024888.1, on the reverse strand, counting down.
TACGCTACAGAGTGCAGTCTGTTCATCCCCTCCACAGGAAACCCTATTTCAGTCTACATCCCAAAAAAGGCTCTCTGAAAATCACCAGGGAACTCGCAGAACTAGGCTCTGGTGACAGACCCAGCAGCTTTGTGTTACAGGTTATTGCCAGGACTCAAGGCAAACCAGCAGTCTTTGCGACAACGCAGGTGTCTGTTGTGGTGGTCCCGGAGTACGCTGGTAATGATTACGTTAAATCGTCGATGGCGGTTGTAAAGAACAGTTCTGTTGCTGCGGACGGCTCTGACCGTTTGAGATCTCACAAGAATGGGACTTCTTCTGGTAAGTTGAAATCACCTCGAGGGCGAATAGAGTTTTCCTTGCATCGCATATTCCGGCAACCGTCCCCTGAAGCCCAGAGGGTGTCAAAGGCAGACTTACAGTTCAACAAGATCATCAGGGAGATAAAACGCGAGGTAGCGGAACAAATGATAGGTAAGTCATCATTGCTTTTGACGTCCCTTATCAATGAACTCCTGTTATCACCATTTAATCCTCCCTCAGTTTTCTTGAGATTCTCGTTGCTAGCACAACTTTCTTGAGAGAACGACAAGTTCATAAAACTTACCATTCTAAAACTCGGGCCCTGGAAGTAAATAGATATCTGGAATTCTAAAGTAAGCCTCCCACTTGGATATTTGGTGCATGTTAGCGAAATCGTCATAAGTCCATTTCTGAACAAAATAAATAGCCTCATAAGTCGGCGAAGGTTTGCTTTGCCACAATTGGTTGACGGGCAAATTTCAAATTTATGGGTTTAGAACTATGCTCAGTTTAGCCGCGAGGCGATGAGCTCCGATACAAGGAACCGGTAACCGCCTGAATTTTAATTCTACGATAGAGGTATCTTTGTCATGCATATAGAGAACCTTAGATGTAAAGAATCCAGATCACTGTCATCGAGGTTTCATATAGTAGATTAAAACGTAGGGTAAATTAACCTGTTGAAGCTGAGATGTTGAGAGAAAAGGAAATATCTCAATCCCTCTAAGATGCTGTTTTAAGGCGAGTCGGCACAAAATGTGCTTCTGACGTGTTTTGCAATGCGGTGTAATGAAATAACAAGAAATGCTTGAAGCAACAGACTGTCAGCCTAAAAGCAGGGCAGCGTTATCTGGACATGTGTAGAGCAGCTTTACCATAAGTTTACGCTTTGTTACCAGATGACCGCTCCCGCTCTGGAGTAGTGTCTGTAAGACTGGGACCAAGCTCTGTTGCTTCGGCTACCAAGCTGTCAGACATCATCAAAGAGGTGAATTGTACCCTTCCAAAACCCAACTGTTCTGATACTGAATATCACTCACGCTACCGAACATTTGATGGCACCTGTAATAATCTTGACAACCCCATGTGGGGTGCGGCAACCACACCATATACCCGGATGTTGGACCCAATCTATTATGACGTAAACGGTCTGTCAGATCCTGCTGGGTTTCCTGATCAACCGTTTGCACCAGATTTGCCATCACCACATCGCATCAGCAAAGAGTTCCTTATCCACGTTACTGAGGCTAGTGGAAACAAACACCGTTACTCTCACATGCTAATGCAGTGGGGACAGTTCTTGGATCACGACATCTCTTTCACTGCAGAAAGCGAAGGAGGAGAAATATGTTTTTTGCCAAAGTAGGTGTTATTATCAGTCTTCTGTACGTTTCTCATATGTCTTCTAAGGTGCCCATTTTCAGCTTAAGGTTGTTAGTGACTAGCCATACTGTTCTCTTCTACATCCGATCTACATAACCTATTTCTTTCTTTTTTTTCTATGCACTGCTAAGAATCGTAAGAACTCCACAAAACACCAGATTTACAAAAAACAAACAAAGAAAACATTGACGAGAACCAAGAAGAAACTCATTACACTTGAAGAGATTTATATGGAAACGAGTCCGGAATTCGGACCGAGGAAACCTTCTGGAAGGTAGATTGTGAAACCAGCGTGATGTATTTATTTTGTGTTCTTTTCCAGCTGTGACGGGTCACCGGAGGATTTTGAACCTCCTTGCTTTCCCATAATGTACCCAGACGGGTCTGCATGTACGATGTTTACACGGTCAGCGGCCGCCTGCCAAACTGACAACGAAAATGTGACTCCGCGAGAGCAGCTCAACACCATCACGTCGTTTGTCGATGGATCACAAATATATGGCTCCAGTAGAGAGGTTGCTGAACGACTAAGAGACCTCGATTGTGAGTTCTAGATCTAAGAAGCTATTGATGTCCTTTTAATTCGCAAGAGTAGTTATTTTCCTTCTGATGTTGAACTATGGGCTAAGATCGGGAAGGGCGCTGTTGAAAGCTTGAACAGTAGTTAAAAAGCAAATTCGATAACATTCTAGTGTAGCGGCAAGGCAAATTTACATTCAGAAACGTTCACAAAGTTAGATGTACCTCTGAGGCAATAAGTTCAACTATTGGATAATTTTCAAGGTACTGTATGTGCATTCTATGTGCACTGTACGTGCAGACTAATTAGTTTCAATATTTCCTCTGGGACATCTTTAAAACAAGATCTCAAAGCACACCACATAAGACAATTGGCGGTCTGATCGATTCTCAAAAGTGAGTATGGGAGGGGGGGGGGCTGAAAATGTTATGTTTATGTATCTGAAGAATATCAACCCTCTGGGCCTTATTTTCTTTGTTCGCCCCTTCCCCCGCCTCCTGAGACCCTTTCCTATGTCGGCCACAGCATCAAGAATTGTACAGTTCCTACTAATCAGTTCTACGTTTGTATAAAGTTACGAATTAGTTACTCGAGTAATAAGCTTGGCAATCATCGATACTGCCATACGCTCGGAAGGGAGAGGTGGGCAGCTACTGTCATTATCGGTTTCATAGTATTTCATTGTCATTTTTTCCTTAGCAAACAACGGTCATCTGAAAATAACAAGGCCAAAGTACTTCCTCCCATTTGTCCAGTCTCCCTTCAAACCTCCTCTGAACTTGTGTCAGTTATTCGGAGGATGCTTTGATGCCGGCGACTTCAGAGTCAATGAACAAATCGCACTAGCCTCCATGCACACCTTATGGGTCAGGGAACACAATCGAATAGCAGAAAGTCTCAACCGAATCAACAAACACTGGAACGCGGACGCAGTTTATCAAGAGACTAGAAAAATTGTGGGAGCCATGCTTCAACACATTACGTATAACCATTATCTGCCAAAAATTCTGGGTGAGAACACTATGCCTCCTTATCAGGGATACACTAATGTTCACCCTGGAATCCTAAACGTCTTCGCCGCGTCTGCGTTTAGATTCGGCCACAGTATGGTAAGGCCTAAATTTGCAATGCTTGACGCTAATTTTGATCCAGTGGCTCCTGACGTACCTCTGATCGATGCGTTTTTTAATAACAAACTGGTGCAGAGAGAAGGTATTGAGCCTGTGCTTCTTGGTCTTCTGGCCAACGAATCGCAAGATACCAACAGAGAGATGGCTGCGGGACTAACGAAGCACCTTTTCCAGCAGCCAGAATCAGAACACGGTTTTGATTTGGCGGCGCTAAATATCCAACGAGGCCGCGATCACGGTCTACCGGGTTACGGCGCGTGGAGGCGCGAATGTAATCTTTCCCACGCTGACATCTTTCAAGAAACAAGCGACGAAATCAAAGATGCAAGATCGCGACACTTACTTCATGAGTTATATGAAGATGTGGAGTATGCGGACCTGTGGGTGGCGGGATTGGCCGAGGATCCGGTCCCTGGAGCAGTAGTTGGTCCTACATTGCATTGCATAATAAAAGAACAATTTCGTCGACTGCGCGATGGTGATCGCTTTTGGTTTGAAAACAAAGGTGTTTTCACCGATGAGCAGATTGCTGAGATCAAAAAGACTTCGCTGTCGCGTGTGCTGTGCGATAACGTGTTTGGCATTGTTTCCGTTCAGAGAGATGCTTTTATTGCCGCTACTGATGAACTCAAGCGCGATGAATGTACCCAGATTCCGGAAATGGATTTAAGTAAATGGAAGGAAAATCAGCCATCCCCTCCTGAGACTTGTAAGTAGTTTAATTGTACTGAACTTGTAAGTGATTAAAGCAAAATATGTTGATGCTTGCTCTAGAGTTATTAGCGTGTTATTAGTGTTAATAAGGTAAGAAAACGGATTGAAGGAGCATGGGAACAGGCTAGGCTGCTCATTGAGGTTTGCACTCAGCTTTTGTACCATGAAGCTACAAGGATCACTCTCACTGGCGGGATGTGATGGATTAAACCGGTGAGTGTTCATTGGCTCTTGGGAAATGTTGGCGATCCGGCCAGAAGCCACCAAAAGACAAGTACAGTTGCGTTATATTCAAAATCAGAGATGTTGGAGCTATTTTTTTCTCTGGTGAGTTTAGAGAATTCTGTTTTGAGAACATCCTTTCTTTTTAACATCAGTATTTCGTGCAAGTAGTCTGAATGAAAATAGCCACAAAGGTCCGTAAACTTTTTCCATGCGAACACACATTGTACAGTGCAAGATGAGCGAAAACCGCGGTTATGAGGTTGATCAATATGTAAAACTCTTACAAGAAATGTATTGATTTGTTTGACAGTTGGAACGTGGTCATCCTGGGTTTACACAGTCAGAAAATCCACAGGTAGTTGGGCTGTGTCTTTAGCGGGAGACCTGTGCTCTGGCAGCTCAGTGATGGATATTGAATGTCAGCGTGCTGATGGCTCCTCAGCTCAGCTGAGTAACCAGGTGATTCATTGTAAAGAGCGAGTCGGTGTGTTCTGTCGAAACAGCGAACAGTCAGGAGACAGCCAGATCTGCGGCGATTATCGCTTCCGATTTTTATGTTCCAAAATAGAAAAACCCGGTGAGTAGTTACAGCGTCTGGCTTGTAGTGTTTACTCACTTACATCCGTTTTGCAAAGTTTCATTTGCAGATTTTTGTAAGACAAACACAAAAGACTGACACAGCCAATAAAACGACACTTAAGAAATGGGGATCTGGTCATGAGAAAGAAACACGGGAGGGTGTTTGGGAGAGTTCTAGACACACCCTAGGTGTGTGCGTCAGTGCAAGCATTTTGAGTAGCAGTCAAACAGTCAAAATTGTTTAGCTGGTTTGTATTTCGATCTCCGAACCTTTGCAGCGTTAAGACGTTTTGAGCACCGTTGTAAACTGATGTCTTAAGGTACCGTGGCTGTCTACCTTCCTAATCGGCAATCGATTTTAGTCCAGCATTATTTGAATAACCTTCGTTTCCTTTATTTTGAAGTTTCAGAAAAATTTAACGCTCAAGAGACGCCAATATTGCAGACCAGACCCAAACCACAGTGCGACACAGGTAAGCTAAATGAATAAATTTAAAAAAAGGAAGAAACATAAAATCGTTGAAAGAATTTGTGTGTGTGTGTTTTAAGGCTGCGGGGCTATAGTTTATTCCCTTTTTTTAACGTCGAAACTTGTGTTACCCTTATCATTCTCCTAACTATATGGCTGTACAGGAGGACCAATAGAACTGTTTTCCCTGTGAGGAAAGTGTGCGGGCTTCATGCAAAAGATTTTACCACTCGCTTGTGATGCTTTGAATGTTAACGATGGTGGGTCCTAATACAGAGGTATTTTTGCAAAGGTTATAACTATGGGGAAGAAGCAGATCTTAGCAAGACCTACTGAAATCTAAAAACAGAAATTTGGGTAACCGCTCATTTTTCAGAGATAATTGAGCAACCATAGTTCCAAAAAAGCTGTAAAATACAGAGAATTTATGGCATTTTCTTTCCAAATTTAAGCTCAATTATCTCTGAAAAATGTGCGGTTACCCCCAATTTTCTTTTCAGATCCTGATAGCCCTTGCTAAGATCTCCTTTTTCCACATAGGTCATAAGCCGCGCAAGATATGCTGTTGTATTACCCCGAATATCTCGGACTAGACCGGGGAGATACGCAGAACGTATGCGCATAACAAAAGGAGGCACCGCCCTTAACGGTGGCATCCTATAGTCTTTGTAAGCGCTAAAACGCAGCCTTGTTGAAGTGTCTTTAGGGAGACACCCATCCGACTTTCCTTTATCGTTTGAAGCTGTTCAGTACGACACTATTCTCCACGCTTACTACAGTGAGCCGAACGGTGACTACATGATCGCTGGCAAGAACAAAGGACAACCCAAGAGACGTTTTTTACTCTCATTTGACACAAAAAAGATTACTCGTAGAGCCATAGTACATTCTGCTAAGCTGTACCTTTATCTCACTGACTTCGGAGGCAGTGACGTGGCAGATGACGTGGTAGCGATTCCTCCAAATTCGTTGGAGGTTTACCAGATTACAAGCACCGACTGGCATCCTGAGAATACGACCAGTGTGATTCCTTGGCACCAGGATTATCTGGGAATAGGAAAGGATGTGGCAAAAGATAAGTACGTAAATACCACGTTATTGCTTTATTTTTTAGTTGTTTTAATTATTGCCTAGCAATAGCCATAGACGTAAACTTTTTAAATGTGCCATTCATGTTTCCTTCGGTGATTTCATCACGGGAGTTTTTCAGTAACTGTGCAAAAATACCCCGTCATCTTCTTTTGCTGTCTTGTAAGCTTCTTGTAGATAAGACTAGTACCGCTTATGCAGTGATTTATTTTGATCTTGATCCTTCTGGTGAAGTAATTGGATTCTCATTTGCAATACGAATGTTTTAAGGAACTGCCAAAGTATTTCTCCTTGACTAAAAAGAAAGGGAAAAGAGCAAGGTTATTCAAGGGAACATTTACAATAAAAAAGGCTCATTTGTTTTGTGCTTAAGTAAAAATGTAGCGCCGGCAGAATGTCTAAGAGGAGATATGTAATAAACCTATTTTATTGCGGTCTCGAGAGAAAACGAATACTGTGATCGTTTTGAGAATCAGAAATTGCTTTCCGTGTTCTCATATAAGTCAAAGTTGTGGAGACGAGTAGATACGAGTCCTAGGCGAACGTTTCCACAGCTGTTGCTAGCTCTCACAAGCTTACGCTGGAGATACGCAGTACCTTTTAAGCATCCAGGAAGAAATTGTTTAAAAATTTAAGCATACCCGGCTCGATTTAGTTCATTGCCTTTGAAGTAGCTGTCGTGTTTTATTGCGAATGAAGCAAAATTATTTTAAGTGTGCTTATTGTATAAGTGGTTAGTCCTTTTCTGGTACCGTCAGCTTTGTCTCTGAATGCAAACTTATTTCGCTTTCATACAGGCTGGCGGAGAGTGATACCCTTCAACCAGGTGAGGGGCACCGATGGGTTGAGCTAGATATTCAACATGCCATACGGAACTGGCAAATCAGGCAGCAGCCAAATTATGGACTTATGCTTAAGACCAAGAAGGAATTCAGTGCTAACGCAGTGATGAAATTCGCTTCCAGTGATCATCCACTCGACGATTTACATCCCAAACTTGTAGTTTGTCTTACCATACCACCGTGGTAAGTCTATCACCTAAACTCATCCACAGCTCTATCAAGACAGCCATGGACTAAATATCATGTAGCTGCGGAAGAATCTCGTTCTGTTTGCATTAGGGGGAGTGTAGCAGGGAATTCTTGCGGAGTCATGTAACAGGCTAGGAGTAGAATCCGCACAACAGATTTAGATGATGTTTCCAGTCATTATTTTCACAGCGGTCAAACACACGACGGGTGCGCAGTTCCCTCCATAATTTTAGAAAGAAAAATACAGACAACTGACAAAAGTTTCACTTTAACCGCAAAACTTAACCTTAAGCTTTTTACGTTTAAGTGTGTGTTCAAAATGAAGTAACTGTCATGCACAAGTTTTGCCGGAGTGAAATTCGGTTTCCCGGGACATGTTCTGCATCGTTTTTATACGAACTTCGCGCTCGTAAACGTTTGATATCTGTGAAATGATTCAAACTCCAAAGCTCGGAAAGACCGGAAGTGACGTAGCTTTTTGCGTTTGACCGCTGCGATGTCATTGTCAGGGATCCACGTAGGAGGCCGCCGAATTATAGAGAGGTTTGACTGTATTACAGTGTTAAAACTGTTTGCCGAAGTTTACCAATAAACTGTGACCATTCAAAATTGTAGGAAAATTTATTGCAATGCAGAAGCCGTATCATCACTAGCTATATACAAACCTAAATTCTCACAATGGACATTAACACTATTTATTTTAACCAATTTTAAGGAAGAGGGGTGAAGTGTTAAATGCCATATTGTTTCTAAGGAACGTTTCTAAACATCATATTTTGAGAATCCCACGTTCCACAGGTAAGCTATTTGCACAGCTTTGTTCCCGTGTTGAAGAGGTTTTCAATAATTTCGATTTACTCAAACGGCATTTACTGCTTGACATTGGAATCAGCATTACTAGTTAAGGACGGTGCCTCCTTTTGTTACTGCGCATACGTTCTGCGCACCTCGAGATATTCGGGTTTCTAAAGGAATTTGCTCCCTAATACAACAACAGTTTTGCGCGGCTTATGGCTATGTGGAAAAAGCAGATTTTAGCCAGGGCTATTAGAATCCAAAACGAGAATTGGGGATAACCACGTATTTTTCATAGATAATTGAGGTTAAATTTGGAAAGAAATTGCCATGTATTCTTTGTATTTTAACGCTTTTTTAGATTTACGGTTGCTTAATTATTCCTGAAAAATGCGTGGTTACCCACATTTTTCTTTTTGGATTCCAATAACCCTTGCTAAGATCTACTTTTTCCCCATAGTCCTAACCTTTGCAAAAATACATCTCTATTAGGAGGCACCGTCCTTAAAAGAACGCCAAGATGCAAAGCCTGATTCAATACCCTATGTAGTACGCGTTTCCGTAGGTTTTTCTGCGCGCTATGGCGGCGCCAAAAATATTTTTCCCATTTTCGTGCGGACAAAAAGCGAAAAATGCTTCACATTTGCAGAAAAGCCTACGGGAACGCTTTTTACTCTGGCTACTGATTCATCGATTTGTTAAAATTCACATTACGATAGCAGTTATGATGCTATAAATACGTTTGAACATCTCTTCAATAGCGTTTCTGTTTTCGTGTAAATGGTAATTGCTTACATTAGATCTGAATTAAAAAGGCCAAATTTTCCCTAACTCCTAAGAATAAAATTCGTACTGGCTCTACTTCTTATCTCCAAGTTTTAGAGTTTTTCCTGATCAACGTGCGGTTTGGGACTAGTATAACTAGCTACGCACGCGAAATTACTTTTAAAATCAGGGGTTTACCCTCACACATTTCACCGTTTAAGGGCTCAAAACACATCAAAACAGCTTTTTCCAAAACAAAAGCCTTAGCAAATCTCTTACCAATGGCTCTAGATTTGAAGCTAAGACTGACCCCACCCTTCATCCCCGCCTCCCTCCCTTATTTACAAAATTTCCTTGCAGGAGGTATTTAAAAGATGTTGGCTGTTGGTACCTACTGTATTAGTCTTTTTTTGTTGTTGTTTGCTTTGTTTGTTTGTTTGTTTGTTTGCCTGTTTTTCTATTTTTTTATCGCGTCTTTATTCAAAAATGCTTGAAAGGTTATAAATGTAAACTCAATTTGAATGTCACGGACTGACAAAGGAAACACCCCCACAGCAAATTAGAAAAGGGTGGCACCTAGATAGAGCTTAAGACTGCAACTTATTTGTATATATATATATATATATATATATATATATATTTTTTTTTTTTTTTAATAGAGCGGTTTCCAATTGGGTGTCGAAAGTAATTTATGATGATTTGGATTTGCTTTACTACACCCCACGTGATTGGTTAAGGAAATTCGCGCCATTTTTTTGACCAATCAAAAAGAAAAATCAAGTCTCTTGTGGCTTCTTCGCGTGCATTTCTCCCGCGCTTGGCATCTGTCACAAGTAATTGCTTCGAGATCTGATTGGTTCATTGTGTTCCTTAATTGCGTCTGTTGTGATTGGACAGTGGAATTATTTTGCTTTCGGTTTTACGACACGCAATGAAAAACCTCTCTACTTTCAAGCATCCTGGCACAAGTAAAAAGAACTGAAGAAAAAAGACTACTCAGTATTTATTTGAGTGATTTTTCTCCATCTTCAACTCTCGTTATTTCCGTCTTCGTAACGATGTTGGAAACATCAAGACGTGGACTAGATTACGTAGTAATAATGATAATAATGATAAAAACAATGAGGAAAGCTAAGAATAAAATAATGTTGATGTTAATAATATTTGCCAGCTTGACTTGAAAGTTACTTGACATAACTTCCCTACCTTTCACCCATTCCCACAGGCCTTTCAGTTATAATTCAACTGAATTCAACTCCATTCAGCAATGGAGGCTGTTAAATAAGGTCATGTAATGTTTCTTTCCACAAACCCGCATTCTAATTTCCATCCTTATTTATTTCTCTCGTTCTCTGCTGGCTCTGCCTTTCAAAATAAGAATTTAGGAACACTGGAAAGTTTATCATCGCCTTAGTTGTTTTAAAGAGATCATTTGCATCGCGTGCAACACATGCACTTATTCCGCTGGCGTGCTTCACATTATCGCGCGCCACACGCGAACACGCATTTCCTTTGTCCCCAACGAAAATATTAGAGCAAGTCTACTATTCTTACAGTTCTTACTGTGGCTCGCTTCATTGAAGACCTCGTGCTAATCGTGGCGTCATGTGGTGTATAGCTGCTGTTTTATCCACCTCACGATTCAAACTTATGACAAAGCTGCGAACAGAAAATAGTTGTTCTTATCTGGACATTCTTTGGGCAGGACGTAACTCGGTCAATTTAGGGAAGGAAAAGGAGAAGAACAAATTTCAATGTTGCCTAATCATAACTGAACTTCTCGAAAATGTTTTTCTTAACAGCCGTCATGAAAATTTCGCCGACGTTATTACCTAATGATAGGGTTAAACCAGATTTTGTCCTCAGGAAGCCTTCTCCGCTTTCATTCTGAACGTGGCAGGAAAGTAATAATATTTGAACTGTTGACATAAAAAAGTAAATTTCAGAGAATCCTATCCGACTATCCGAGCACTGTTTAGTTTTCCATTGCTACCGTATCGTGCTTCTCGAATGTTATATACAGTGACCAGTCGTCCGCTATTCTAGGCCTGAAAAAGAAATACAGCAATTGCAAAAATCTGAAAATTTGTTTTGGTATAAGATTTATGTGATATGTAGGAGTTTTCCACTAAACTAACATAACATAAATGTCTTCGTTACTCTTGGACACTGTGATAAGAAGTTAAACAAACTTTATCTTTATTATTTGAAATATAGCAATGAAAGCCTGTACGCGTTATTTCACAACTGACCTTTAGTTTCCTGTCTGTCTTAGATGGGGAATATTTCCCAGTCCTGAAATAAACAACCTTGTCATTTTGGTGACCCTTTTAGTGATTTATGATCATTGTCGGTTCTCTCTTAGTTAATGCCGGTTTTTCCCTTAGATTTCGAGATAGCAAAGTTTAATTAGCCGGCACGTGGTAACATTTAGACTCAATAATTCAATTTTTTGTCTATTTTATCTACCGATCTGATGTTTCTCATTTTGTATTGGGCTTTGACTGATAAAAAAAAATTACAGAGATAAAAAGAAACTTATAGAGAATCATGGAAACGCCAGAAATCTATAATGCCGCATTTTTCAGGCCACAGAGGAAAGTGTGCTCTTAACAGTGTAGTCTTAAAAATCTAACTGTGTACGCTGGGTTTGCATTTAGGGCTGGGATGCAACGTTATTGGACGAACGCCGAATGCAAATTGACAAGAGCACAAAATGATAATGTCTCTAAATACGTAACCTTATGGTTAGAGAGTTTAAATATAAGATGCAGGCTTATGATACAGTTAAATTCTTTGCAGGCGCGTCGTTAATCACTCTGATGTCAAGTGGCGGTTAAGTAGTAACTTAGTTCTCGCAGGATCTTGTTAAAAGTCGTAAAGTTTCAAACCGCTGAGAATATCTCAAGAATCTTAAAATCACCTTCTTACCGACATAAAAGGATTTCTCCTCAGTTGTAAAGTTTATGTGGCAATCAGCAAAGAAGCTTCGTTTAGTACAGTGAAGTGAACGTTTTAGAACACATAAGCCCAAACCAGTTCATAAGATGTTTTAATGTGCCTGTCACTAACTTACTCTTCGATGTTTGAATTCAGCAAAAACAGGTGCATATTGCCCTGTGCGTTACAAAACAAGTGTACCGAGAAGGGTTGTTACAAGCCTTCTTTTGCCATCCTCACATACAAAACAACAAAAATGCTGTCAATTCCTTCTTTGCCGTGATCAATTTTAGATCGCCATACAACTGATTTGCCAAAAACTTTCCCCGGTAGCTATAATGCAAAAGGAAGCTTCACGTTTTTACGGGAAAAAAAAGGCTGGCAACGAGTAGGAGAAATGCGAGCCTGAGAGTAAATGATGGCCGGTTAATCAGACTTCAATCCGCCCATTTCCCGTACATCGCACGCAATCCATACTATTGAGGACATAACACCTCTTTAATTAATATGCTCGAAGCGCAAACAAGCTGGCAACAAGCTATAAAGACAAGTTCTGATCTTGCCACATGAAAACGTTTCAGCGAGAATTAACTAGGCGCCAGCTCGACTCGGCGACATTCATAAACATTTAACGGTGCGCGTTTCAATTACTTGTGATCCAAAGTCATTATTTCCGCCTGGTAATAGCATGTAAAAAGCAGCACACCGCAATACGCGCGAATTCTTGTCGTCCGTTTGCGGTCTTGTGGTTGTTTTGTTTTCATGATGGCCTCTCGATTAAGAGATTTTTGTTATCTGATTAGTTTATGTATTATTAGACAGCTAACTTCAGAAAAAAACTGAGCTGAATGTGCGAAGGAGTTCCTGATATGCGGACGGGCACGAAGCAGATATGATAGATTATTACAGTCTCTACCCTTTGTGAGAAAGAGAAACTGAAAGTTGCAGCCAAAAAAAACAATGTCAGAGTCTAAACTAAATAACTCAGAGTTACTGTCTTTAGCATGGAAAGCTATACATTGTATTAGTGAAACAAACGAGTTCACGAGCGATAACGTGCAGTCTCTATCAGTAAAACGCCTCACTCTTCAAGTCTGATTGCTGTAGTGAATTTTGGAATTTGTATTGATTTGTATGAGTAACTAGAAAATTTACTTATCGTAAAAGATTGTAGGAGCCTTCTTATACAAAAAGATTACATAATTAATATTACAAATTTAAGAAGATGCAACAGATAGCCTTGATAAGGTTTTATAAGACGCCATCTTGTTTTGGTCACCCCGAAATGGTCGAGTGCCAGAGAGTTGGTCTTAGGCGCTGAATTTCTATTCAATCACTGCAAAAAGGTGTCTTTAGAGAAATAACTCAACTGTGAAAAAAGACGCGTTATAAAACTTACTCACACACTAGATGGACAAAGGACTTGAATAAGATAAAAAGAAACAACCTGAGCACAATATTAGTTCTATTTCCTTATTCGTGACACGTTCATTAATGTACCCAAGTGGTTATTACTTGTTATGCATGTGCTAATGAGATCCATATCAATTAAACACGGTGACAATAGCTGAGATGGCGCCGAGAACTATTGACACCGACCCGGCTACGAGCTCAGTGGCGCCCTTCACGAGACAACATGACCGCCAAGTTGTAGTTAGCAAAGAGCTAATGTGTGCCAACACACATAGATGCTATTTAGCAGGACAATAACAGGATTGTGAGTATTGTAACAATGAACAAGTATTTCAACCGATGTAATATCAGCATTAAAAGCCAGCCAGAGGCTACTTTAAGCTATAAAAAAGTTGAGCAAAAAACGAGCATATACAAAAAGAACACGTGAGCTGCTCTTGTTTTAAAGCCACAGTTTGGCATCAGCAAATTGTCCCGTTTAAGAACGTTAAGGACAACCTACACTTTAACAGCACGTACTTGGATAATTTTCTTCCTGTTTTGAAGTACAATGACCATTAAAACGCACGAATGCTATCTGCTTGTGTAGTATTATATCGCGCCAAATAAAACATGGAACGGCGGTCTATTCGGCTTTGGTCAGGTTAAAAGCCCCGCTGGGTTTGATGGGCGACGGGTTGGCAGTTTACTGATTAGGTCAGATCATTAGAACTATTAATTGCCGTTTGTTTGTCTAATTGATATCTGTTAACTGCTTAATTATGTAAACGGTATACTTTGCATGAAACGTACACGCGCGATACAAACCGCACGCATATCTTGGTTTTCCTCTGTGAAATCTTCGAGGAAAGACATATTCTTTAAAAGGCACTCCGACAGCAAGTCTCATACGTTACAACCTAACAACGTGTCCACACAAAATACATGATCAGTTTAAACGGACAGGAAAACTCGAAATTTGCCTCTGCTTAGTTACGTTGTGTCTGAAATCTTTGAAAGCTTGCCTCTTTTCTTTCCCCTTTTTGTTCCCGTAAAAAATGGCAAAATGATATAGCTTTCCCGAATAATTCTACAACCTTCTAGAAGCATTTCTTCCTTTGTAACTGCACAGAAACGAGACAGTCAAGCTTTCATCACACCCAGGCACTGGCGTTTGAAGTTCATTTACGTAGTTTGTAATTTCAGGCCTTTGAAAAATTCCACTGAATCCTCATCAACAGCATAGTCTTGGCCGCGCTAACCATGTTCCTGAATATTCGTGTAACAAAGAACTATATGGTGACAACTAGCCTTAATTAATTTATTTTTGTAATAAGGCTACACATTTTTAGACTTTTTTAGACATTCTGGAAGGCCTTTTTGTCGCCCCTCGGTGTGTACTTGCGTTCCTTAGAGATTTATTTACATAACTTCCCAGGCTGCAATTGGATTGGGTTGTGTTGAGTGCCTTCGTTGAAATCTTGCTTGTTGAAAACTTGTTTGCTTTCGCATGATTTATGATTTGTATTTTTCAAACAGAAAGATGTGATACTATATGTGTACGCAGACTTCGTGGCGAAAACTTAATCCTCTTGGTACTTTGACGTTTAGGAGAACACGAATAGGACCAAGTTCTTAGGTACTGACAAAATATAACACAATGCTTGGATGTTTAACTAGAAAATTCAGTTTTGTTTGTTGAACTCTTTCTTGCTGTAGCTGTCGCCGTAAAACATAAATTAAACTGGAGTAATGGCCTTAAAAATGCGGAGAGAAGAAATAAGCTGGTCAAAACTGAAGCATTTTATTTAAACGTGACAGGGAGCAACCGCGATAAGAAAATAATTTAAGCTCAGTGCAATAAGCGTAATCCAGTGACTAATATGATATGGAATTAGAATGTTGTGACAACTAATAGGAGTTAGAAAGGTATGCACAGATATCTGAAAGCAAGTACGACCTTGAACTCAGAATTGAACAATATTATCAGAGTATTCAGTAGCGGGCGTCAAAAACAAGAATTTTTCGATAAAACGATAAACCATTCGCTACGTTGTTAATATTCTAATGTGCCGCGAATGATAAAAAGGCGGTGGTCGAGTTTCGCTTTGCCTGTTCTTGACTTTGATGAATGAGGGTTACTTTCGGACTGTGCAAGGCCAAAACTGTAAGATTGGGTTTCCTTTCTAGACCGCGCTAGGGTCTTGTTTAACTGTCTGGCAATTTAGGATGAACTAAATTTAGTACTTTTAAGTGATATTCCCATGTCAAAGTACATTTGGAGACGATTAGACTAATTTTTGTTTCTTCAACGATTACCGAGCGGGACAGCAAAGACTCGACGTGTTAAAAGGATAACCGCATCTTTAAACTCAAGCAGGCAAAAGAGTGCGTTTCCTGTTGTACTACGCAATTAGTGCTCAGAATTTTTACTGGAACAATTGTCAACGACTAAACTACGGTAATCCGCCGTAATAGCTGCAATTGATTATCCCATTATAAAGTTCCTTGGTCCTCATTGTGTAATGTATTGTGATACTCACTTGTCTTACAGGAAGAATATTTGCCTCTTTGGTTTCTAATGATTGGCTGGAAATCTACCCTCCAAAGGAATGCCAAACGCCATCAAAGATGATTTATGAAATACGCAAGCTTTAACACTGTTCATTTAGATCCGGAGTGTGCATGCGATAACTAGATTTCTGAAGAGCGTCGGGCAGCCATGAAGGAGTCTGCTAGAATTTTAACCATTCTCTTCGCGATTTTTGCGTAAGTAAAACTTCATGTTTTTCTGTTATGTGATGCTAAGTACTTAAGGAAGACAAGGAGCTACTGCTTACGGTTGAAAACGCTCTATCACAGAACCTTATCTGTTTCAAGGATTTAAAGCGCGTTTAGTATCGCTGTGACGTGAGATAGTAAGGATTTTTCCACTGACTTGAGTAACTCACAAAGAGAATCTGAGAGAGCGTAGGTTTTCACAGTGAACTTTCAAGACACGCAGAGGTTCGTTCTAGTCCAGAGCTGGTCTCTCACTAAATTTGAAGCACGATGCTCCTTTGAACGTCTTTTCAAAAAATAACTCTCTTAAGTAGTATGTTGACACGACACACAGATCTGCATGACTTTATTTCCTTTTGCTTCCAGATAAATAATTTTTCTGTGCATTGTTTAAAACGTTTTCTCTCGCAGAATGTCAACCGTGCCTGAATGCAAGGGAAAGAGGCGACACCCTGGTCGCGGTGGAAGGGGTAAGTTAAGTTCAGTTCTGATGCAAGTTTATGTGATGACACAAAGACAAAATTATCGTTGATAAGCGCATACGTGACCCAGTCACAAACGGGAAAATGTTTAAAGGCTCTATAACAAGCTATTGAGTAAATTTCTTCTTTTCAATAAAACTGCTCGTTGAGGGTAAAAGATGGTATTGGCCACTTGGGGCTTCCGGAGGTAGACTGCGTGGCGATGGTTAATCAGTCTTGAAAGAAACTTTACACAATAAGGGCTTTCCCTGACGCCTCAACACCATAAGAAGCAAGTCAGCCTTTTTATTAGTCTCGAAGCAAGTTCAAATTATCTTCGAACTGTGACAGTATTCGTCAAAAGATGACATCTTCAAGTAAGTTCCTTTATGAGTTAAATAGAGAAAGCAGGAAAGAGTTTTTCTCTCGTCATCTACTATAAGGTCTCGTAGTTTGTTCATGGCCTAAATATTTATTTCTCCCACCTAATTTTTGTTTTTCTAATTACTCGGAAATGTTTGCTCAGGATCGATTGTCTCTTTTTATAGCGCGATGCCGTCTTTTTTATCGCGGACCGTGTTTTCTTTTTCAATTTGGTCAAATTTCATCGCGAAATCTTGATAGTATCGTGAAGTCGGCTTTGTTAGTGTTGTTGACACAGCGTACCAATTTAGCTCGTTCTCGGTATGAGAAGATGGTTATACCATTTTGTTCGGAAATAGCGTTTATCTCTATACAACCTCGTAATTATGTATACACGGAAACTTTAATCTTAGGCAACCACTTACAATGTGGTTTCGATTACGTTGATTCCACATCATATCTATTTGTTGCCACTCGACATCTTCGCGGTTCATGACAAAAAGAAGCGGCAGTCATGTGTCTTCTAAAGAAAAAGCCTGGCCCAGTTTTAGAACCAATAACGATGTTTAAACGAGCCTACATGGTAAATACGTTGGTTTATTGCACGGATTTTGGGGTTAATCCATTAACAAGTCATTGAATCAAACAAACCTCCTTTAGTGAACGGACCACCTTGTTCGAGCCGTAGTGTTTCGTCGGCTTAAAAAAAATCACCACAGATGACAAATGTTAATGGCTGTCGGAGTGGGACCTTTAAGCCTTAATCATATTCAGAGCACTAAATTGGCCTTTGAGCCCTAACTTTTCTTTTTATTTCGCTGTAAATCGGCTTTGAAGCGTTAAAACAACAAGCAATATGTTATCGATGTTTGTTTGGACAAGGGCTTAGCTTTAAACGTTTCACGGTCGTGGGAACTCATGGTTAACTGAAACTAATACAAACCATCGACAAAAGAGATTGTTCTAGTCCATCACAAAAGGCGTTCAAAATAGTCGATGCAGAATCTCAACGTGGCGTTTTAGTCAAATACTGTAGTAGGGTTCTTTTATATTTAGCGAAATAAATTGTCAAAGTATTTACTCTCTGGTTAGGATTTCTTTAAACATGAGGTGTGGCTTTAAATCTTCTTTTATGTTTAATGTTCTTTATGAACCAAAGAAAATAACACCTTTAAATAAGATGTAAAACCCGGTGCGTCAGGGGCCGCATAGTTCAGCAATAGACCGCCTAGCTGGAACGATTCCAAGCCAAAAAAAATGAGAAAAGGTCACACGCTTTTAGAAATCAAATTTTACTTTAAGTGCTTGACACAATATTTCAAGAGGATTTTTCCTAACATGGTTATCATTAAGATTTTTAAGCTGCCTTTACGTATTAATTTCCTGAAGTATGGGTGGCCTGTCCTCATTTTCCCATGCATCTCAGAGCTAAGAAACTATGTAGTACTGAAGCCGTGTTAACCTCTGTTTGGCGGGGTCGTTATCCAGCATCTTAAATTATTCGTCGTTGTGATAGTAATACATGTTCACACGTAGAGATCATCAGAACAAAGGGAATCATCACCACATTAAGGTAAATTGTCTTCAGATTTTTAAACATTTTCTCTCAATTACAGCTATACGAAATGCAAGGAAAACAGTGAAAAGAATTTGAACACTGATGTGCGGGCTTATACAGGATTTAAAAATTCTAAGTGAATCTTTTTGGCCAGAGAAACAGCTTTTTATACTAAAGAGAATAGAGCTTTGCAAATATTCTATCCTAGTTTGTTCGTTGGTTAATTGATAGTCAAGATCTATCCTGGTGTATGTTATCATCGATACCATTAACAATTTCCTTCGGATTACTGAGAGTAGGCTTTGCGGTTAGAAGAACGCGGATTTAGTCTTAAAGGT
Source organism: Siderastrea radians (assembly GCA_964017195.1). Lineage (NCBI taxonomy): Eukaryota > Metazoa > Cnidaria > Anthozoa > Scleractinia > Rhizangiidae > Siderastrea > Siderastrea radians. The sequence goes on along the minus strand of OZ024888.1, from coordinate 19,818,246 downwards.
AATTTTGTCTATAACTGGATTCAGTCTTGGGCTGCTCTTCACGTTGCTAAGGAGCAAAGGAGGAAGGGGCAAAGACATTTCTGGACCCTTAAACAAATGTATAGGAATTTCGCTTTTGGTTTTAGTGAAATAAACGTTATGTTGTTAATCATCGTCTTAGTTGAATGCAAACTTGAAAAACTTTAATACGAAAATGGATCGGTCAAACAGTTATGTAAGTGGAATGGTCAAGGGTAATACCATCATTTTAAAAATATGATTTTTTAGCACATAAAACGTATAATCAAATTCTGGGTATTTGATTAGGTGCAAAGCATTGTATCAAAGCAGGCTTTTAATTTGAAGGTAATCGATTTTATTGTTTCAAAATTACAAAGAAAATATTCCAAGTAAAAAAATGTATGTTCTAACTTTTGTGACGTCATCACGTTACTCTTTACCTAGCCATTTACTTGTTTTCTACAGTCTTGGACACAGCTCAAGAGACTTCCCCTACGGCCAATTCAACCCTGTTACTTCGATGCGACAAGAAGGCAGTTCAAGTGACCCAGACATCCGGAACAATCCGCTCTCCAGACTACCCCCAAGCGTATGGCACGGACTTGCGCTGCACGTGGCATGTAAAGGTGCCTAGCGGATTCCGGATCAAGGTTCGATTTCGTCGCCAGTTTGACATCGAAAAATCACCAGGATGCTCCAAGGACCACATCATGCTGTCTACTACAAAGAACTTTCGTAACCCACTGATATACTGCGGGAAAGTGAGGCCCCATGGAATCATAACACCACAGAACTCTGTCTGGATTCGATTTCATTCTGACAATGCAACCACTGGCAGGGGATTCTACATATCATACATGGCAGTAGGTAAGCCATCATGTCTGAGGCCATAATGTAAGCCAGGAGCTCACATACTGCGCTCTCTTTCTAAGTCCGTTACCGCTCAAGATTACTTTAGTCTAAATATCAGTGTCTGTAGATAAGGCTGTCGTCGCTTGCTGTGATAAGATTCTGGAATGGTAGATGGCAATGTTACACCTTCCATACTTTGTTATAAGCTTCGTGTGCCAAGGGACTTAGCGTTACCTAAATAACGTCACTAAAACAGCTTTCTAAAAGGCTCAGTCTCCGTTAGAAAATAAGAATGTTCCTACTTTGCCAAAAACTCATCAGATGTGTTAGTATTTGCATGTGGCAAATTTCAAATTTAGGCATAAGCAAAGCAAACTGTATTAAGTTTGTCTCATGGGATTCCCTGTAACAATAGCTTAGTGGATAGAGGAAACGGCCAGTGCTTATGACAATTCAGTTTACTTAGCTTCTCTTTAGCTCCCAGATTTTTAGGGTTCCTCGTACTGAAAAAGTACTGGCCGCTTTGTGATTTTTTCGAATCAGAAATCTCGACTTGTTGCATCAGTTCCTATCAGGCCACATTCCAATTTAATGGGAAGTATTTCACTTTATCCTGATACAGATGAAAACGAATGCAAGCGTCCAGTGTGCACATTTCCCAGTCTGTGCAGGAACACGGTCGGAAGTTACGCTTGTGACTGCCCGGAGGGATATGAAAACAAGGGAAGAAAGGATTCCGCACGATGCGAAGGTATGTTCTCTCCGTTTAACACCAGTGAGCTTAGTGATAATATAAATTTACCATTTAACAATTGTATGGGATGCAAAGTCGGGCAGGCAAGCTTTGAGAATACATGGACCAGTAAAAAAGGGAAAACTCAACTCGAAAATTACCATTCGAGAGACAATATGTATGCTGAGGTGAATTTATTTGTCTACAAAATGAAGGTAAGCATGAAAATGTTTAAGTTACTCGAATTCGATTTATTTAACTTTAGCAAGGCTCAAGATAAATTAAATGCTGGCTGTTAGATGATACCTGTAACAAAATTAATAACTCACAGTTGTCAATGGTGAATGGTTAATGTTTTTATTTTCCATATGATTCTGAAAAGCACCCGATAGCAGAATAAACAGAATGAAAGGAATACGGGTTACTCGGAATATAAACGCTTTGGGAAATTTTTGGCGGGAAATCCTACGCTGCCGCCCGCGCGTACGCAGACATAGTAGTTCTCAGGTCACCTCCGCCATGGGTATTCCGTTTTTAGAAGGAGCGTTCTTTTCGAAATTGAAATTCCGTGTATTCTGTTATTCCTAAACCGGAATACGAATAGCCAGAATAGTGCCAAAGAATGCACCCTAAGAATCCCTCTTCAGATAGCTAAACAGTGAACAGGCTTTTCGGCCACGATAAGGCGAAAATGAAGAGACCTGCTCACAGGCTACAGATAATGTTTTGTCAGTTAATTTTTTGGTAACTTTACTTTTCAAGTTTAAAGTTATGTTCAAAACGTTAAGTTACAAGATATCCACCAAAGTTGTCTTCTACAATAGACTATTAAAATGACTGAATTTAAGTAATTTAACCTATGTAGACATCGATGAGTGTAAGATTGGAAATGGGCGCTGTGAACACAAGTGTATCAACACGGACGGAAGCTATTACTGCATGTGCAGGAGAGGCTACAAACAAGCACCGGATGGAAGAAGATGTAGAGGTAACGACACGTTAATTGAAGGCACCTCTTTTCCACCAACAGGATCTGGGCTTTAAAGATGAGCTAGTAAACAAAAACGCCTTAAAGTCCAAAGGCAGTTTGCAAAACAATATCCTTTTTTTATCTTCAAAATTATGATTCATGATTTAATTTAGAGTCTTCTTGGGTACATTAAAATTAGGATAGCTTTGTTTTAGAGTACGTCTTTTTAATATATGACCTAAAAAGGCCTAAAAAGATGGACATCCATTTGTAATCCGGTTAGAGCCAAAGAGAGTACAAGGTTTGGTAGGACGTGCGAAAGAAGGTGGCAAGGATCAATAAGTCACTATCCGATAGGGAGTGAAATGTGTAACGACCGCCAGTATTAATTATAAAAAAACTGAAGACGAAAAAGACAAAGTAGAAAGGAAACCAATTCAGATAAAAAACCTGCGTTTGCAGAAAACTTGGCATTTAAAGTTCTATTAGTTTTAAACTTTCTTATTTGTTACCAATTCGGTTCCTGCTCGAAAGATAGGAAAAGTACGTGAAAAACACTAGGTGGCAAATATATAGACTACAAAACAAAAAGGCGATTGCTGATTTTCTGTTGTTTTATGTTACGCATGAAGGGGGCGGTTACACATTTTAACTCGTTTATGAGCTTCTGAGCAAGAAAGATCATGTAAGAATAGAAAGAAAAACAGATTGGGCACAGCTAAACGCAAATCAAAACTAGGAGTACTAGAGTGTAGATATTCATTAGCGGAGCCTTGCTTAGATGAAGCTAAATTATATCTTTTCTATACTGACTGTGTTCGAGATATACACTGTAGCTCAGTAGAACGAATATAAAATTTTAATTAAAATTAAATGTTGACTACTTGCAGTACTTTTAGTTCGTACCACTTACAAACGCCCTCAGCATATGGTTGTCAACGAGAAGATCTAAATCCATCCTTCCTTTTTCAGCATCTTAGGCAAATGATAAATTAATCTTGTGCTACTTTCCATGGAAAACTGTTCGAACCCCGTTCACAAGTTCCAACGTAAGACATTGACCTCACTGACTGAATAGCGGCTTCGATACATCCAGCTACTTGATAGACATATCTTGACAACAACTTGGGAAAAAACGTATTTATTTCACTGTCAATTGATTTAAAAAAGGTGAAACAAGTATAGTGAATAAGCTATTGAACGCGAATAACCTATGATTACCTTAAGATCTCCCCAGCTACTCGCAACACCTGAGTCACTCAGAGACTATTTATTTATCGTTATCGCTGGGTCGTAAGGCAACAAGGGAATATGGCTCACATTGTGCCTACACAGACTTTTTGCATACAAAGAAAATTCCTCAGAGATTTGATTTCCACATGCTTTGGCCGGCTTCACGGTCCGCACTTCACTACCTTGCTTTCTATTTCATTATGCGCTTTGATTTATACTTCAGTTTGATTTTAATTTTCTGAGCTGAGATAACTAGCTAATTGAAAACAAGAGCCGTCAAGACTCCAGGAGCAAATCGTTACACGCATACTCTATAGCAAATTTCGGACGGCTGAAAAAATCAATCAGAATAATCATTCCATTCCAATAGTCCATCCCAATTAATAAACATAAATTCAACTGAGGGGTTATTAATTCTCATTTTCTTGACTTTGATTTTCGTCCTGATTTAGGTTTTATTTTATTTTACCTACAAATATTCTTAAGTTTACATTATGTTTTGCACGGCACTTTGCGGACTACGGACTGTCCTCTCTCTTACTTTCACGGAAACCTGCAAGAAACCAGAGCAGGTGTCATTAACGAGCCATTTTGCCGACCATTTGACAGATAATTCTACCTGAGCATTAACATTATTGTTTCCAATGGAAACACTTTCACTTATTTTAAAGCCGGGCTTTGGTAAAAATTCAATTAAGATGATCTTTTTTGTCTTTTTGAAGAAAGAAGCTTAGAAGGTCAAAGCCAACATTGCCCAGCAAACATGTTATAACATAGCTAGCAAATCCGCACAATGAAATTCACCATACGTAAGCGTGCTTCCTATTGTTGAGCAAGCTGATGGAGTGAGCAAACAAAGCCTTTTTTAACGAGCAAATCGGCGGAAAAACGACCACGAAAAATCACTTAACAGCAGAGTTAAACAAGGGAGAATTTACAACAAGGAGATTGTAGAAGAGAGCTTCATTTCTTAGGACGAGCAAAAATCTCCGTTTGTTGAAAAAGAAAGCCAAGCTTATTTCAAGTCTTTAGCATTGTGTTTACAATTTCTTTCACCGTCCGGCTCAACAAATGTCTGTGAATGATAGGTTTTATCCAGAAGTCTTTTGACACCAAAATATCAAGACACGAGGCAAAATAAAATACATTATCGCGATCCAGCGGTCTCTTTTGATTGCGTTTGAGAGGACGTTATTTTGCGATAATGTCGTCTCAAAATGCTGGCTTGTGATTGGTTCAAAAACTGTCATGATAACGCGGTTGAGGTCAAACTTCAAACTTTTCTTCACAAAACCACATTCAAAATTTTAGTTTTTGCTCAGTAATATAGTTGGAAAAACCTTTAGTACAATGTTATTCATTTATACAAGCACCTTACCTTGATAGATTGTCCAAACTGCAAGTGCTAAAACTTTAAAACTGTGTATTTTTCTTTAAAACAGTTTGTTTTTCGGTTTTGATGCGCCCGCTGTCTTGCTTTATCATTTGTGTCCCACTTTCAGCCTGGAAAAGAAGTTGATTTTCACGTTATTCTATTATTTTGTCGATCCCCGTCGTTTAAAAAAAATTTTGTTGGTGCACTGAAAGAGTTTATTTTGTTTCATTAAGCAATTTTTGGTTGAAAAAGCGGCGAATTCAAACATTTTGCTGCAAATCCAATATTGTTTTCGTGAGCAAGTACCGTGCGTGCAAATCTTCACGACGAGTAAGAATTTCTACTTTGATCAACAGAAATATTGCGCCGGCTATTTGTTTTTTCGCGAAAAAGAGACATGGATCGCGATAAAAATCTAAATTCGAGTTTGAGGCGACATTTCGGCTTTATAATGACGGCGTTGGGAGAAAATATATTCCGTATTGGGCTTCGTCGCTAATACGGAATATATTTTCTCCTAACTAGCCGTCATTATAAAGCCGTATTGTCGTCTCAAAATCGAATTTAGTTTACAATAAAATGGTAGAAAAGTGTTTAAGAACACTTTAAGATTCACTATTTAAATAAAGCTAATTAGAGCACTGAACAAAGTAATCTTAAAACTGAAGACCAAAAAGGGCGTCTTCTTTTTCGGCTATATACTACACAAAATCAGGTCACCGGTTTAACTGCAGTCGATGTAGCTTCAAGTGTTCCGAATTGAATTAGGATACCATGTAAAACGAGTTGACTCACTTTCTCAATTGTTTGATTCAGTGTTGTTTTTACCACATTCCGTCCGCGGCCTCTGAACCGAGGACCACTACGTTTTGTGGTTTGTGTTCCCAGATAGTAAGCTGGGGAATTCTAATGTTCCTCATTCCAGTAACATTGTTTCTGAGCTGCATAGAGATTATCTGTTTAGGTTGTAATTCTGTCTTCAGTTTGGTCAATCAAGCACAAGATGAATGCGAAACTATTTTACAGAAAACATGTCACATTTTAGAGCCAATAATTGGACGACTTTTTCCAAAAATTGTTCTGGGAAATTCACTTCGGGGCAGTTTCACTGATTCATTCGGCGTTGCAAAGAAACGCTGCAACAATTCGCAACATTTTCTTTCAGTAGTGATCAACCAGTGTTCCTTTTTTATCTTTCTCGTTTTTTCTCTCGCAGTTTCATGATTTTTTTGGCAATTAATGATAGAGTTTTGAATTAACTGCGTATTCGCATTGCTTATTACAAATTTCAACGCAAGCGAAATGGAACTGCAACATTGCGCACTTTCACTGGCCGGCTATGTTATAAAACAACAACATTACTGGTTCATGCTTACAGCTGTGCATATACACCTAATCATGTTGCAATAATGTTTTCATAAAAAAGTGGAAAAAAGAGTAAAGAAAAAAGCCAAAAAGAATTTATTAGCCATGTAAATTACATTCTTAGATTTTACTATTTTTTAAATTCTCAAAGCACTTATCGACTACAGTGTAATGCTTCATTTTGATATCAAATGAGTTGATACAAGGTAAATTGGCCACCGCGTATAGCTAGACCTTTTGAGCTTTATTTAGCCCTTTGTCAGAGCAATTCCCTGAATGTAGTTAGGGTGCCTAATTCATTCCTATTTGGCTTTTTAATTTTCTCTCTTTTCATTTTTATAGTCTTATATGACAACGTTATTGCAACCAGGTGTATATAGAGGAAGATATTACACGATGGTGAGAAGACATGAATTTTATGTTCGAGTGGCAGGAAGAGACATTGTTTTTGCCACGCTCTTATATTTCTGTCGTGTTCTCCAAACTTCCTGCGTGCATCAGAACTCGATATACGCACGCTAAAGCATGAAACAGTTGTTAATTTTGACGAAACGACATGGGCTCACTTATCAAGACTGAAAAATTAAAACGTTGAGAAATGAAGTGCCTTCCTCTATCTAGCCAGCTCCATAAAAAAAGTTGAAAGGGTCAAATTCTGAGGTCTAGAACCAGTTGCAAATGTTGCGCAGCCGTTCTTGCTAACACAGAGAAAATAAAACGAGCGAATATAATATCATAAGCTTTCGGTTTTTGTGTTCAAAACATCCGAAGTGGTATTAAAATCAAACTCACCGGTCATTAATTCCGCCCTTTGAAGCGTTCCATGTGTATAACTGAGCGCAAATTTTGTTTTAAGGGTGTTCATACTCAAGTACACAACATCAGAGGTCTGAGCCAAACGTTTTTAATTTGTTTTCTTAGAGCGAAACTTCTAGCGGCGTAGTAGTCCTTTGAAGTCATAGTTTGCAACCCGCTTCTTATCTCTTGCGGGTATAGGGTGGGTGGGGGGGGGGGGTTGAGGAGGGGGTAATGTGAGGGCATAGTTACAATGACAGCGCTTTCCTTCAAATTCTCTTCGAGAGTAAACGATTATTATTATTATTATTATTATTATTATTATTATTATCTTATTAAATAAAAAAGAAAGAAAGAGGTGAAAACAGGCTTATTTTTTTAAAGTGACGACACAGATAAGAGCACTGCTAGTCAAGCATCTAATAAAGTGCTATTTTTGAAAGCATAATCTATCATATGCCTAGCTGCAGGGAACTCTACGTGTCTCATGGTATTTCAGTGTCAGCGCAAATTTTCAGCACTCAATTAGAGTGTGATAAACGTTTTAAAACCGGTCGTAAACAAGGAAAGAAAAATAGTTCAAATTAATGGGCAATGTGGTTTGCCCTGTAACTCGTCGGCAGAGAGATTGTCATATTCTTGACTATACTATATCGGATGAAACGGAAACTTCGGGGCAAAAAGGTTATGCGGTATTCTTTAGTTCAAGTAACTTTATCGCGTAATTTCTGCCTTTTTAGCTCTTCCCCTTTTTGATCATTTCCTTGGCGCTACTGAATGCTTTGGTTTTAATAGATGGTGGCTCTTTCGTCGTAATTAGAATATATAAATCTGAACAAAAAACAAACCGGAATTATTCAAGTAGTAGTTATAAGGAATATATTCGGTAAATTAAACGTGACTTGGTAGCGAGCCAGTTGTTCTTCAATCAATTACGAATCACCCAGTCAGGCTAATAAACTGAACAAATGCCACACGGCACTGTCGTGTGCAATTACGGCAAATCTAATTAATACATCAAACGATAATTAAGTAATAGCTTTAAAAGATTTTGTCGCTATGATAATAACGACTTGAATTTAATTACAAATACACACTTTCGCTCGTTTTATACGCTCACTTTAAATTCTATGAAACAAGGCTAAACTAAAAAAACGATGAATTTTTAATTTCTCAGCAATTTCAAAGACGGTGAATTGAATTCAATACGGCAGTGGGATCTGGGTAGCTGAGAAAGTAACCGTTTATCTTTTTTTTTTCTACTCTTTAACTTGTCATGTCCGACGTAATAAATCAAACACGGGACTTCAATAGCACGGCATTAAACATCCTTCTTCAGCTTCAAGTAGTCAAAAGATCATGTCAGCTTTGCAAGTGTTTGTTGCATATGCAGTCGAAAGATAAAAATAAACAACTAATGAGTTTATTGGTCTCTGTCCACCACTGGATTTTTGTCCCACATATTTTGATTTCGGCTTCCCAAAATGTTCTTCCATCGCCTTTGGAATGCCTGGCATGATCACAATTGATGCAGGCCGAATCATGGCGGATAACATTCAAACTAAGAAAATGTGTGAACAATTGTCCTGCTAATTGTTTGGAAGGTGGTCATGAGGGTCGGTAGGAAGAAGGGCAGGAGGCGATAATTTGCATAAGCCACTTTTGTGCAAATTATCGCCTCCTGAAAAATTTAGGTGAGAGGGCCTCCAGCCGATTTTGATTTGCGCCATTTATAATCCAACACTTATGAAGTCAGCCAATTAAACAGACTCAATTGCTAAATTAAAAAAGTGATATACTGAGCAAAGTATCAGTTCGACCGGAGGATGTTAGTGTAGTCAACTTCGCCTTTTAAAACTCTCACTTCTCGGTTCATTAAGCTTTTGAGTCTGTGGGTAGAAAAAAAAATTTCCAAGTGTTACCACTTAATCGAAAGCTGTTGAGCAGTACTTTCCGACGATGCTGTACAGGGCTCTCATGTTTGAGTCTGCGCAGACCGTAACAGTCAAATAAAAGCTTAACTTGCTTTGTCCTGACATATCTGTTGCACGTACGGTTTTGCGTGTGTGGAAAATTCCCCGAGCACTACTTTACTGTGATGCTTTTTGTGCTGTACGTGATTCAAATTTTTGAGCCTGCGGATAAGATCCTAAAGTGTGACCTCGCAAAGCTATTGGCCAGTGCTACACTTTCCTATGGTTCTGTTTATCGACATTTTGTTATTAAACGAAATTTGGGAATTCTTTATTAGTTTACAACGTGGGTTTTATTGGGAGGAAATGAATTAATAAGGGCATCGAAATAACAAGGCTGTGCAGTCGAGTCTCTCCTCGATTACCGCCCAGTCTGTCCTACCTCGAGAATACAGACATATTATTTTGGATGTCACTAGTTTTCACTAGTTTACTCGTTTCTTGTAGAGATCTAAAATGAAATCAGTTAACCCGGTTCTATAAAAGAGACACCTATCACGATTAAACGGAAACTTAGTTCTGCCTGGTGTCCTTAATAAGGAAGCTCTACGTATCGATTGTAGAATACTGTTGAAGTTTGTTCTTTTTGGATCCAGTTGAACTGCCCGTAATGACGCAAATTTTTGTGTTACAAAAAATTGTGGAGAAGGTGACTACATTTAATTGGTTTCTGGGAGAAGATTTATAACCTCTGCAATTTCTGCAGTTGGGACTGTTTGTCGTATTCGACGGTTGAAACACGTTTTCAGAATAAAATGACGCAATGGGTGCTGACTAACGTTTTCTAGTTCGCGTGGTTAGTTGCTTTGTATAAATCTTACTAAATGTGATCGAAGACCTCAGCTCACAACACAAATCAAGCCTCAGCTTCCTTATATTCTTTAGTCTCTAAGATACACTTAGAAACATAAAATTAGGATCCTAATAACTTGAACTGTCAGGGCGGGAAACAAAAAGGCGTGTACAATATATCAAAAGTTATATGGAGTACTTTACTGTAATTAGCGAAACAGTGGAAGCTAAGGGTGGAATCATTTGCAGCAGACGCAGCTATACACGTATAACTGTCGCCTTAGTGCGTGGGAACTTTCTTTTGTTTTTTAGTCAAAAAACAATAGAAATTCGCACGTGCCAAAGCGACAGTTATACGCGTATGCTGCAAATGAAACTTCCCTAAGTTCCATTCAATTTAGCGAGAAGTTCAAGGAATTAGCGTTCGAGTTTTCGAGATTCTGCTCAGTTCAGAAACGATGCTACTTACTTGATTTGTAGGTATTGTGCTCATATCCTCCCTTCTTCTCAGCAGATCAAAACGAGTGCAGCAGGAACAACGGTGGCTGTTCACACTTCTGCGTCAATTCTCGATCCTCCTATCGCTGTACCTGCCCAAAGGGATACGCTCTTCATTCCAACAAAAAGACGTGTTATCCAGGTAAATTCCTTATATCAGGACGTATGTGCTAACTTTTCCAACAAAATTGAACGTTGATCTACAACGTTAAGTGATTGTGTTAGAATACACTAGAGAAATTGTTGGAGATTTTTTTTCTCTTTGCATTGGTTCCCCGCGTGTCTGTGTGGGAATATTAATTGCGTGATAGAAAGCCTATCCTCCAAGGAATTAGTAAAAAGCCGCCCTGGTTGATTTATTTTCCTTGTCAGGCTTTTATTTTATTAATAAATCAACATCGTGACATTTGAAATTGGCCATTTGTAGACCGCGGGTCAAATGGTTAGTGCGCGAAATCCGGCCAATGCCTGTTCATAGGTCAAAATATTTCTCCAATTCTTTACCGCCAAATGCAATGCATTGCTATTATTAGCGAAATTTAATATCCGATTTTGCGGAGTACATGCTGGTATGCTGCATGTCGTCGGTCCCACAATGGCCACATTTTAACCTTGAGTATTCTTTAGTTCCTTACTGGGTACATTATATAAAAACCCTAATTTTGTTCACTGTAAAGTTTCATTCGAAATATACCCAGACTCATTAAAAGTCGTTTTAATGTTTTTCATCTTAGCATTTAGACATCGAGATTTAACGATAATCAGACGCAACACGAAAAAGTCATTTTAATCGGGTAAATCATTCTCTTCAGATAAATTTAAGGAAAATCTGGTTACTTATTATTTACAACTGGAAGGAATAAGACTTGGGCACTGGAATTTTACCCTGGAACTTTACTTCCAACCACTGGAAATTTATCCTTTACGCCTTAGTTAGACGTAATCCCTTTCAAACCTTTTATAACTTAGTGTTGTTTGGGAGTGGGTTTTATTCGTTAGTTTTTGGTTCACTTGCATCGGGGAATCGTCGATAACTAGCCTTGCATGTGCAGAAGATAATAAACTTTGTGAAGTAAATCGTACATGTAAACCGGAGTTAACTAGTAAGAAAGGTTTTCGCATTTGCGAACCAGTTTCGCAGTCGCAAGTAAAGCACGAAAACTGTGTCATTTGTAAGGTCTGGGAGTGAAACTAGCTCGTCTGGCTCATATTTCAATAGGTTTTATTGACGTTTCTTGTTACTTTTATTTAATGGCCATTTCTCTTCTTTTCGTTACAGTAATTTCCTTCTACCGTGAGCAGTACACAGTTACTGTAAGAGAAAACACGCAGCTCAATACAGTGGTTACTAAAGTGGAGGCAAGAACATTTCCCAAGAAACATATTATCACTTACGCGCTTCTGTCAGAGAACCTTAAGAGGCCCGCGCTATTTTCCATCAACTCAAAAACTGGAGAAATTTTTGTCACTGGTAAACTTGACCGAGACGAAATCCGCAATTTCTTGCTTGAAGTTCAGGCTAGCTTTCAAGTTTCAAACACTTCCGGTGGAAGCCAGTACCGATCAGCAAAGTCATTTGTACTCATCAACGTTCGAGAACAGGGGAGCGACGAAGGGCTGTCTTTCACACGCTCTTCATACCACCTTAAAGTTCCATGTAACGTGTCGCAAGACACAACTGTTGATCGCGTGAGAACTGCTGCCTCCGACAGCATCGGGAGCACAAGGACAAGATTCAGATTTCAAAAGAGACTGGATTACTTCTTTATCACGCATAACGGGAAAATCAAGACCCAAAGGAGTCTCCTACTGTTTTGCTATAACACCCCGGGCAAGTCCTTCCGAACAACTATTATTGCCCGGGATACTGGAGGTATAAGGCGAAATGCATACGCCTTAATTCAGATTGTCATAACACCACCGGGATTGCTGTCTAAGGACATTGCTGGCGTGGCACCTGATGCAAAAGACACCATAACTCGCCGACTGACGTCTCAGTCAGGTGCAAAAATTGAACAACGAAAAAGCAATAACTTAAGTACGAAAAAACACGAGAATACTGGAACACTGCCGTAAGCACTCTCAAGATTGTGTTGTATAGTGTAGTTTGTACAGCGATTGTTAAAAATACTATATAGAATGTAGATAGTAATGTAACTATGGTATCTGGACTGGTCCACAATAAAATTGTGGAGACAACCTTAACTGTAGATTGAAGCCAAGCCAAGATGTGGATTAAGACACGATGGGGACGTGTTTAGAATCCAGATCCTTCAGTACACCTGTATAGCTTCATAGGGAAAGTAGCCAATTTAAATCCAGATTTTGTGATCAAAAATTAATTCGATTCTTCGTTCCGTATAGGGTGAAAAACATCTTAGATGGCAATCCGAATGATCCAAACATGGAATTTGAATTTTGTCTTAAGCTTTATCTGGTTTCTAATAGTGCGTTTCATTATATTTAAGAACCTTAGATCTTGTCGTAAAAAGCAAGGGTTTGTTTGCACGAAAAGAATATTCTGTATTCATCCAATCTTGGTAGATGTACTGCGTACTAAAAGGAACAAATGCAGCCCCTTTTTCTCTATTCTTGTGGCTACTCGCTAGGGCAGTAGATTCTCTTAGCAGAGGGGCTCAGGCCTTTCGAGAGAAAAAGATCGAGAGGCGCTAATGAGAAAAGAAGTGCTTAGACGCGCAAAATGAAATTTTCTATATTCAAGCGTTGCTGCTATAGAAAAAGTCTCAAACAGTACGAGGGATGACACGTTTGAAAATAAACCAACCAGTAGCCTATATTAAAGGAAGTATAATAAACTCTACTCTAGAGAATGCCTAGCTGGGAGATACATGACATATATGGCCCCCTACATTCCCGACTCCAAATAAACGCGTTTATCTCTTTTGTGGAATAGAGGCGTCATTTCTTTATTCACGCCACGGGATTACTTGCATTTATTAACCGCGACGAGCAAATGACCTAATATTAATTTGCAATAGAAAGAAATCCAATGATTTTAGCAAATGAAATCTTCATAACGTACTACGCGCGATAAGCTCCTGATTAATTGTGAAATCAAGACTACACAAGAACTAAAGCTTCATGCTTAAGTCAGCATAGTATAAACCATTGAAACCCCACCAACCCTAGGCCTGGAGAGGGGTGATGGAGACGTAAGGGAGAGGTGTGGGGGAAGTATGTCTTGGAATTTCAAGGGTCGACACGCTGTGATGACCAGTCCCAGTAGCCCGCCGTTCCATACGACTTTAGTGCTCGCTCGCTTGTTCGTCTCTCAGTGGAATGTCATGCCAAAGGCGGATGGAGGGACGCCGCGAAATCAACAAGACCCTATCACTTCCCTTCCCCCCCCCCAAAAAAAAAAACAAAACAATAATTTTCACTGCCTTATTTGAGTTCATACCTGCAAAAAAAATATTCCCTTTCTCAAGATCCAAAGGCAAATAACTATACCCTCTCTCAGACTGGTAAGCATATTAAAAGCGGCCTTCACACGTCAAACTAATGTTGGCCAACTCGTGTTGGCCAACTCAAATTGGTGCTGGAGTGTGTAAACGACACAACAACATGCTGGCAAACTGTTGGCGAAAAATGGAACATGTCTCTATTCTTGCCAACGTTAGTTTGACGTGTGAAGGCCGCTTAAGACAACCTGATACTCAAAATCTATTACCCTTTTTCAGAACAAAACAGCTCAGTTTGCAATCGGTGGATTTTGCGGAGTGAAATTTAGTCACCTGGTTCTTAGCAGGAGCATATCGCGATTCCGTTCTGTTCTTAGCCAACTTGTATAGGGAAATATACACATTTTAGCCACTCAGGAGGCGGTAAAACAAGGCCGTGATTACGAAAAGAACCTGGGTATGAGTACACTCCATGAACGAAATAGACTGGTGCGAGAATGAAGGCCTGGCTGCTCAGTAAATCAAACATGGTGGACGAGTTGTAGTGGTGAACCTTCGCTGGACATGGCAGAAACACGACGGCGACCGTACAGAGTTTGTAACTCTGAACGGACAAAAACCACGGGTATAGTTGCACAAAGCCTTGAAGAACTTAAAGAGAGAGCTGGGTCCAAGTTAGGGATATCACCAGCGAGTTGCCGTGTGTTTTTGGAGAGAGATGGAACAGAAGTTGACGATGAAGAGTATTTTGGTTTTCTTGAAGATCAAACGAAGTTCATGGTTGTTTCTGATGGAGAAGAGTGGAAAGTTGGACCACAGAGTAAGTCCTTATAACAGCTCGCTTTTTTTATTTTCAAATTGCCTCCGTTCATAGTATTTGTCGTATAAACGAATTTCAAGCTTCATCGTAGAGGAAACCAGTGGTTTCGCCCCGTTGCGATTTAGCCCCGTTGCGATTTAGCCCCTTCGAGTTAGCCCCGTAACGAATCGAGTTCGCCTCCAAAATATATCGAGTTCGCCCCACGTAAATCGAGTTCGACCCATATATAAGAAAGTTATACTAACGACTTTTGATCCCTTCTAGAGTTAGACTTAACTGCCAGATGAACCGTAGAATCTCTGTTGTTGCAAATGGCCGAACGTCGCATTGTAAAATGTTCAATGATGTTTACCACTGACAAGCTCATAGCGAGGCGCTGCTACTCGCAGGAGTTCGAGAAATCAAAAAAAAGTGTTTTCTGTAAAGAACCAAATTCACAGCGCGTCTTTTAATGATATTAGCATTCAGGGATTTAGTTGAGAAAAAGTCTCACTTGTGAAGCCTATTTTGAGTTGAGAAAAAAATCTCACTTGTGAAGTCTATTGTGTAAGCCGTCTATTGTGTGAGTGCGTAGTCAACTTACCTTGAATTTGTTTGTTTTGTTCTAGAAATCAAAACAAATAGAATGCTTTCTAGTCGAACCAAATTGTTGGAGTGCGGAGTCAACTCCCATTTGAATAACGGGTGTATATCTTTCTTTCTAATCGTTCCAGTCAAGTCTTTAATTCAACATTCAAAAAAGTTAAGTGAAACCACGTATTTATTTTTCCGGCACGCGAGTCTTGTAATTTTGTTATTACGAAGGAACTGCAGTGAGAAAAAAAAATGATTAGGCAAGTATTGTATTGTGTTAGTGTAACATCATTAGAATGTCAATAAAAAGTTAACTCTTTCATCTCTGTTGTTGGATCAGTCTTCACTTCTGTTGCATACCTATAAATTTTATGAAGCAGATCTTTCTCTGCCGTTCTCTTGAAGAAACTTTTACATCCTGCGCCAAAGGATTTGGCGTTGCACACGCGAGTCTTTTATTTTTTGTCAGTATTCAGGAATTAAGGTGAGAAAAAGTTTCATTTGCGTTATTAGCATTCAGGAGTTGAGGTGACAAAAAGTCTCACTTGTGAAGTCTATTATGTAAGCCATCTATTGTGTGAGTGCAGAGTCAAGCTCCCTTTGAAGTTGGAATTATTTTTTATTGTTTTGAATGGTGTATGTTTTTCTTGCGAATCGTTCGAGTCAAATCTTAACGTGAGATTAACTAAACCAAACATCATGTTTAGTAGAACTCAGTATTTAGCGGCTGACACGCGAGTTTTGTAACTTCGTTATTATAAAGGAACTGAGGTGAGAAAAAAAAGAGGCGGTGAACAACCTATTTAAACCTGCGACTGCGATAGTGAACGAAGTCCTTCTAGAGGAGTCAACCGATGCACCCTGCCCCAGTCTTCCCAAACCAGAACACCTGGCATGTGCAGCAAACTACTTGAGGCAACGCCTTCAGCCCTCAGACCCCAAAGATCTGGATTTCCAGATCGTCGTTTTCGAGGAGTCGCCATCTTGTACTCTCCCCAGGTTTCGCTCGCATTTAGATCCACGGATGCCAAGATCGATCACGAACACGACAATATTTTTTAAACTATTGGGTTGACAACAAAACTAAACTAAACGCTTGCTTGATAGTGAAAACTAAACTAAACGCTTGCTTGGTAGTGGGGCGAACTCGCTCTACTTTGGAGGCGAACTTTGCTAACTGTGGGGCGAACTTGGTTATATGTGGGGCGAACTTTAACGGGGCTAACTCGCAACGGGGCGAAACCACAGTAATTCATCGTAGATAGGGCCTGTTTATGTACCGGTCAAATTGAAGCTTAAACATCCACCCCCCGGGCATACCCCGGGCATTTGACTGTGCATCGTGCCCAGGTAGGGGGGAATTTGAACGTTGCCTTGGAAGGGTGGGGAATTTGAACGGGATTTATCTCTTGTTCTGGTGTAATACTCCTGTGAGTTTTTCAGTTTTGCAAGGTTTGACGGATTTTCAAGATAGAATTTCGCCTTTGTTAGTGAATAGCTCTTTCAAAAGGGTCTTCAAAAGAGGTCTGAAGGTGTCATCACGGCACATCTCTCTCTGAAAATTGTGAACAGTGTTTGATTGAAGACGAAATTTGTCTTTGAGAAGAGGTATTTCAGAACTAATTGGTGGGGCATTTGAACGGCTTTTTTGCCCTGAGGAGAGGGAATTTGAACAAGCCAGTCTTCAAAAGTTCAAATGATGATGATGATAATGATGATGATAAACTTTATTAATGTGTCAAGGCCACATAGCCTGGGAAAATCCCATACTAATTTGGGGACACAATTAATAGATATTAAAAATATGTAGAAAGAAAATTTATAATACTTAGAGCTATATAAAATATTTATGATAGTCAGATATTAAAAATATTTATAAAGAGAATTTAAAATACTTAGAGCTATATAAAATAATGATGATGAGCAGATATTAAAAATATGTAAAAAGAGAATTAAAAATACTTAAAACTGTATAAAATAATTATGAGGAGCAGAGGGAACAGCCCTTGCAGCCATCATCTATGAGCAGACTAATATCGTACTTGCGTATCTGTTTCCTAAAAATATTTAAAGTTTTAGCTGATCTTATGTCTGGGGATAATTTTCCCCACAGTTTTGGTCCAAGATATCGCAAAGAATGTTTACCATATGTAACCGTATTGAAACTTGGTGTGGAAAAGTCTGACTGTCTTAAAGAGTAAGAGGAATTATGATTATTAAAAATATTACAAATATAAGTAGGACATAGTCTGTTCCTCACTCTGTACATTAAAAATTGTGAACAGGAAATGCCCAGGGGGTTGCCCGGGGGGTGGATGTTGAAGCTTCAATTTGACTGGTACATTACAAAGAGGTATGTTAACCCTGGTGCTAGGGTTCCCTAGCAGCCGAGACAAAGCTGTCCCGGGTTTACAAGCAACTTTCTCAGGTAGAGCTGCCCTACTACCCAGGGCAACTCCAAGCGTCACGCTTCAGTTCGCTCGAGAAATAAAACTGACAAACGGAAAATTATTTCAGCACTAAAGCTGCTTTTTGTCTGTACAGTTCAACTTGTTGGCCTAGAAGATTATCACCCTGCAAGCAGAGCCTTTCTTAAACTCCGCGAGAGAAAAGAAAGACTGCAGAAATTGAGTCAAGTCTTTATAGAGCATGCGCTTGTTGTTGCTTTGATACAACTTCGAGCCCAGGCCGAATCGCGTGGCCTCAAACTGGTGTTTGCCGATGCCATTTTGCCTTGGTACAGTGGGCTTAGTTTTGGCCTTTGGCATATCGACAAAATTAATGCATGCAGGGAAAAAACCTATTTGACGATAGAAAACCGGGTTGACTAGCCCATAAGTTGGGGCTGCGGCGACTTAAAAGACTTGTCTTGGTTTCTGTAGAGTCTTTCTTTTCTCTCATTGAGTTTAAGAAAGGCTCTGCTAGCAGGGTGGAAGTTTATGTTTCAATTTCCAAAGGAGCAAACAATATGAAGCCAGACTTAAGAGCAAGTTTCATTGGCATGAAGTGACCAAAATAGAAAACATCTGTTTCCAGTCATTTTTAACAAACTTTTAAATCAAAATTTCGTATACACGTATTTCGTATTTTTTTGTATTTCGAAAAAATACTCCTCTGTAGGAGAAGGTGATGAAATTTAATAACTAAGGTACTTTGCATTGAGTTTTATTCACTTTTGTCTGTATAAAGTTCAGATTTTGACTTAAGCAGCGAGCAAAAAGTTGTCCTGGGTAAGTGAGTTGTCACTAGCACGGGAAAATGACGTCACAAGATTGACAGCAAAATTAAAATTTCAAGATATGGCAAAACAAATAAATAATTTAAAAAGAGCAGGACGCAATAGAACAAAATGTGAAATTTTTTTTTGAAAAGCTGAATTGGTTAAAGAGCTATTAAGCTTTGATTTTTGAATTTTCCACCATTTTGTTACTATTTTTAGAAATGTAAGTACATTTCAAGATGCTATATCTCCTAAAGCAATAATTTAGCTTTTCCTAATTCTTTTTCACATTTGTTTCTATCACGTCACGCTATTTCAAAATTAATTATTTGTTTTGCCAGACCTTGAAATTTAAATTTTGCTGTCAATCTTGTGACCTCATTTTCCCGCCAAAAACTTAAAACCAAAAAACAAAAAACGTACGATTTTTTGGAATACAAAGTTCTACCATCCTGCAAAGTTTGAGCTCAAACGAATAAAAAATGCAAAAGTACATGTAGTTCCAAGGATGCACTTTTAGGCGTCCTTTATGCCCACTGTGTATAGCATGCAGCTAGGGTAACACTAGCACTAGGGTTGTTCTGGCTGTCTTGTAAACAAGACATACTGTATAAAAAATTAATGTGAGGTTAGCTTACCTCCTTGTAAACAGGCCCTAACTCTGTGTTCACCATTTCTGAAATACTGAAACTCTGCAAGTTACCAAGTTTTTTGTTTGATAATGACCTAGTCTACTGCTTATTAATTTTCTACCTAAATTTGCATTAATATTTTGAGGGAGGGTGCGATACGAAATGAATTGGTAACTGAGTATTAAGTGGAGAATTCTTTCCATTTTGTCAGCAAGTGGACATGGATTGGTATCGGCCAATTGTTGGCCAGTTAATTACACCACATTCTGTTTGAAACCCACAATGGCAGCAAAAATTTATCACTAACCAGCCATTTTATTAATAAGCTTAAGTGGGTCACAATTTTGGGCTTTCTTTATACAACTGCATTACATGTAGAGTACATGACTCAAATCTCACCTCTAGAAGAAAAAATGGAAGCTAAACATTTACACTTCGATTTGTTCAAAACAGTCATCTGACAGGGAAAGCTGTTGGACTAGTGAAAAATTGCTACTTTTGTATCCATTCATTAAAATTTCTGATTGCTACACTGTACAGACTAGTTGTACATGTAGATACATGTGCATACAGGTTTGACATCCCACAGCTACATGTGTTGAATGTTTGATCTTCAATGTTGCTAACTAGGAAAATTAATTATAGAGGTAGCACAGATGAAGCATACAGAGATCACATTTTTCATGTAGCAATTTTTCCCCTTTTTCCAATAGGTGTAAGTTACACCCAAGGAAGTTTAGGCAGTCTTGGTGCAAGTTTGGAAACAAACGAGAGTATGGAGTTTGATCGCACAGATGCTGGAGAAGCTGTAGAAGGCATTTCCTCTGATCTCCTGATAAGGATTAAAAACGATCCTGCATTTTTTATTTCATTTTCTGATGAAAACCTTCGAGAAGTGATTAACTTTGAATCTGAGCAGTTTGCAACAGCACTGGGTAGGAGTGCTACTGAAGCTGAGCACTACCAAGAAGCATGTCAGCAAGAACTGGACAGAAGAATGCAGTTCAAGGAAGCCACCGAATTGTTAAAACTTTTAGACAGGGCTCAGAAATCTCAAGAACCAGAAAATGCGACACCAGTAGGAACTAAGAGACTGAAGGCCTCTTCAGAGTAAATTAACCTCAAACCATGTCAGACCTAACCTCAGCGTTTGAGTAACAAAAATAATGTACATGTACTGGAGGTGACTGAATTTCACTAAAATAGTCACTATAATAACTAGTTTGTTTGCTAAGTTTCCTCTTAGTGTGGTAGACATAATTAATTTTACAACTAAGCCTTTCAACAACATTGCAGATGCGAAAAAAATCTACCAAGGGCACATGCATTTAGGCTTTGAAACTTTACAAATGTATGATTATAGCGGTGATTATAGCGGAGCTCCATCGCAGCCGAAGGCCGCAGAGCAGAGCACCATGGGTACAGAAATTTGTTAACCTATGGATCCGAGAAATTTTGGTTGCGACGTTAGCGTACATCCATCCATCCGTACAGACTCCAGGGTAAGCCTTGATAGATTGTGCCAGTAAATTGAGTCAAAGTTGCTCCCAAAAATGGTCAAAAGTTGCTCATAAGTTGCCAAAAATGGAAAACGGTGCTCCCAGATTTAAAAAGTTGCTTGCCAAAGTGAAGTATTTTATTCTGAATAACTTATTAATTAAACAACATGCAGAAATTGTTTGATGTGTCATGCATGAACGTAAGTTTGAAGTATCCATAATTTCCAGTGCTGTCATCAATGAAATAACAATTATATGGCAAGTCCAGTTCTTAATGAATAACATTACTGCTGAAAATTTGGTGCGTTGTTCCTGGGCAATATTAAATTAATAACTAGTGACCAGTTTACGGGTGCACATCAAGTTTACATGTCTACACCATTTTTAGTATCAACCAAAGCAACTAGAAAATTTTAGTTCATTCCTGTGTTTATACCTCAGATGGCTCATTTGTTGCCCAAAAGTTGCTCAGGGAGGCAAAAAAAATGCTCTAAGTTGCTTGCAGCACAAAAAGTTGCCAAAAAAGTTGCCAATCTATATAGGCCTACTCTGGGGGAGGGGAGACCCAAGGCAAGCCAACAGGGGTTGAAGGATGCCATCTTCTCTTGGCGGGAAATCGTGCAGTACTTTTGGGCAACCAGCATGCATTTTTTCAAGTTATGAAATCTGCCTTTGAGGACTTCATCTTTGTTTGCTTGATCATGGCAAAGAGCTTGTCCTATCCTGAAACACAACCGAGTACGTGAAGTTTCTAAAGGGTCTGAGGTACATGATTTTTTAGCATTACGCTAAAAAAATTGTATCGTTTTGAAATGGAAATTTAATTCACATCATTAGAAATGTGTCATTCACTTTTTATGTTGACGTTGACGATAGAAATTTATTAGAAAACGTGCTCAGATTTGAGACGGATGTAGTCTTGAATATTTACCCCAGTGTCAGGACTGGCTCTAGTATCGGTAATAACCAATTTTTTCCGTGTTTTTGTTTTTCATGGTCACTTGCCCCAGACTCCCAGTTTTCGCTCGGCCAAACAAATATTCGTTGCAAACTTCGGCTACACCACTTGGGCTCGTATCTTGAATGACCGTAACATATTTTGCACCCTGGGGGAGAGAGATCAACAACAGTGGGGTCTAATGCCCCTGGGGCTTTTCTTGTTTGCTATGCTGAGCCGATTTCACTTGCGTGGACGGGCCCATGATGCAGTCTGAAGTGTAACGTGAATTGCACTAAGTATAAACTTACAGGTTTTTGAATAAACTTTTTAGAAAGTGATTTCTCTGTCCATTATTCAGTGAGATGTTGGCGAATACCTTATTATAGGAAGTGAACGCTTGTGTTAATTAAGGTATTTGAAATTAATGCAAATTGAAGGGAAATTACTTCCTAATAAGGGAAATTAACGCGAAAGAGGGGGTAAAATTTCAAAATGAGGGAAATTAACGCGATTAGCAAAAAGAAACACCTTGTGGTCACAACTGGAACAAATTTATTTCTAACTGAATATAAAGATCACAAACAAAACAAGTCTTCAGGTGTGTGCGGCAATTTCTTTACAGACATCAATGTGCATTAAATTCTGCCTAAATGTAGGAAAGCTATTGTTTTGTGGGTGTCAAGAGTGCATGGACTGTATCCAGAACTGAAAATAAAGGTCGCGGAAATTAACGTTCCACGTAATTAACAACGCGGAAATTAACGCTCACAGAAATTAACGCGACTTAGTTTAACGGGGATGTTCACAATTTGCGTCAATTTCATGGAGCATTAATTTCCTATAATGAGGTATAATTGTTTCAATTTTGACTGTCAGGTCCATCTCTGTGCAATTATCGATTTTCTTGTCCTAAAGTTTTCAATTATATGGTAATCGTAGCTGCAAAACTTATGCCATAGTTTAAAGCATGTTTGGTGTTTGTCTGGTCTCTAGTTAGAGAAAGAAGTATAAAAGTTATTTAAGTAACTACAAGCGAAGCAGTTGTCGGTTTAAAGCTATTTTATCGGAAAAGCTCCCAAAAACAGTTCTGTGCATTTCTCAAAGTGCCCAAATTATATACACCTCACAGCCGCAAAAAAAAGCTTATGCCATAGTTGAAAACATGTTTGCTGTTTGTTTGTTTTCAATCTCAATGGTCTCTAGTTAGAAAACGAAATATAAAAGTTATTTAATATTAGTAACTACAGTAGAACCCCGGTAACTCGAACTCCCCCGCTAACTCCCATTTCCCTTGGATTTGATCCCACTTTTCAGTCATTTTTACTCGGTTAACTCAAACTCGGATAACTCGAATTCCCCGCTAACTCGAACTAAATTTCGTTTCCCTTGCGGTAGCCCCACCGCAGCTCTTAACTTCCCTTGATCAAAATTTACCCCGATAACTCGAATTCTGGTTCTTGCAACTCACCACGGATGCCCATTGAAATATCCCATTAGCTCTTCTTGTCGTGTAATCGGATTTAAACACTAAAACTAACACTACAGCAATTTGATTTTAATTAGTGCAATGAACAGATCAAGTATTTGACAGTCATTTCCCGACCTTATGATCTTGAGTGTAACTGAGTTACATTCACAGTACTGTATTATCATATGAGAATGCATAACCGTACTGTGCCCTGTACTGTATACTGAAGTGCTGAAAAATCAGCAAACTATCAATTATTAACATGCATGGCAAATTGAATATTCAATCCACCCCGATAACTCGAACCCCCGCTAACTTTCAGAGTTCGAGTTACCGGGGTCCTACTGTATGAGCGAAGTAGTTTTCGGTTTGAAGCCATATTAGCGGAGCCAGCGCGCTAGCGCGTCAGCGGAGCTCCGTTGCTAAGGAAATTTGGTAATCACCTATCAAGCCAAAAAATTTTGGTAGGTGACGTAATAGTCACGTGGCCGTCCGTCCGTACGTCCGTCCGTCCGCACCAGAGGGCTACCAATACACTACATACACTGGATATAACCCTGTGCTGAATCCCGTGTGTTTTTGGCGCGAAATCGCATGCTGACCCGCGTTGTAGCAAAACAACTGAAAGACAACAAAAGTCAAAAACAAATTTGTTAATGGAAAAAAAAAAGTTCAAAAGAACACTCGGTTGTCTTTTTGGTGAAAGGGGAAAAGTTCAATTTAGGCGAAAGAAATTAGGCGATAAAGTTCAGGCAAAAAGTTCAAATTTGCCTCGTCGGTTCTGTTCAATCTCGGTCGGCACACCGCTTGAGTTCGCAGCTTTTCGCCGCGGTTTCGACGCCAAATATAGCAGAGCTAGTGCTTTTTGGTTTTTCTGTCCACAACCATGGTTTTTACGGCGTTTTGAACACATTTTGCCAGGAAAAACACCAGCATTTTCATGCTGATAGGCAGCTTGTCACGAAAAAAGAAATAAGTATTAAAATTAACTTCTGAAATAACGTTAAACGCCCATGGCCTAGTGGACTAGTCACCGACATTACACGCCGTCGATCCGGGTTCGACACTCAGCGGCAGCAGGAATTTTTTTCTTTGCTTTTTTTTAAATTTAACGACTTGAATGAGAGTATTTTCACAAATTAATAACAGCCAGCAAAAACAAAACAAAAAAACAAAAAAACAAAAAACAGACAAAACAAAAAGGGGGGCTCCGCTTTCAGGCTTGGCTAAATCTATATATTATCTGATAAGCTTCCTAAAAACAGTTCTGTGTATTCCTCAAAGTTCCCGAATTTCTTTGCAGCCGCTAAACTTACGCAACATCTCTGCGATAATTTACAGGTGCTTGGAAGCTCCCAAAATCCTTCCTTTCGGGTAATCCCAGTAAAATGCCATTATAAATTTTTGACTAGTGGCAGTTCTTGTTGTTTGTTAAGATCTATGAAAACCCAAATAGATGACCCATTTACTTCAGAGTAAGTTATATTTTGTTGTTGCAAATGAGCACCGTTTCAAGTTCATTCAAGTGAACAGCCAATAATCCAACGAGATTTGACAAGCCTTGACTATTAAATGACAGGATCCATAATTATGGAAACATTGCAAAAACCGAGCAAGCTGGCTCGTGAGTAAAATATGTGTTCAATTTGATGCCTGAAAAAATATAACCAAGCTGTGCTCAGCCTCTAGGAGGACCTTTCAAGCTCAGATTCACAGAATAGATCCCCAAAATATTGGAGGACAATTCGGAACACTTTCGGGCTTTTTGAAAGAGAGCGAGCTATAACAAGCCCCGAAATATATTTGAACCCAAATAGATGGCCCATTTACTTCAGAGTAAGTTATATTTTGTTGTTGCAAATGAGCACCGTTTCAAGTTCATTCAAGTGAACAGCCAATAATCCAACGAGATTTGACAAGCCTTGACCATTAAATGACAGGATCCATAATTATGGAAACATTGCAAAAACCGAGCAAGCTGGCTCGTGAGTAAAATATGTGTTCAATTTGATGCCTGAAAAAATATAACCAAGCTGTGCTCAGCCTCTAGAAGGACCTTTCAAGCTCGGATTCACAGAATAGATCCCCAAAATATTGGAGGACAATTCGGAACACTTTCGGGTTTTTTGACAGAGAACGAGCTATAACAAGCCCCGAAATATATTTGGGACCGAGAAGTTTCGGAAATATTTTTGAGAAATGAACACCAGCTTTTTCCTTGGGACTTTGGAGCTCTGCTTTTAAGCTTGGCTAAAGCCATATATTATGTACAGCTGTAATCTTCATGGTCACCTTTTCAAATACAGCCACCATTTTATTTTAACTACAGATGTCAGTAGCAACCTGCCACTGACTGTTACAAAAGCTTGAGTGGTCATTATTTTATTTTTCTTAGAGCAAAAAGATCAGAGGCTCCTAGAGGATGTATGCATTTCTGGCATCTTGTAATTTTAAAAATGTTGCAATTTCCAGCAGCTACCACTTCCCTGTCAAAAGTTTGTCCAGCGATCTTTGCTTTTTGTCGCTATCACTATTTTATTGCAGCAGCCTTGTCATTCGTTGTCATTTCACTTCTTTCATGTCACTGTTCCAGTGCTGTGTTGCTGGTCAGAATTTAGCCCAAATGGGCATTAAAAAACCTCCTTAATCTGACCACCCCATTGGCTTATTGTACATGTACAGTACATCAACCATCAACTGCAATTTAGTGGTGGAGTTAACGAATTTCCAGAGTGACTATAATTTGGGTAAACAAGAGCACCTCATACTCAGATTAAATGGCTCCAAGTTGTGCATGAGACTTGTGCAATGTACTCACATTGTTGCCCATATGGTTACACATGGTTATGATAAATATACGGACATAAAAAAAAACTACTAAATATTAAAATGCCAGTACTTTCAAAATAACTCAGTTTAATTTATTTTGTTCAACAACCAACCCATCAGATCTACCAAACGTTTTTATCTCACACAAATTCTGGATGGACCAAAAACCAGTATGTTGCTTGCCTTTTATAGACAAGACATGCAGACCACTTACATTTTAATGATCAAGAACACATCATTTCTGATACTTTCTAGCATTTTCAGTAATTTTTTTTACAAGTGCAACGCACTGTACACATATAAAGTTGCCCAAACGTGAACATGCGAGTGAGATTATTACATGTAGTTGCATGAAACACCATCAGTAGCCATCAGGCCCAAACTCTGGGGCTTTCTGGATTTCTTTTCCAATCTCTTCAATATCAAATGGCTGCAATCCCACCTGAGGTTTCCGTTTCCTCTCCAAGCTAGAAGCAATAGGTTAAGGAAGCTTCTGCTGTGAATAAACCAATACTAGGTATACTTGTTATTAATGCCGACTTTAACATCCAGGACACAACCGCTCTAGGCAGACCGCTCGAGCCAGAAGTAATTTTTCACAGGAAAGGCATAGTGTGCATGCACCTTCAAACATTTTAATGTTATTTTCGCTTAATTGCCAGCAAAGCAGCATTCCAGTTGCAGTCTTTCAGTAGCTATTCGGTTCTAGAAGCTGCCACATCCTTGGACTTTTAAGTCTCTAATAGTACAAGCTAAATATACATGAAAACTAGGTGGAATTAAGAGGTCAGATGACTGTCTACTGTACCAGTGGACTGTTTTCAACCTTGAAGTCAGGCCTTTTGTTGCTAGTCCATATTATGGTTGGTACAGATTCCACAATGTCCAATGCAACTGAAAGGTGAGATTGGACCCCTGTCAGCATGGAGAGGTGCACATACATACCGTAGCAGTGGCTATCATGAACATCAGAGTCTGCAAGCCTAACTAGTGTGCCTAGTTGAGCAAATTGGATTTAACCCATTGACTCCTGGAAATTTTGCCAAAAAATGCCTTTTGAAGCCAGTCAAGCCGTTTTTAGGTCGCTGTCCAGCCAAAAAGAATCAAAACTGTCCAAAACGTTGTTTACAAGCCGAGCACTAGACTAGTTTTCATTCCTGATGCCAAATTACAGCTTTCGAAATTCAGGCAAGCGCAGAAAGCAAAATTTCGAAAAAGTTTCGCTGCCCCCTCGTCTTTTACTTTTTGCTTTCTCTCCTCCCCGCTTCTTTTGCTTTTCTTTCCCCGTTTCCCCCGCATTTACAAGCCTTCCTTTCGGTGGGGAAAGGTTTTCCAAAAAGTTCGAGGATTATGAATTTTTTTTTTAAGGAAGTAGGAGTGGGTAGTGGGACAAGATTTTCATTGGAATTTTCTGGTCAAAGTTACACGGTTTTTTTGCATCTTTCTCTGGTCTGTTTGACTGAATCACACTCATTTGGCTATGGCTTGAAAGACCTCATCTCCCTGCACAAGTGCGTTGTCAAAGTTGTCTAGGACCGTTAAAACCAATGAGGTCACAAGTGGTACAAGGGACATCGTTAAACAAGGGCAGTTACGGGTGGTTCAGGGGTCAATGTGTTAAACATACAGGCCAGATTTTTTAATTACTACTTTTTACTTGATCTGATACCAAATTTTGACTTAATTAATTACTGTGACAGACGTGTTGGAATCTACTGTAAAAGGTTTCCCAATTTGCATACCCTGAAATACAGTCATACTGTTCACTTTAGCAAAAGCAAAAGAAAAGAAGAGAAATTTTTAAAACCCAGATGACTGACATTGGAAAGCAGATTGGGAAACCTGCCAAATTTCCACAAGCTTGAAGCATGAAATCATGCATTAAGCCAATAAAATTTTGGCTATGGGAACGGGGGTCTCATTTTAAGTAATCCACTCTTCAATTGAACAGTGAAACCAATTACATTGTATAGAGCGCTTTTCAAATGAGTGTCGTAAAACCAAAACCAAAGTAATTACCCCAGCCAATCACCACAAAAACAAATTACCCAATGAACCAATCAGAACTCGAAGTAAATACATGTAACCAGCGCCAAGCGCGGGAAAACGCGCGCGAGCAAGTGGCGATTGGTTTGAGTTTTGCTTCTGATTGGTCGTGAAAGTGGCGCGAGATGTTTTAACCAATCACAGAGCGAAGTAAAGCAAAACCAAAGCAAAACGCGAATTACTTTCGACACTCAATTGAAAACCGCTCTAGGATCAATTGCAATAATCAAGTTCTGCACTGCAACTACCAGGGAATGCTACTCCTGCTTAGTTTGACCGTATATAATGATTTTTCAAGACCACTAAAAAACTTTCCCAGTGGACTAAATCTAAAGAGTTAATGGCAAAACACAAAAAATGACGTTATCTTGGACGTTTGTCTTGGGGGGGGGGGGTACTCTGGTATTTTGGGTGGGGATGTGCTGCTGGGACTCTGCAATCCTTACCCTTTACCAGACCATGTTCAGCTGCATTGTGCAACTGTACTGTAGACTAGACACCAAAAATTCCTATCCCAGATTCGCCGAGTGTCAATTCCTACTCTAGACTAGAACCTTCATACAACTGCTACGTTTCCCGCGAGCCGTGAGTTTCATAGACCAAAACTCAATGATTTCTATACTCTATCCCAGACTAAGCTGCTTGAAAACCATACCCTTCACAGCAGCACATACCCATATACATGTACCGTAGCTTAAATATGATAGGACCCCCCCCCCAACCCCCGTATTGGCAGACATGTACGGTTGGCTCCCAATAACTTGAACCTCCAAGGGAAATCGTAAAATGTTCGAGTTATTTGGAGTTCGAGTTATTTGGAGTTCGAGTTATGGAAGGTAAAATTATAAAGAAAATGACCTCAAGGGAAAAAAACATTCACTTTGAGTTAGCGGGAGGTTCAAGTTACTGAGAGTTTGAGTTACTAGGAGTCAAATACATGACTGTACAGTGTACATACAACTGTAAATGTAAGTCACTATGCCCTCATCAGCCTGCAGCAGTAACTATTTTCATGGCTTTAGTTATATCACAACTTTAGAAAAGGATACTACTCATCACATCTCCGTCGGATCTGGCGCATGTGTTCATCGCGTTTCTGTTTTTCAGTTTCTGGATCTGGCATGATATACTCTACCAGGAGTCTTGTTATCAGAGGCTGTCAAATAAAACAGAAACACTCACTTTAATTTAACATCTTCATACAATGAAGCTACTCTTGCCAAACATTACACTTAAGAAAGAGCTGGCGAAAAAAAAGACTTAGTAATAATGGAGCAGGAATTGAAGAAACTTTTCTTGCTAAACAGAATGTGTACAGTGTGCAGTTCCAGATTTTAATTTCAAATGATTTGACATCATTATAAACTGGTTCACAGGAAGGTGGAACTAGCTGGTTAGCATTTCATGTACTTTTAAAATTATTCAGTGTTACATGTATGGCTGTATGGATTCCTTGGTTACTGGTTAACATTGACATTGACTTCTCAAGAACCGGGTGATGAAGTCTTGGACTATCTCCAATGATCAGTAGACAAAATCAAGTGTACTCAAGCCTGGACTCAAAACAAGAGACTGAACCTAAGGCCTCAGCCAAACACACTAAGTTAAACACTCGAGGCCCTGCCAGGGTAAATTCTGACAAGCGACATGGCCCAAAAAGTAGTGACAGTACATAAAATGAAATCGCGAGAAAAGACATCCTTTCTCGGCAAAATTCCAACAGTGATGTCAAGGTCGAAAATTAGTGACAAAGAAAGAAGTGAAGACCAAAAATAGGCCAGAAGTAATATTTTGGCCAATCTTCTTTGTGCTGCAAAGACTTCAGAGGTCATCAAAGAAAGTAGAAAGCTTCTCATGAGATATATTGAGCATCATAGCATTATTTAATTATTGCCTTAATTCAAGCCCTAAACTCCCTATCTCCTCCCCGGTCAAAAGCGATTGGCAACTGAGCATGAGGTCGTCATCTGATTTAATCATGCTGCTGTCACGCTGTGATCGTATGAACAATGCACGTTCCACTGACCCCACTACAGGCCCATTGGGAGGGAGGGTGCGACGGGTGCAACCCCCATGGACCGCGGATGTCTGTTTATTGAAGACCGGCGATTCAAAAGAAGGCAAGTAATTACAAAAGCTAACTGTAGTACTTGTGTCCTGATTCGCTTACTGAGGATTTCACAAAACTTTTGACGGGGTCTACAATTCTCTCCCTAACAGTGCTTAGGATAGCTTTTCCTTGCTGGGTAAAAGGATGCATGTATTTAATATTTACGCCTCAATGTATAAACTGCCTTCACAAACTTAAATTCTGTCAAGTCGAAGTTCCGAATTAAGTTCGCAACTTCGTTTCGAAGTTCGCAGTTTGATCGGCAACTACGTAATCAAGTTGCCAAATTTGTCGCCAACTTCGGAAATTACGAACAAACTTCGGAATTTGTTCGTCAAAAGTTTTGTGAAACGCTCTGTAATGTGTAGTTTGAAATATGAATGAAAATCAATAAGTGAACCATTTTCATTTTCTGTCTGCTATGTTATCGTAGCACTAAATTAAACTGCCGGTAGAATCTTTATGTCCTTGTGAATATTGCTGCATGCACAGTTCCAGCCACCAGCTGTGAATGTGAATGGAGCGCAACTGCCCTGAGACGGCTGTGCAAATGTTTTTTTCGTAAATGGTCGTTGCCGCCTTTAATGATTTTGTACGTGATCTGCAAACTGTTAAATTGACAGACGAAGAAAGAGAAGACATAGAGGGTTACATAACAATAGAGGAATGTTCCAAAGTCTTAAAAACCTTCCCCGCTGGTAAGTCGCCGGGCGATGATGGTTTCACGGCGGAATTTTACAATTGCTTCTTTGATTTGGTGAGCCGCGACTTAGTTAACAGTTTTAACACCGCATACAATGAAGGAGAGCTGTCGATATCACAACGCAGAGGTGTCATAACTCTTGTGCCCAAAGAGGACTCCTGTTTGTCAGATCTCTCAAATTGGCGACCAATTACTCTCTTAAATTTAGATTATAAGATCGCATCAAAAGTAATAGCAAACCGAATAGAAAGGTTTTTACCAAGGTTAATACACCCTGACCAAACTGGCTTTGTTAAAGGGCGATACATTGGTCAAAATATTAGGCTAATTAATGATATCATGGAACAGACAAAATTACAAAATATTCCTGGGATATTACTTTTACTTGACTTCCGGAAAGCATTTGACACCATTGAATGGTCCTTTATTCAAAATACTTTAAATCTCCTTAACTTCGGTGAAGGTATTAAACGCTGGGTCTCCACTTTTTACACGAGTCCTGAAAGTGCGGTCCTGAACAATGGATTTTCTACAAACTATTTCCAACTGTCAAGAGGAGTGAGGCAGGGCTGCCCCCTGTCGCCATTTCTTTTTATCTTAGGAGCGGAAATTTTAGCATGCAAGATTCGACAAAACAAGGAAATACAGGGAATCAAAGTCTTCAATTCTGAAGCTAAGATAAGTCAATTTGCAGACGACACATCATTAATTTGCAACAGTTGCGACTCTACTAAAAAAGCAATCGAAGTGGTGGACGCCTTCGCGAATGTCTCCAGCTTACGATTAAATCCCACTAAAACCAAAGCTTTATGGCTCGGCCCTTGGAGAGAAAAAGAAGAAAAACCATTTGGGTTTAAATGGCCTAAAGAACCGGTTCGAGCATTAGGCATTTTCATATCATACGACGGAAGGCAAAATAATAAAAAGAATTTTCTAGTTAAAATTGACAAATTAACCTCTAAACTAGAGGTTTGGCAGTCACGTAAGCTCTCTATATTAGGCAGATGCCTAATAACAAAATCCCTTGGTATCCCGCAATTAGTTTACTCTATGTCAATTCTGGATGTTCCTTTGACTTGTATTCCAAGTATCAATACAACTATTTTCCAATTCATTTGGAAAAAAAAGAAAGACAAGATCAAGCGTCAAGTAATGTACCAAAATTATGATAAAGGAGGAATACGTGTTCCAAATGCGGATGTAATGGCCAAATCCCTAAGGCTCGCCTGGATATCAAGGCTTTTATCTAATCATGAGGAATGGAGCCAGGTTTGGAAAGCAATCCCAAACCACTTTTTCGAGATGTACGGTGGTCTAAATTTCCTGTTAAGATGTAACTACGATTCGAGGTTTCTTAAGCAGACCGGTATGCCTCAATTTTACCAAGTAATGCTACAGTGCTTTCGTGAATTAAAATCCTCCTACAAAACTGACCTTGGACAGGACTTAGTTTTATTCAACAATAAAGAAATTCTTATAGATCGTAAGACTTTTTTCTATAAATCGTGGTTTCAGAAAGGGATTTTCCGAGTTCACGACCTCCTTACGAATAACGGTGCTTTTCTCTCGCATAGTGAATTCACCACAAAATATAACTTAAAATGTAACTTCTTACAGTATTTACAGGTGGTCTCAGCAATACCCAGGCGACTAGTTGAAAAAGCAAAACTAAATTTGGACCCTAAATTTACTTATTTACCAGATGATACTTTCTTTCAGCTATCATCTTCAATAAACATAAATCTTCTGAAATGGAAGAGCAGAGATTACTATTGGCTTTTCATAAACAAAGACAATCCAGAACTCAAGGCGCGTAGGAAATGGGCTCGTGATCTGCAGTCCAACGAAATAGAATTGACGGGCTATTTCAAACATCTAAGAAATATCTGTAAAGAAAACAATTTGAGAGAGTTTTACTTTAAATTTTTACACAGAATTATTGTAACAAGAAAGGAACTTTGTTTATATGGAATAGAAAGCGACAGTGCATGCGTGTATTGTCAGGAACCTGACTCAATTGGCCATTCTTTCATCCACTGTCGATGGTCGAAAGAGTTTTTTACAGAAGTTATTAAGTGGTTCAATGAAGAAAATGGCACCTCCTACTCCCCTAACATAATCGAATTACTCTTTGGGAAATTTCCAGCTGTAATCACCGCTCTATCAACTATGATGTTAAAAAAGTTTAACTATGCTCTTTTATTTGCTAGATACTATCTTTATAATAACAAGTTAAATTCAAAAGAACTGAGATTGAGGGAATTTATAAAAAAATTAGAATTGAAATATCGCATTGAGAAATTATAATCAATGATAAATTAAGCCTCTAATAAGTTCAGATAAGTTTAAAGGAAGCTATGACGTATAAAATTACATACATGGTGAAGGTTATGACTTGCACGGTGTCCGCTATATATACAGTATATATCATCCTTATTGACTAGACGTCGCCAATTTTTGTTGTAATAAATTTTTGTATGTTTTTTCTTGTCTTTTTTTTTTTATCTGAAACCAATAGTTTAATGGAGCGTAAACCAGTGTAATTTATGTATCTAATATTGTGCGAAACATTGTGATGTATTAGTGTAATGTACCATGTTATCAAAATAAAGATTATTAAAAAAAAAAAAAAAAAAATTGGTCGTTGCCATTTTTAAGACACTTGGAAAATTTTTGAACTGTTATTGAAAGTTTTTCTACTAAAAAGAAAGACATTCACAACCCAGAATCAATCCCGGTCCTTTGGTATGAAATCCCACTCCCTTGACCTTACCCAATACACTACCATGCCAATCCGCCCCAATTCTGAAAAATTTATGTATATATTATAATTAACTGTCTTTTATAATGCATTCTCTCTCCCCTTCCTCTTCCCCGTTTACGCCTGCTACGCAGGCTATCATACATGTAACTGATACATCTATAACAGGTGACCCTAGCCCTTTTCCCGAACTTTTAATGTACATTCAACGTGGGCGTTATAAACTTCGTTCTTGGCTAAGACTATTTAAAAATGTATTTGTTGCCTTATTGTAACTTAATCCAGAGCATATATTACATCTATCGTAACTAAAGGCTTCGTAACCGATGATGGCATTGAACCAACCGTCAAAAATGGCAACGACCGTACACGAAAGGGAAATAGGCGACGGCTGCACATGTACAACAGAGCTAGCATGGCTCAAGGGAGGCTGTCTTTGCTGACTTTGATGCACATTTATTAGACAAACATTGATCTGGGTGAAATGTAGATGTTTTTGCCCAGAAACATTTAAGGAGGCTTGAGCTTGGCACACTACTGAAAGATTAAGTGCAAAATCCATCTCGAACCAGAAATTTTTCGTAAGCATTGATGTTTTTACGTTTGATCTTGACTGTCTGATTTTCTACGTAACGGCCTTCAAAACGCACGAAACGCAGTCTCAGACAATGCAATTTTTCAAAATTTCCCAGGAGTGCAGACCCTCGGTACCAAGGGCCAGTTTGCCTCACATTTCACATGATGCAGCACCACAGTTGCCATAGAAACTTATCCCCTTATTGCTTAATGTAAGTGCACACTCAGACAACTTGACAGTACAGCTGTAAATTAAAACTTTGTAACGAACAATTCAAAATTTGCGTCACTTCTGTGACTCAGTCACCAAGTAAAATGCAACAAATTATCGTGTTGCCAGCTGCCCGCTTTGCAATATTAATTATACATGTGTGCAAGTAAAAGTAATAATCAAAATGAGATTTAAGGATTTTTTCTCAATTGATAGTTAAAAAAATAGAATTGCATCTCACCTCTCTGGTACCTGTCTCATCTGGCTCTTCTGTAAATGAAATATTTAAATTTAACTAGTATTTGGCAAATTCATGCAAACTTCCAGATAATGACGTCTACATGTACATGTACAAACAAGCAAAATGAAAGAAAGGCAACTACACTGTAATCTTGTTGATTTCTTCAAATCTTACAAGATGGAACTTTGGGAATCTTAAGGTGGCTTGAAAGGGTTTTGTTTTCTTTAATACAATAAATTTCGGAGCTAAGATACATGTATTTAGGTTGGCTTTGGCAAATGGTCATCAAATTTTGCCACAAAATATTATAATTATTATAGTGGGGTTTCCAAGTGTGATCACAAAGGAGACATGCTCTGCGTTTGCTTGAAAATTCAGTGGTGAAATTTCATTAAATTTAATTTGAATATGGGACTTTGATTCCAGTAAGCTACCTGAGGATTACGTTTTAATTGACAAAATTCTGTCAGTAATTATGCTTTTTTTTCCAATTCACCATTAACTTTTCTCTTGTCTGACAGAATTTATTTCTGTGTTTACTTGCTTAGTTTTCATTCTCAATTGAAATTATAACTTTTTGGGCATATCAGAGTTAACATGCAAAAAATCAAAGAAATTCACCAAGACGAAGCAGAAGTACGTTCCTTGGAAGTTGTACAAAATTAATTAATTTGGAAAACTTCGACACAACAAGATAATTAGGCAATTGCGCACAGGCAGAAACGGTCACGCCAGTCAGGGTGTGTGGCTTCAACTGTTGTTTATTTCAGGTTTATTTTGCTGGGCATTTCTTTAGCCATGACACATGTAGCTCTTCTTTCACATTATTTTTGTCTTGAAGACATGACATTTTGAGTGGATTGGTACTTCTTAAAGAATGTTAGATCCTTTTTTTTGTTTTTTAAGTGTAGGATCATTTGGACCCAGTATACTGGGATGCAGATTGGTTCTATCTCACGTAAATTTGTCCACGTTATGTTCAGAATGGCAACCGATGCTTCTTTCACACCGTGAGAATAAAGATTGTTAACCATCATGATGGTAAGACAGGCTGCTTTCTGCGATTCTTATGCAGTTCTTATTTTAAGCAATTCTTTCTACAATTCTGCTTGAAAGCCCAATAAAACTCGGTGAGAACAGCTCATCCCAGAAGGTTCACATACATTTGTAGCAATCATTTCCAAAATCCAAATGTCATGCTTTGGAGAGCCGTTGTGGGTAACTGTATTTTAGTTTCAGCTGCTTATATTCACAAGTCATAAACAGAGATTGCAAACCTATAGAGATAATTATGTTGGTGAACAGGAACTTCTTCTAAAGTGGCACATGCTTGAAAACTTTGTTAAAACCAACAGAGTCATAAAAAGACTGCTTTTGTAAACTTTTTCTCAGCTTGTCTCCTACATATATAGCCGTTATTGGATTGCACGACAACTCAAATAACAGGTGCATAGGAGACTATTCCTCAGCCAGCAGAGTTCAGGATTTCAGGATTGCACAATCCTGTGGTCACAGGTTTTGGGTTTTGTGGTGTTACATGTATGGGAATTGCAACTAAGAAAACAATGCCCTGAAGAAGTCCCTTGTGAAGAGGTACGTAAACCAGGGTAGATTAACTACCTTTGATCACTGTTTTATCAAGAAATGTCTACTGAGTAAACTTGTTAGACTGATTTTCTTTTGCTCTCAAACTTGGTTAAAACAACCACTCCAAGGCTTTGAAGAATTGTTTCCAGACAGAAAACTGAATAACAATTAAATCATCAGTATTTTCACTTTGGCCGAATGGAAACCACCTGAAAATCTGGAGTACTTTGCATCTCGCAAGTTAAGAAAAATAATTAATACAGTGCTCTTGAAGGTAAATTTGACATTTTGAAATTATTTTCGATTGTAGATTTTCACATTTCTGAAGGAAATAGAATTATGACCAAACTATCAACACTATTACTTGAGCAAACTAGAGCAAATTTTTTTTGAATCATGCATTTTTAGCTACATTATAGCCATTTAATGGTAAAAATAAAGCGTGCAAAGAAGCCGGTGTGAGAAAAATATAAAACAGCTATTCTAGAGCACTTTTTACAATTATTCACTACGAGATGATTGAGTTGTGCAGTTTTCATCCTTCCGAGCACAGTTCAGTTGCATAGTCTGTGAAATTCTGCACTTCATAGGGGGTTAAGCTGACGATCGCATTGAGAAAACATGACGTGATTCTAATAATAATTGTCATCTGTTCTTTTTGTAACATACACTGTATGAACCCTCAAGAACCAAGAAAGTGAGCCTTGCCTTAATGCAGTTGCAAAACATAGTCTAAAAAGACCAAAGCAAAGTAGATCCAGACGAAAGCAAATGAGTGATGATGCCATTATTTTTTGTTTGTTTTCCTTTTAAGTCTTGCTGGTAAATTTGTACCCACTCTGTGCATGCCAAGGGAAACTGTTTTGAGCACTCAGTCAATACGTATTTTATCATACCACCTTTTTTATGCTTAATTTAATTAGAAAAACTTGAACAGATGGTTTTAATTGCTCAATAAAAGTATAAGTGTGTGCACATGCTAACTTAACAGATCAGGCCTGGCCCTAAACACGTCAGATCATCAATGCTTTTTCTATAGAATTGCCTTAGTGAGGCCATACAGTGGTATCTTAATAAACTTTACAAAATTAATGAACTTCCAAATTCTTCATACAGTCTTATAGTAAAAACCCATCATGTACATCATTGGCTCTTGTTGAAAAACCACTTTTCTCTGGGACTAGAAAGCCATCACTAATTAATTATTTGTTTAAATTACAGTGTATGTTAATAGTGAAATTGCAAATTTATGACAGAGCAACATTTACTGTTCAGTACCTTTGCCCATATAGTTTGCTTTATAGATTCCCAATTCAACTCGAGAGACATGAGAAATGAGAACAGACTGTCAACTTACATTTGACTCATACTGTACACAGTGGCATGGCAATGTCTACTAACACAAGTTTTCAACTTGTGTCAACTTGCAACTTTATTTGGCCAAGGCCTTTGAATTGAACTGCCTGCTCAGACAAGAACTGAAGCATGTACTTACTATTACACCCTACACATTAGGTACATTGTACAAGCAGATTACAAACAATTTATAGTAAGTTGCATTAATTAATTAAATAATTCATAAGTAATGACTCACCAATAAATCTCTCATAAAACAAACAGCCAGCAACTCCACTGAGAAACACAATAGACTGCAGCAGACAACAAAACAAAAAGAAATGAAATAAGTACAAGTAATTAACCAGAAAGAGAGCTACAAGAAAAACCTTGTACTATGTGGCAGGCTGTGCAACTTACATATATTTATTATTAATAAACAAATATTTACATTACATACTCAGAAAGATAGAATATTCAGACTGTCATGAGCATGAGTACGTGAAGTCATACTTTTTCTTGGCCCCACACCACTGAAAATTCAAACTGAACATTAAATCTTGCTAATTCCTATCTGACATTAAAATCCACCATCTACACAGTATACACAATGTCACTGCATAAAGCAACAGAAATAAGTTGGTAGATATTCACCATAGTCTGTAAATTGCAAAAATGCAATCTTGATTGGCTACTTACTTAAGTTTATAATTATTATTTTCGCTGAGAGAAGATGATCCCATGTTACACAATGAAACAGTGTCCTTGAAGCATCCCAAAAATGCACAGACAGCTGATGATTTTGCCACCCACAGATGATTTTGTACTGCTTTTACTGCACATTGTACATTGGTCTCCCTCCCCTGGCAAGCAATGCAACCCAAGCCTTGCTGCTCACTTCTGTCGTTAGCCCTCATAAATATTCTATTCAGAGGCGTTTTTGGAGAGCTGTCCTTGGAAAGAAAAATTTCTTTTGCTTTTTCTGTAAATACAAGCCACACTGTAAACATCATTGTTTCCCAAATGTTACATGTATCTAACAGTTCTCAAGCAAAACAATCAAACAACAGTTGTCCTCATCCACATTTTATTTTTTTTTTCACACACCATACATGTATGAGTGTGAATCAAATCTGATACCATGACTCAAAGTTAACTCAGTCCTGTGGTCTACCCTAACGCCCATGATTTTCAGAGGGTTTAGAATTTGTGAAAGTCGTGCAAAATTGACCGGCTAAATTTCTGCAGTTTCAATTTTTATGACATTTGATGGTTTGCACGTACTGAATAAAATGCAAGGCTTGTATTGTAGTACAAGAAATAAAGTTTGATCCTAAAAAATTAAATGATGTAGAACCCAAGGTCAATCTTTATCGGTGAAATATAGGGTACATCACCACTCTAAATGGCAAACAAGAGGGTAAAACTTTTACCCTAAGCTTCCAATCTTTAGATTAATTTTTGAAGGTTCCATTTTCAAGATTCTTTGGCCATGTAGCAATTCACAAATTCATTAACTCTTGTGCAAATTTAAAAGGCATTGCAGTGCAAATGTACATGTACAACTGTTCAATGTTCTGCATCACTCATGAATAGTAATTACTTCTTATTAACCAAGCGCCAGAGCTGTACTAGGAGAATATTGTCCGAAGTCTTTCTGGTATTGGCAAGGTCTGTCACAGACTAAGGACAATATTTTTCCAGTACAGTCCCAAGCTAGTGAGAGTTGATAAGAATTTTATTATACATGTATGGCTGTGCCCAACACTTTATACCTTGAAAAGTGAGCTGTGTGGGATTGGGATGAATGAATTAGTTTACCAAAAAGCATTCAAAACTCAACAGTTTTATTTCATGAACAAAAAAATCATATCGCACAAGAAAAAGTAAAAACTTTCAAAGAAACTATCTTTTTTCATCAGCTTCAAATCATTTGAACTGTTTGAATCAAACATACGTATTCCCGCTTTACCAGCCAGGTATTAACATTGCTCATAATGCCCGTGGGCATTACAGGAAAATCGAACCCAAGCATTGGCCGATCACAGCACACGTTAAATAATTATTTACCAGCTCTAGCCATAATATATAAATTTAGCCAAACCTAAAAGCGGAGCTCCACATTTTTTTGGCAAAATACTGCAAACTCAAGCATTACCCGGTAATCCGACCAAGTTCAAAAGCAGAACCGACAACAAAGATGAAGTCCTCGAAGGCAAATTTCGTAACTTGAACTTTTCTCCTTCCACCAAAAAGACAACAGCGTACTCTGTTGATTTCTCTTTCCATTTATAGTTATGTTATTTTTCTCAAGTTTTAAACTTCACTTCTGTTGAACTGAATCATTTTGCTAAACAAGCTAAGCTTTTAGAAAACCCCTTTTTCTAAAGCTACTGTGGTCATGTGATTTCCTGCCAAGTAAAATGCCGGTCGCCCAAAAGCACCGTGCAATTTCCTATCAAGTAAAGATGGCATTCTCCAACCCCCGTCAGATTGTCTTGGGACTACCCTTCCCCTCCCCCAGAGTCTGTACTAGGCATACGTCGGGCATACGTACACAATTTCCTATCAAGTAAAGATGGCATTCTCCAACCCCCGCCGGACTGTCTTGGGACTACCCTTCCCCTCCCCCAGAGTCTGTACAGGCATACGTACACTGATGCCACAACCAAATTTTCTCATGTATTGATAGATTTCCAAATTTGCTTAGCAGTGGTGCTCTGCTGGAATAATTATTCACTGACTGACAGCAATTTAAAGCATTGATGAAATTTCACATTTGGTTCAACTGAGGTTCAAATAGAGCAGAGTGTGGACTGTGTTTGCTTTGGTTGTGTTTTACTACGCTCCATGATTGGTTAAAAAAGAATGCTCCACTTTCTCAACCAATCAGACGTAAAACCAGAACCAATCGTGACTTACTCGCACAAGTTTTCCCGCATGCTAATTACTTGTTTTTACTCCGAGTTCTGATTCGTTTGAACATCATGCTGTCTGTGTTTGTTGTGACTGGTCAGAGTGATGGTTTTGGTTTTATGACACTAAATTGAAAACTGCTCTGTCACAGGAAAAAATTCTGAGATTCCAAGATGGATTATTATTGGAAAACATCTAAAATAGACTATCCAATATTGGAATGATATTGGAATACTTTACAGTTTTTTTTAGAAGAAAGAGGTTTCTTGGAATA
Source organism: Siderastrea radians (assembly GCA_964017195.1). NCBI lineage: Eukaryota > Metazoa > Cnidaria > Anthozoa > Scleractinia > Rhizangiidae > Siderastrea > Siderastrea radians. The sequence goes on along the minus strand of OZ024888.1, from coordinate 19,777,497 downwards.
TCATTGGTATATCAGTCATTTAACAATCCAAGTTGGTATTTTGATGGTAGTTCATTGGAATATTATGTTTAACAGGGAATAGTCCAATAAAAAACCATGACACCAGACTTGGATTATTTACTGACTGATAAACCAGTCATTTACCAATACAATTCCAAGTTGGTTTTGATGGTAATTTATTGGAAAATCACCTGATAATCCAATAATAATAATAATAATAATAATAATAATAATAAACAGGAAAGTAAAATTGGATTGTTTGAGTGATAAACCAGTCATTCCTTGTTAATGTCACATTGTCATTTAAAACCAATGGTAATTGTACATAAACAATTTATTTTTAATTCAATAAGAGAACATTCTTTACATGAATACCTTGCATACGGAAACTGCGCCCGCGATACGAGCGGCAGTCAAAACCGTGGTGTCCTGTCAGTGTTCTCGGTTACGGTTCAGAATGCTACGACTGAAAACAGAGGAAACCCCAGTATTTTGTGTCTGTAAGCAAAAGCAAGAGTTTATAGCGACTGAAGCTATCAAAGGCAGGGTTTTTCCAATAGTATTGTATTGTTGCACTTGCAAGAAAGGTAAAAATTAGTACGAAGATCGAAGCTGCTAGCGTTTGCGTTTTGTGTGGCTTGTGTTGGATTAGAAGTGTGCATTGTTTAAAGGGTAAGAAGAGTGACAAGACGACGACTAAAACCGTCTAAAACCGTAATATTACACCAGAATTTATTCCTTATATCAGAAGAGTTGACTCGAGCTGCTCTACTTCCAGCGGGCCCCACTGGGATCAGATTCGAAGAAACAACAACGCCATCATGAGAGCTACAAAACAGATAATTCCAGTAAGACTTCTAGCGGTTTTGTATGATCTACAAAACAGAAGTTGAAGTGACATTAGCATCGTTACAAGTTGAATGGCGTTACGAGTGCTTGTTGAGAAAGAAAAAATTATCACACTCAAATTTTCTGATTTAAGCCACCCAAGTTTCTAAAGGCACGTTTACATAGTTTTAATAATGCAACTACCAACCAAGAAATAAGCTTATACTAAACAGCCGGATCATAAATTTTTAAATTGGTTTCTGAAGAACGACTTCATCTCTTAAAGTCGCCTGTGATTATCGGTTCTTCCTTTTTGCAACGAATCCGACGTAACGCAAAGTTTTATAATTCCAAATCTCTTTCGGTACTGCGGACTGATGCAGGACCGCTTGCCCTGCATTTTGCTCTTTTAAAATTACTTTCACTTCTCCTTTTTGAATAAACTCCTTCTGCCTGAATCCTATAATAGTTCTCAAATTTGTTCCTTTTAATTATAACAATTTAAATCTTCTTGAAATTTCGTGAGAAATTACACATTTGCCTCTCTTTGCTCTCTGTCTGTAAAAGTCGATTGATTTCACGTTTTGAAGGATACCTTATCTGGAGTGGAAATTGAAGCGAGAAAAAATAAGCATATCAATATTTGACTAAATAAACTTTGTTCCTGCAATTACCGTTCCAATCCAGTTAGTCAAGTTAATTACCCACTTATAAAGACGGGCTGGGTAATAATTATTTTGACTTTTCTTGGTGAATAAAGCAAGCGAAAGTGTCGTTTCCTTGGCGATCCGCATGCTTTCTTTGTTTTGCTTGGCCTGAATTTGAGGTGAGTTTTGACTTTTGAGAAGAAAAGTAAATTTTCTGCAGCTTTTTACCACGAGCCTTTTGCTGTTACGATGACACAAGGAAGCTCCAAATTTCAAAAAGGCCTAGTTTTCTTTCGTTTCCGGGTATGTGGAAAATTATACAAACTTGTCTCTTTGCAAATTGAAGCATGAGCTGTGTAGTGCAACCATACAACGACTGTAGATCAAATTTGTCAAACATTCATGATGTATCTCTGATCTGATGAACGGGAACATTTTTCCCTAACCGATAAGACCAATCTCGTTGACAGCAGGCAATCACAGCTGGAAGTTGGAAGTTGGTGTGAATTAAAACCAGACATGAAGTACACGATGAAAACAAGTATGAAGCGACCGAAGATCTTTACAAGGACAGAAGACGGATTGTACCCGACGCTACTCAGAGCTGCTCAGTTAGCAGACAGCCAAATGATAAACGATGCCAAGGAGAGTGAAAGAGATGTGAAGTTTCTTGTGAAAATTGATATTCAGTAGGACAAGAGGAAAACCTTTATAGCCTCCTTCGCATTCAAGTCCAGTTAGCGATGTCTCCCGCCGCAGAAAAAAGTCTTGAATCGATTCTGGTTGCTCATCCAGCCCATATAATTGCAAACAGTTGTGACTTTAATAAATTGAAGTAAGGCAAGCGGTTAATTTGAAGAAAACGCTGAAATAAAACCGCATCTCCACAGTATAAACTTCGCTGATCACGCAGAAATCGAAGCGAAGAGCACAAAATCTGCATGACGTCAGGACACCACAGTTTTTCCCGCCTACTGAATGCTGATTGGTTAATTCAAATTTCACCGTATGCAAGGAGTGTGAACAACTATTTTTTGTTTAAACAACATTTTTTGTTTAACAACATGAATTTAAAAAACAGAAGGCAGTTTATGATTTGCTTATGCTTGATTTCCCCTTAATTTTCAAAATAAATAAATTACAAATTATATCGATAGTTACATTTCTGGGTAGTACCAATAAAAAGGAATCCCCTTATTTAAAAGTGTTGCTGAACACTAGATCAAGGCAACACCTCTGAATACTACAGGTATACCATCACGATATAAACAATGGCACTGATTAATTTCTATTCCTCTTCATCAACCCAACAAGAATATGCCACCTGCCAGTAACCTTTTGAAATTCCAAGGACACTGTTGAAATGAATGACCTGCACTGGGCTTCTTTCAGGTACTACCAGGTTGTGTGCCATCCTCTATAAAAAATCTAGCATTAACAGTCTGGCAGGCCTAAGTAGTAATATGGGATTGTCCCTGAATTACCGCAATGTGGACAAGGTTCATCTTTCGATTCCATTAGCCAATAATGACTTGGATGGTCTTTACTGAAACAAATCCAATAATGTTCTGGTTCAGAAAAACCCAATTCATTTAGCAGTGTTTGCACATCGTCCCAGTTTCTTGGCCAGTGAATTGCAGCATCATTATTTTCACTTGTATGCAAGTCTTTACCCCACTGTAGAAGTTCTTCAAAATGATTTATGGAACAGCCCATTTTTCTGTTTCACTTCAACTAAGCGAAGAACACTATCCTGCACAATCTTCTTCAGGGTTCCTGCCTCATCATCGTCATCATCATCAACGGGGCCTGTTTCATCATTACTTGGTCCTGACTCGTCATCTCCATCAATTGACCCTGAAGTACCAGCACTACTACAATCAGTGAATGAAATATCATCATGATCACGGTCCGCGCGAGGCCCCGGCACAAACATCACTAGAGTGTGGAAATTCGCTGTAGGTGTCTGCAAACCGAAAAACATGTCCGAGTTCAAATTCGTGCTCTTCATATTCTGCAAGAGGCTCCAAAGTTGAGCACTCGGGTTCTTCCAATGTTCTGCGTGTTTTTAAAAATGGTGTAGGCTGAGATGACTGTTCACGTTCTGACTTCAAGTGCCTCCATGCGGTCATACGCCAAGTTGCCCTCCCACTGCACGTATCACACGGACAGTGTACATGAGGTTTTCCCTGCTTGCTGATTTCTCTAGCTTCATTGGTTAACTGGCAATGGCAGCAAGTAAGAGAAAAGTCTTCTTCTGCTTGCATTCCAGTTTGTTTAACACACAAAGAAAAAAACAGATAGATGAGTAAGAAAAGAATCGGAACGTTCAGTACGACTGCCATAATGAGTTCGTCATGATTCTTCAGTGTACGCGCGGGGTCTGGTAAGCAGAAAGTCAAAGGGGATCTGGGGATGAGAAAGCGCGCCAAAACGAAGCCAAAACGAAAGTCGTCGAATCCTCGCTCCAAGGGGAGGTTGGGTTTGTACGAGGTCTTGATAAATTTGTGGTTTCTCTTGCTATGGTGGAAGCTTCTTCTGAAAAGAACGTGCCAGTGCCTTTGCATTATAACCCAGGTAGATATCTTTCTGAACCCTATGTTTAAGTGCGCCCGTTACAAGTACTTATTTAAGCTCTTCAGGTGTCTTCAAAACCAAATAATTTTTGGCGCCATTTCTTGTTCAGTTGTCGAAAACAATGCCAAGCTTATTTAAGGTTAAGCGCTAGCCTGAGTTAAATAAACAATATGTACAACTTTATAAGCCTGCGGTTAAGTACATAAACAGAAAAATGAGGCGCTTAGAAACTGGAAATTTGAAGTTGTACACTGAGCAGTGCACCGCTCGTCTGCACAGCTGCAGCAGCTTTGTGTTGTTGTCGTCTTTGGTTGATACGCTGTAGTCAAATTAAGCAGCTTATACGAACGCTTTATCGATCTCTCTTCTTGGTAAATAATGTTTGCATTTCACTCTGGCCAAATCTTTAAAATAAATAGCCCATGGTCAGTCCCAGATAACTGTTGATATCTTCCCTTTTTACGAACAATCAGTGGAGTGGAGTCCCGCCGAACTAGCATCGTGGCTTAGCACACAGCATCCAGATTTAAAAGCAGAAGCGAGTCTTCTACATGGTAAGCATTGTGTAATTTTGGCATCACATCTCCAGGGTCACTAACTTTGGTATCCGGCTGGGAGGGGGGGGGGGGACAGAAAAGGGAGATAGCTTCATCCCTGCGCAGAGGGGCAGGGTAAGACCAGGGTAAGACTTGTCATTCTTTGCTAGGCTAGTGGCCTATGTAATGCAGTAGCTTAAAATCATTAGCAGAAGTAAGGTAGCTCTTACAATAATTTGACTGTGTGTTCAATGTTTAACACACCACTTATAGCAAATATTATTGACATTATATTTGTGATTCTAGAAAGTGACATATCTGGTAAAACACTGACACTTGTAGATAGGCAGTGCCTCAAGGACATTGGCCTAGGATCAATTGGAAAACAGCTTACTATTTTGTCATGTATCAAAGAACTACTTTGTAAGTAATATTTTTATAAATTTATCTTCATTTCATGTGATAGTTCTTTCTTACACAGCACTAGCCCTTGAGCATAATTTGGGTCAAATTGACATGCACACAAACGTGATTGTAAGAGGCATATCTCATCTTTAAACCAACAAAGGTTAAACAAGCAAAGTTTACCAAATAATAGTCCCTTGTTTTCTGAAAGTACCAAATGGTTGTTGTATAGTCTTAATGCAGGATATTATGGTTGGTGGACTGTTATGACTCCACAAATGACAACAATTGCAAATCTTGCTGTTAGGACTTTACTTTGATTTTATTTTCTCTTGATGGATGTGAATATGGTACTTGACAGTACATGTTTAATTGTCACATGCTTATAAATTCCTTTTTTAGGAAAAAACTGAAAGAGAATCCAGCCAAAAACCAAAGTCTGCCCAGAGTCCTTCTAAAGGCATGAAAGCAAAAATAACAAGAAAAGACAAACAGGGAATGACAGCTGAAGACAGACATTTATACCATAGCAAGTGAGTACCGTTTCATTAATTGAATACCGTCCAGTGTCATTCCAGGGTAAAAAATCGTAAATACTTTATATGTATTTTTTAATTTTAAATTGCAGGATCAAGCTTATTAGAAAGGAATGCTCCAAGAGGTGGCCTGGAAACAATAAAGTGTATTTCTGCAGTAACAATGTAAACAGCTTAATTCCTTCAGAAATGGTGTCTTCCTTAGAGCTTCTGTGTACAGTGAAAAAATTGGCTTTGGCCAAAGTAAGTTAAGGTTTTCTATTAAGCCCTGGCCAAATCAAGTTGTGGAAATGGCAACTTGTGTACGCAAACTTGTGTTGGGTGGCAAAACAGACTCTGTCATCATCAATTTCCGTGTTTCGCCAAGTGGGGAATTGGGCCGCAAAAAAAAAACAGACTCTATAGAGCTGTCAAAAAGCCATTTCAATGCAGGTTGCTTCACGTTTTCAACTTGCAACAACTTTTGACTTCATTTTGCCAGGGCCTAGAAATAGAGGTTTATAATGTGCATGCCAGTGAGATGATATGAATCTAACATAGAAATTTGCGCAGTGTCCTCTAAGTAAATGTTTAAGCTTTGTCAGTTGATGTGTTTGCTTTCTTTAATGGCCATCTTTCTTGTGTGATTGTTTCAGGTGCAATCAGAAACCACATACTTCAGTGGGTAAATGAAAAGAACAGGAAACTAAGTGATGGCTATGATTTTGAGGTACAATTTCTCTATCTTGTAGAGGGGGTGAGCAATCTGGGGATGGAACTAATGTAAGTTTTTTTTTTAAGCAGAAGTCAAGGACACCTGCAAAGAGGGCCATCACTTCAAGTCAAGCAACAGATTTAAGCCAGAGCATTGGTAAGTACATAAGGATACAGTCATTTTTTGTTAAATTCGGTATGGCGAATCTATGTTTATGAACCCTGTCTTTTTCTCATTTCATTTAACATTTTTAGATATTTCAAAACGAAACATTTTGAAGAAAGGGCTATTACAAGTAATGGTAATTATTACAGTAATTATTATTACTGTACTTTTAAAAAGTTATTTGTAGAGAATTTGAACATTATGCTATCTAATCACACTGTTATCTTCTCAATGACTTGTTAGTTTTTCTTTTTTGCTTTCAGATGAAACAGATACGGAAAAACCTAGTCCTGAAGATCTTGGCGAAACCTGCAGTGAAGGCGTTGAGGATATATCCCTGATGTCTGACTACAGTGCACAAATCATGTGTGCAGCATTCTTCAAAGTGCCGACGTTCAGAAATTTAAGTGTCAAAAAGCACTTGACCCCAGCGGCTAAAGAGCTCGGCATCAAGCATCGAGGCAATGGAAAATATGAAATGGCAAAGAAAATTGCCACTGAACTTGTTAAGAAAAAGGTGGTTCGTGTTACCGAAGGTGCCAACTACAAATCCTTGTCAAGGGATGAAAAAGTGGTTGAACGAGAACTGGATCTGCAATTAGCCGGACCAAACATTTCAGATCTTTCATCGTCAAGTTCTACCACGTCTGTCGACGACACAGATGAACTGTCATCATTGTCTGATTATTCTGATCAGCAGGACAATAACAAGAACTAGCTACTTTGCTGACAATGATAATTTGTTCTGATGGCAATGTTATGAATTCAAAACTTGACTGCTTTCTTTGAAGTTGGGACAGTGGTCATTGTTAATGTCTTTTTAGTTCAAATTATTCTTGCAGGTCTGGGCTGTAAACAGGTTGGCATACTTCTAAAAAAAAACCTTGTTTTGGCTGTTCCCAGTGTTGAACACTCAACAGTATGAAATAATAAACAATGTTGATGTTTTTTGTTTTTTGCATTGGTGGGCGTTTATTACATTAACCAACTTTGGTAGAGCAGCTTTCAATGTTGGATATTTGAAATACTTAGTTACCAATCTTGGAAACATTGCTTCCAGTGTTGGACTTTCATTTCATATACCAACCTTGGTAACGATGTTTTCAATGTTGGATATTTAGTACATTTACCAATCTTGGCAATACTGCATCCAAGGTTGGATATTTAAACTACTGAGTTTCCAACCATGGAAACTCTCTTTCCAATGTTGGACTTTCATGTAATTTACCAACCTTGGCAATGCCGTTTCCAATGTTGGACTTTTATTACATTTACCAACCTTGGTTAATCAAAATGGACTTCCAACCTTGGAAGATGATTACATGACTTTCCAATATTGGTAAGTGTATCTCTTTTTCCAATGTTGGTTCTCCAACTAAATTTCCAATAATTTTCCAATATTTTTCCAAGGATTTTCCAATGCTTATCCAGTTTTGGAATCTCAGAATTTTTTCCTGTGTGTTCAACTAAACTTGCATTTACTCATGACCTTGTTTACTGCAAACTTACTGGTGTTTTCCAGTCAGTTATTATTCTTCTCAACAAACTGCGCTGTCTTTCTGCTCCATAACTGCTGATGCTCTTTGCTGGCTGAATGGTTCTCACTGCAAACAGCAAACAAAATTAAATCATGGTGCTACACATTGGAACTGTGATATATATGCAACAAAGTGCCAAGGTAAAGTAGCACACAAGCCAAGGAGGCCCACATGGCCAGAGCTAAACCCAGTGTCTGTAGCATGAAGCAAGTGAGAGTATTGCTACTCCCCCCTGGATGGGATGCTAGTCCATCACAGGCTTACCACCAGCAATATGTTGGCAGTACCCGTTTACACATCTGGGTGGAGAGAGAAAATGTGGCACAAAGTTTCTGGTCTAAGGAAACAACACGATGGCAGGGACTGGGCGTCGAACAACCGACCTTCAGATCAATGTGCTAACCACTACACCACCCCGCTCCCAACAAAGTGCCAAGGGACTACGAAAAAATGTGTTTGTTAATGGGAATTTACAGTAAATGAAGCCCAATTATAATGAATTAAATTTTGTGGGAAAACAACCAAATCTTTATTATTCCAAATGAGGATTCACTAAATAAATATTTATTTTGCCATAAAATTAACCAGTGTTTTGTTTCACCACTCAGCATTTACTTTAACCATGTAATTAACAACCAGATTTGTGGAAAAAACTCGCACTTTAGGGTCTGCATTAAGCCTGCCAATAACAGTCAGACATCAGACAAATGTCGGGTAAATTTGAGGTTCTGACCAGCGAAAGCCTAGCCTGGTTGAACACTCTGCTGGGGATTTCTGATTTAGCAAAAAAAAATTAACTTGAACTTCGTGGCCAAATATTTATTTTCTTATTAATATGGCATTATTTTTTTATCATGTGCCTCATGTCGTGTCGTGCCTCAAGCCACCTAGTAAACAGATGCCAATATATATTTCATGTTGATTTACGCAATTTGCAGTCACATCCTAAAAGATAATTAGGCTCCATTTAATGTGAATTATATTTGACCAAATACAACTAAAATTTCAGGCCTCATTTTATTACTTGTTTTCTCCTATCTGCAAGTTTTCTGGGTTTAAATTCTCAGTTGCAATTTGACCTGATTGAAGTTTATGCAAATTTGACATATACAACCCCAAATGAACACTTTTATATGTAATAATCTGAATGCGAAGGCTTTAAAAAAAAACTAAAAAAAAAACTCTTAAATGTAACCAAAAGTTTTTCAGATCAGCATGATCACAGGTCAGCTTTATAAATGTCTTTGGTTCAAATAATAATTTATTTCCTATTGCAAAGTGACATTTTTTTGTGAAAAGCGTGAATGTGCAATTAGTCCCACTTCTTAGTCACGATCAATTTCAATGCCAAAAATAGTTTTATTTCCCAATTCAAGCTCACAATTTCAATTGAAAAAATACCAGCTATTGGTTTAAAACATTTGTTATGTGAAGGGGGAGATGCTGTAGTTCAATTTTATCCTTGGTTCTATTTTTATTTTCCCTTGTTCTTTATGTTAGTATATGGTAATGAATATGAAACAAAAGAAAATAAAAATTGAACCAAGGATAAAATTGAACTACAACCGAGACACTTCAGTAATTTTCCATAGTTGTCGCTGTGAGAAAATGCACGAGAAAACAGAGTGCACGTGAATGACAGTGAGTGAAAAAAAACTGTCTGGCAAAGTTAGTAGCACGACCATAAACTTGTTTTTGCATTTTTTTGCATAATCCGTGAAAAATTGTTTGGTTAGCAAGCAATGGATTTTTCTTAACTGCCATATGATCCACAGTCAGATCTTAAGTCACCGAGGTTTCCACGAGGAAACTGAACGGCTTTGCAAATTTATATCCAGCAAACATGATGAAGTCGCATGTTGGACAAAACAGAAGGAAATGATCGAAAATCCTCAACTGTCAGACAAGGATGAGCTTGACCAAATACTTCTTCCACATGACATTATTTGGGAGAAGAAAACAGACTCCTTGCTTGTAAGACAACTGGAGATGGCAAGGGGCAAAGAGGCGATGGCCTAACCAAAAACCCAGGAGAATCTACAAACAAAGACCAGCCAAATGTGTCCTAAAGGAAGATTCTTCTGAGGACCTCAGTTCATTAGAAGAATCTGAAGATACTCTCTTCAGAAGTGAAGAGGAAGACACAGACTATTATTGAACCATTTTTGTCTGAGACCACCCCCCCCCAAAAAAAAAGAGTTGCTGTAGTGCTGTGTATTTTAGGAAATGAACATCATCTCAAGCTGAAGGGCAATTGAAATATTAAAATGTGTGAAATGGATTGCTCTCTCTAATTTAAAATTTCTAGCTATGAAAATTTTTTCTCCAACCAGACTGGCTTCCTGTCCAGCCAAAACTTGACCCTGGCCTGACACATGACCTGCTTATAGACAAAAATTATTTGCAGGCTTGCTGCATGCACCTCTGTTCATCTGCTTCACATTCAACTTCAGTCAAGTGATGACATTATTTACATGTATCAGTTTTTATTTTGGCTTCTAGATTGTGCTCCTTTTAATGGAGATTTTATTACAAGTATACCATGGTTCACTATATAGGGTTCTGTTCTACTGATTTTGCTGAAAGTTTTGGCCAGGTGCAGAATTAAATGTTTGCTATCATGTGAACTGTAATTGGGTCCATTTAATATATTGGGGTTTCACAGACTGTACAATTGTAAGATCTGCTGTAAAAATTCTAATGTACTATAGATAATCTCCTCATATGATAAAGACAGTCACGGAAAAAAAAAAAGAAATGATATGCACTTTATATAATTTTAAAGTTAACTAGACCGTGCCTATAGTTTTAGCAACTTCAGCAACAACTTCACACATTTTTTGAGGATTTGTTGAGCAGTTAAGGGATCACGTCAGTGGAGATTAAAACGGTTATTTCAAGCTCCTTGTGTTAGTTCTACAAACATGGCTCCGATACCATTGCATCGAAACGACCGGCATTCTCATATTTTAATCGTGCTCTAGAGATGGATTGCAAACCATCATGAACAATACCAACCAGAGACGCAACTGAATTAATTCAAGAAAATAATGTACTGTGCAATAACTAATACCTTTTAAACCTTAAATATAGTTACATATGCAGTCTTATAAGTACTAGTTTTCTAAGAAGTACACGCTGATATTCACAGCGAAGCTACGATGTCGAAATATAGAAAGCTCAGGTTAACGTTACATACAATTTGTAGTACAAAATGCACGTCCATGACCCTCAAAACTATAGGTCAACAACTCTCTGAGAGTACAAAACAAAACCTAAAAGTCTTTAAAGTAAATTTAACAATGTAACTTTGAAAAGGATAGTATTAACTCACGGTATCGGTGAGATACTTGTCCCAGTCGAGTCCACAACAACTGACCTCGAGAGGCGGCCATCTTGAAAGTGACTAACTTAGTTCCCAGGTCACCCCCCATGACATGTCTGATAACGCCTGGTGAAAAACTGCTTCTTCGATGCAGCTACGTACACCATAGGAGGGGGACATTTTTGCGGTTTTGGTCACTTTTGAGATCGTTTTTTTGGGTTTTTGCGCTGAAAATTCCCGGTTTTTCGGTTTTTGTATCCGCTGCGGTTTTCAGTTTTTCCCTTTTTAACATTTGGGTTTCGGTTTTTATGAACAAAAGCGGTTATTCGGTTCTTTCGAGCAATTCGCGCATTGTACGAACCTTTTTGAGTTCATTACAAAAGTTTCACCTTCATATGAGACAAAGACAATGGAAGAAGCTATTGCTTTGATTGAACATTGCAAAAATTTTCTTCGGGATAATGCGCATCAAATTCGCGCTGCAAGCAGTATAACAGGGCCATTGAATGGTCCCTAACGCCAATATTTCGCTGTTATATCAAGGGCTGAGGAATTGAGAATCTTGAATTTGCGGTTTTGATCATTATTCTCGGCGTTTTTTCGGTTTTGTGTGATTTTTCGTCCGGTTTTTCGGTTTTGGTGAAAATTGTGGCCGGTTTTTCGGTTTCTGATAAGCCCCAATGCCCCCTCTCCCATAGGGTTTTTCTGAAGTTTGAAGCATTTTTTTGCTTTTTCGCTTTTTCGCCGCCCGAAAATTGGGGCAAAGCCAAATATTCTTTTACCCCCACTCTGATTTTCTTGCGGCCAAAAAGCAAAACATGCCTCGATCGAGCAGGAAACCGGCTTGCTACGCAGGCTACAATACAACAGAAGTGGATACAGACGTGATCAGAGCCTGCTCAGTCTCAAGCATGTGTTGCTCAAGAGGGTTTGAAAATCGAGATGTATTTAGCCAGTGGTAATTTACTAAGCGGTGGGTAAACTGTATTCAGTGGTCCACAGGACTCGAAACATGACCCACAGCACACCGCCGCGTAGAGGTTCGCATACGAATGAGGCCTTCCGAGGGGTAAAAGCGACAAGCGACACGGCCCTGAAAACTGGCGACATGGGACTTCCTGAACACCGACAAGCGACTCAAGTGAACCGGCAAAATACGACAGCCACACAATAAGCTCTACAGATAGACAGCGACGTCAGGAAACTGTGTATTTTATCAATAAAAGATAATAATCAGAGTCTATTTGATTGGTACTTCAGTGCAGCCAGTCAAAATTACGGACTGGTAACCACCTTGACCGCTTGCATGTCTTTGAGGGTTCCGTAAATCGGTGAGCTTTGTTGCCTTGTCCAGACTGAGGGCGGACGATCAAGGTCTTTTTTTACGGTCTGTCAATTACCTAAGTCGCTCACAGCAGCAAACTGGCCGATTTTCAGGATCTCCGCCAGCTTCTACGTTATCAGCAAAGTTGTTCTTTATGACGCAAAAAATTGACTTGAATTTACAGCACTTTGACTTGGCATACTTTACCACTTTGACTTTCCCCTCAGAATGCTGAAAATCGCACTCCCAAAGTGCAAAATTTTAAAATTTCCCGGGGGTGCATGCCCCAGGACCACCCTAGATACTTCTGCCTCCAGCAGCTAGGCGTTTATCTCTTAGCGAACTCTTCCTTTCAAACTCACTGTCTCTACACTCTACAAGGTCTCCTGTTTTAGAGTTCAGTTCTAAGTGTTAGAAGAATTTCGTCGTCCCAAAAGATCGGATTTGTAAATTGATTTTCTTTTGAGAGTCAAAAAGGACAAAAATCTTGAGTGTTTCTTACTCCATAGGGTTAAGATGTGGAGGCGTGTTCGTTTCTATTATAAAATAATAATAATGATCTTATTTTGGGGTGCCAACGTCATCGTAAAGGGTATGATTTCACTTCAAGTGCAAGTTTTTTTTTTTTCGCCAAGCAATCTTCCAGATCGCATCGCCTTTAAGAATATTCGCGATTTACATGCCAAGTGACTTCATGCCTCACGGGGAGGCAAACGTTTTACTAACTTTACTATTGAGGACGGTGCCTCCTTTTGTTACTGCGCATACATTGTACGTTCTGTGCATCTCGGGAAATTCAAGCTTCTTTTAAAAGGAATTTGTCCCCTTATACAACAATATTTTTGCGTGGTTCATGACTATGTGGAAAAAGCTGATCTTAGCAAGGGCTATCAGAATCCAAATAGAAACACTAGGCGAAATGGCAAATTTAAACGACCTTAAACATGACTTAACCCTGTCTTAAACATAAGTTTAGGAAGTTTAAGTTGCTGTTTAAGCAACTTATACCTAAGTTTAAGTTTTGCTTAAACCAATATTAAAATAACTTAAGGTTCATGTCTAATGTAGGTTTAAGTCCTTCTTAAATATACATTAAACAAATGTTTAGTGTCGTTTAATAGGATCATTAAAGGTATTTTAAATGTATGTTTCAGGCTTGTTTAATTAGAACTTAAACCTGCATTAGACATGAACCTTAAGTTATTTTAAGGTGGGTTTAAGCCAAAATTAAACTTGGTTGTAGGTTTAAGTCCTAATTAAATGTAACCGAAACAAATGTTTAGTGTCGTTTAATAGAGACATTAAAGGTATTTTAAATATATGTTTCAGGCATGTTTAATTAGAACTTAAACCTGCATTAGACATGAACCTTAAGTTATGTTAAGGTGGGTTTAAGCCAAAATTAAACTTGGTTGTAGGTTTAAGTCCTAATTAAATACACCCGAAACAGATGTTTAGTTTCGTTTAATAGTCATTAAAGGTCACGTATTTCTAGTTAAATATTAGTTTCAGTCACGTTTAAGAGCTATATCAAACGACACGAAACATGTGTTTTAGACATTAAAACCTAGACTTAAACTGGCCAAAATGTGTCTGAAACAAGGACCTCAAATCACTGAAGTGAACAAAGTGAGTAAACAAAGCAACATTTACTAACAAATCTTTATTGTTAATTCTCTTAGCTTCCTCCTTGTCCCATTTAAGTATAAAATAAATAAGTGATAAAATACACTTCATTTCTTGTTTATAATCAATACATTCTGTCTTTAATTTTCTTAAACTGCACCATTATACTTTTTTGATCCTTGAATTTCTTTAAAAAAAAACTCCTTATATTTCACATCTTATATTCAAATGAAAGTTCAAACACATCTTCACTGGGACTGTTCTCTTTTCCTACAAATTCACTGACCTGAGAGACACGAAGAAAAGAGAATTTTTGCCCTGAGTGGTATGAATGAAAGTTTGACCTTAGCAAAAAAAAAAATCACTTAGTGAAACCGGTACTAGAATAGATGCTCTTTCAGATGACTAGTACAGTACCTGCACCTACAGTTCCACTGTACAAGCTGTTTTGTTTGGATGCTAATGAATGAGTACATAAGCACTTAAGTTCATTAGTTGCTTATAGGCATTGCTACAATGTTATCCAGGACAGATTCCTCTTTCCTCCAATCTTTACAATGTAGTTCATCCAAAAGCAAAACACTGGACTCTGTACAAAGGACATTGTTTCAAAGCAAATTTTCCCCTTTTTGATTTTTGTTTATAGCTGACTTATCCAGATTTACAGTGACTATGATAACTGGGAGTGTTTCTGATCTGCGATAAGGACTTCTTTAAGCCTGTCTTGATGGGGATTGAACTTGTTGATCCACTTCAGATTATGTACACATGCGACTGATCTGTTGGAATGAATGAAAGGATAGTATTAAATTTACTCTACAAATACAAATAATTCCTATGGACACTGACCCAGGTAACAGTTAAAATGTGCAGTTACTGTGGACGCTTTTTAAAGTCAAACTGGTATATGTGAATAACATTGGTGACTCAACCCCATCACAGAACTTTCTTTTTTTCCCATCACAGAACAATGGGTTACCTTATTTTTGAGAATTCATGGAAAATGGACCTAAGCTATTCATAAAATCATACATTTTAGTTAAATCGTCATTTAATAGCATGTCAGGGAAAGTAAAAAGTTCATTGCACAATAGAAACCAAAATGGACAGCAAGGTTAGCAACGCACATGGTAGATAAACTTACTATCCTACATGACAGTATTAATTAACTAGTCAATAAAAGTGCATTTTATCTAAGTTTTGAACAGTACAGGACACGGGAATTGCAGCACTACATGAGGGTTTCCTGTGTGTAATGATGCCATGTTGAGCACAATTTTTAAGCATCAAACACTCATGCAAAAAAATTACATACAAATGGGTGTAAAAAAGACACAAATTTTCTGAAAGTGCAAGTTAAATTTACATGGGGAGGTTGGAGACAAGCTCATTTTGAGTGTGTATCAGTAAATAACACAAGTACAGAGTAGAAGAAGTTATGTAAGAATTGGGATAAACTATGTGTCGTGACCCTATTCATACCATAGGTGGCACAAGCAGTAGAAGTACATGTATAGCATGAGTGATGCTTGACCAGTGTTGTGTTCACCATAACCAAAAATTAATGCTTGAATTATAGAGGTTTATATATGGGTTTTGGTTGTTTAAAGTAAGGCCCTAACACTACAAATGAGAATGTTTCTGATTTTCATAACCGAGACCGGCCTGGGATGATTGGTCCCATACTTAAACCCATCCTGGAGGGCCTGGGGCAGTACTTTGTTCAGCCTCTCTAATTTCGACCACTCGGACATGACTGAATATAGCAGGGGCCAAGGCCCCAGCAAGCCAGCTCTTGGGATCACTGAGACATGCAAGTTTCACTACCTTGGCATTGCGACATGCCCAAGGTTATTTTCCATGCGACCACTCTTCACAAAGTTTTCAAAAATAATGGAAGTTAAATGTTGTAAATTAAGTGACGGGCCAGGTTCATAATTTAATAAATAAGTGTACTGGCTACACAAAAATTAATTTAAATGCCATGACACAAGACTTTGTTCATTCAAAGTTTCTCTGCCCCAAGCACTATGACTGTACTATCACGTACAAGTAACTAGAAATCAGTGAATATATGGTCATGTTTCAACTGTTCAGCAATCAAGAATGGCTTAATGTGAGCTCAGCAACATCTAGGAATTTTTAAAATGCAGTAATAAAACAACAATCAAGAAAGCTCCCAAATTATTGGTCAATTCAAAACATAGCAGAAGGTGTGGCAGTTTTTGATGACTATTAATAATTATCAATAATTGCAAGTATCCATAGGATTTGTTTGGATATTTTGTGAAGCCAATTGAGTTAAATTCATCAATTGAAATTGTTTCTGGCCTTTACACTTCATTCAGTGTAGTGTTACATGTATGTTTTTAGATTGAAAACTTAACAAAAGAGTCAAATACCAGATATGGAATGCACTGTTAATTTATTTAAGTCATCATGTGGTCTACTTTAAAAGTACAATTCCATGTACCGTAAACTTTGATACCCGGTGGGGGGGGGGGGGGGCACTTCCTAGTAATAGGCTAATGGGGATGTGCCACTGGATGGGGTCGCATTTTCACGACTGGATTGACTATAATGGGGTTGCATTTTCAATAGGAGCTAGTAGAGTTACTAGAATGGGGTCGCACATTTGCGGGATTTCAGGGGTAAGTAAATTCTGGCAAGTAGGGATTTGGGGTATATTTCCACAAAAGTGACTAACATGGGGTCTATAATAAATTGGCTAGAGAATACACTATAATGGGGTAGGGGTTCGGAGAGGCCAGCAGCACACACCCAGCAAAAATTGACCCAAGTACCCCCCCCTCCCCAAGACTTTGATGATATATAGAGGATATTACACGGCGGCGCAAAGATGTGAATTTTATTTTCGAGTGGTAAAAACAATATTTTACGAGCGAGTGCATCGAGTGAGTAAAATATTGTTTTTTACCGCGAGAAAATACAAGCCACAGTGTAACTTTCTTTTTATTATATAGACAAGAGGATTTTTGCACAAACAATGATGTTAAAGCGGGAAATGACGTCATCGATATCCTCACTAGTGAGGATATGGAAAATATTCCACTCAAGTCCTGGATGTAGTTTCGTATGAACTTTACGAGTGGTCTATTTTCCACTAAAACACTCTTGTCTATCTAATAAATTGAGAAATTACATAGGGGCGCGAAGATATGAATTATATTTTCGAGTGGTAAAAACAATATTTTACAAGCGAGCGCAGCGAGTGAGTAGAATATTGTTTTTACCACGAAAAAATAAACTTTATACCTTCAAGCCACCGTGTAATTTTCTTTTTATTACGTGGACAAGAGTGTTTTTGCACAAACAACAGTGCAAGAGCGGGAAATGACGTCATCGATATCCTCACTAGTGAGGATATGGAAACTACCCCACTCAAGTCGCGGATGTAGTTTCGTATGAACTTTATGAGTGGTCTATTTTCCACTAAAACACTCTTGCCGATATAATAAAACACAACAGCAGTTGCACATAATCTATGTTCATACAATTTATTGATGTTAAATGTTGTGAGGGAGTAACTCTGCAGGGTGTGACTTGACATTATGGAGCAAGATGTCCAACATATACAATCATTTTTTCCTCTTGAAGAGTAGCCCTCGGGGCATGCTGTCTCCAGGTGATGTATTAAGTTGTATTTAAGTTACTGGTTTAATGTTTGAGTAAGGGCTGATAAGACTGCAACAACAGGAAGTCAAACAAGCAAAGAGTGAAACACAAAAGTACATGCAAACTGGTAACCTTTTTGGCAAATTAGGGATGTTTGCTCATCTGGTACACCTGTACTTTCAATAATATCATTTCTTTTCTTTGAAAACTCAATATTTAGGGCCAATTACATGCGCTGGGCTGGCCCATGATTAGCCAGGCTGGTTCAGGCCAAGATGACTGTTCAGCCTGGTATTCCATGTACATGATGCAAGACACCCTGGCGTAGTAAACACAGTTTACATGGAAAACTTTCAGCCTGACTAGCTGGGATTCTGGCATCACATTGCTGGGATCCTGGCAAACTGGGCTGAAATTTTCCCATATAATTGCTTGGCCCAATTTTACTTTTGGTATGTTTAACATTCCACATGCTTCCCACACAAACTATGTGGCCAGTAGTATGCAGTTTCAAAATGTAATGTATAGCCCTGGATATTAATGAAATGTCCCTATCAACATGAAATATTATTGCAAAGAATGCTAACCTTTAAGTTTAAAATAAACATACTTAGCAGCTCATGTCACAAGTTTTGACAAACGTACAATTGAATGGCACGAGAAGAATCTTTAACCACTGAGCTTGCCTTTGTGGTTTAGAAGCTGAGCGATGAGAATTTCTGGGCCAGTTTGAAATGCAGTGTTCCTTCCTTGTTTTTCTCTTATTATGTACAGTAGAATGATTTGCAAAACCCTTCAAACTGTACAAAATGCACCATTTAGAGCCACAAGGACCAAACAGAAAACCATTGAACTGATTTAATTTTAATATTGAACTCAGGCATAAATACCCTTCACAATATTCCATGTTAATAGGGATGTTTCGGTATTGCCGTATACCCTGTTTAGCCCTGCTAACCAGGCCAGGCCTTGTTAACCCTTTCACTCCCAGAGTCAGTCATGGAGACACAAAGGTATTTCTAACTTTTTATTCTGTGGATGAAATCTTATGGTGTGACCACTCAAATGAAACCTCTTCAGCAATACTTTCCCATAGTATTATTTATATTTTAGAAGTTTACAAAATGAAATTTGGGATTCGTCTTGAAGTTTGATTTTTGGTACTTTGGGAGTGAAAGGGTTACCTCACTTTTAGTAGTTTCAAAATATAATTCCTTGCTCATGTTATCAGCCCCTATATATATTTGCAAACCTTTCTCTAACAGTCAAATCTTCAACAAAGTAGATTTGATGAAGGCAATCCTATGTCAAAAACTAAACTACAAAATGTAATTTCCAATATTTTTCTTAACTAAAAACTTACAATGTCGGTCCTCTTTGAGTGCACGTGTTCGCAAACAATACTGAAAACCTACATTATAAGTTACTATATACTACACATCATCTGCATGGAGACTAAAAGAAAGACGGCTTACCTCTGTTTTCTGTATTTCCGTGAATGGAGAGATCCAATCCAGAATAGGAGAAGAAAACTTAGCTTCACAAGCCTCATTGAAGCGTGCTTCAAGTTCACATATCCCGCCAGTTTAAATCCACGATTCACGACGATTTTGCATTTGTGCACGATAGAGGTGGTTTTAAAACTCTCCACGAAACTTTATGGGATCACCAGCGGTTCACAGATCACTAGTATTTTACAAAATAGCACTATTCCAGATAACAAATGGAGCAAATTCTCGTTTTTACCTTTCAACACTTTCGTGTCATTTCAAAATGGACGCCAGAAAGTGACGCCAGCACAGAAACCGCTGATCAAGTCCGCCGTCTCATCTCGTTTCCAGTTCCCTTAGAGCTGCGCTTTGAGGAGACAACTATTTCCAGAAAATTTTTTCTACAACAGTTTCCACCCAATTTTTTTTCTTTTTCACCCAATTTTTTTCCTTTTTGACGAGGTTAAGCAAGAAACCAGTGTTTTAATTTCGCCGGAGGGTGAAAAGTTGCGTGAAAAGATGAATTGAAGTTTACACTAAGCCGCTTTCTGTTATCAGATCCATCATCAACTGCGTTATGATGAGATTAACATTCCTTCAGTCATTGCTTATAAAATGACATGATTAAATGAAAGGTTGACAAATCAACAGCCCAATGCATGAGTGTTTGCTAACTTCTCTCTGAGAAGTCACTTTCCGTCATGATTTTATTAAATGTCATGACTGTTGTCATGGACACAGATATTTCATTTCTCTCTGTATATTAATAATCTGTAAATTGATGGAAAATTTGCGCGTAATCAAGGGTAAAAAATCATAAAGAGCGAAAAGAACGGTGCTTAAAGATGCGTAATGGGCTGAAAAGAGGCGTAAATTTTATTCAGCAAAGCCGTTCAAAACACAACGGGAAAATCACCTTATATTTCATATTTGCCTGTCTTCTGCAAACAATAACCTGTCAATTAGAAAATGTGTCGCGCGTTAAGAAGGATATAGAATCGTAAAAAGCATAAATAACAGTGTGTAAAGATTCGCTGAACGGCGTTAAGGAGCCGTGATGTATTGACAGCAATGTATTGACAGCGGGGAAATCTTGAATGAATGATGAGACGTAAAAATTTCATTTCGCTCTCTATTTTCACAAGTAATAACCGCTAGTTACACCCATCTTCATTTTTGTGCTTTACGTATCTTTATTGCCCTTTACGCAGCCTTCACGCGTTCTGTGAACTTGGCCTACGTGCACGCGCTAAAACAAAATATTTTACAATTTACAACAGAGTCTGGTTTAAAATGTAGCTTAATTGTAAAGAAACGTTTTTGTAGCAAAGTTTAATGGCGTTTGGCAACATAGCACTCAAAAAACCGCTTAACGGTAAAAAATCAGCAGTGAAAGGGTTAATGTTGTGTTTACCTAGACTTAAAACGATCCTAAATCTCTACATTGATTTAATGTTGTTTTAAAGTAAGTTTAAATCCTGTGAGAGATTTCGTGTTACGTTAAATGTGGCTTAAAATAGCCTTAAATCATTAATCTGATTTAATGTTATTTAAGGTAAACCTAAATTTGCCTAAATCTTCTAACAGATTTAATGTCGTGTTTAAGTCTTCTTAAACTAAAGGTAAATCTTTCACGTTATTTAATATTCATTAAACATTTATTAAACATAGCTTAAATCATGAAACAAATTTAACATGCATTTTGGAACATCTTAAACAATACTTAAATATAAAGTCTTGTTTAAGTCATATTTACGTCGCCTAACCCTGCATTAAATTGATCTTTAGATTTAATGCCCGTTTAGTATTGCTTAAACTCTACTTAAATTTGGCATTTCACCTAGTGAAAATTGGGGGTAACCACGCATTTTTCAGAGACAATTCATTTGGAAAGAAATTGCCATACATTCTTTGTATTTGAGCGCTTTTTTGGAATAATGGTTGCTTAATTATCTCTGAAAAATGCGTTGTTACCCACATTTCTCTTTTTGGATTCCAATAACCCTTGCTAAGATCTACTTTGTCCCCATCATAGCAAAAATACACCTTTTTTAGGAGGCGCCGTCCTTAAATAGTACCTAGTTTGTGTCACTTGGGGTAAACAGAAGGAACTGGTGGCCAGTAATTTAACAGTTCCTCGTCACGATCATGTGGTATTGAAAATACTAAATGCACGTTTCAATGCTCTTCTTGACGATCTGCCGAGATGTGCCAAAAACTCTAAAACAAAACTCATTTAAATGGCAAAGGAGGACAGTGACTATGACAAAACCAGCAATTCCGTTATTTAGAGAATTTATAAGGCGACAACGACATTTCCACGTGCTACAGAAACGACAGCGACATTAACAACCGTTAGTTCAGCGAATCGGTCCTGAGAAAGACGGGACAAAGCGACAAGGCCATCCCCTTGGAAGGCCTCACGAATGTTGTCGACGCTCTGTTTAGTAAAATACTGTGCTGTTGGAGAATCGTGTGCCCGGATGAGCTACGTCCCTTGACCTCATATTGTCCCTCACAGCTGCTAAATTAGTGTGTGTCAATCATCTTACATACTGCTAGGATCAGCAGCGTCGGGGAGAGCCGCACCAAGGGTTGAGATAGTGGCAGCCTTTTAGTAAATTCTACCAAAGAATGCACCATGACATGCTTTTCAGGTTGAAGTTTCCCTAAAATATTGCAGACCTGATCGAGAAGTATGTGCACTTGTTTCTCAGTCCTAACCCTCCCACTCACAGGACCCCACACAAACTATGTGACCGTTAGGAGTTTCAAAGTATAAGAAAGTGTATGGGAACATCGACACGTTCCTATCAACATGAAATATTGCTAGGAGTATTTTCATTTGAGTTAAAAATAACCGTAAACCTACCTTAGTCACGTTGTATTTCACTGTCGTTCCCGCGGCTGTAAACTGTCCATGAATTCTAGCAAATTGAAGGGTTTTACGAGGCTATCTACTCTATGTACAGAAGACAATACGAACAGTGCTTTAAAATTACTAACAGTCACAGTATTGTGTGGGTCCCCTGAATCCAGCGCAGTGAAATAAGTCGCTCATCGAGCATCAATCGAAGACACCAGTAACAGCAAATTTGTTCATTTACTCATATAACGAATTAACATCTACAGAAATGTGTGGCAAAATCCTCCTCGAGAAACGGAGACTAACTTTATTTCTTGACTTAAGTTAGGTAAGATGTCAGAGGTGTCACTAATCTAAATATGAGATTATTCTCAAAATCCTGAAATTATCGATTTAAATTTTTTCTATAGTCTATAAGAAGACATTTGTAAACGTTTTGCTTTCCTACACAGTGAAAACCTCTGAGAAACAGACAGCAAAAATTCCAAACTGATGAACAGTATCTATGATTGTCGGTCAGAAATGTGATTCAAGCAATTCACATTTACAAATTTTTTGGTCAATAATACTCAAAAACATCTGCTATCTTAGCTATTACCTGGGTTTCTGCGTAAACATATAACCATACGCTTTTGAAGATAATACTGAGTTCAATTCTAAGTCTAAAGTCAGTGACTTTACTCAGCTGTAGCTAAAGCTTGAACAATACTGTTAAATATGTGAAATTTTGTTAGAAATAGCATAGGCTGGATTAGTGATGATATGAGATTTTCCTGAAGCTTTTTTATACAACGAGCGAACTAACTAAAAAGCATTTTCGTCAGAGTTCAACTGATGCCGATAACGTTCTGTTTCGAAAGAAACATATCAATTTCAACTTCAAATTCACTGCCGAAATGGCAGTAAATAGGGCCTGTTCGGATATGAGCTCGCTCAACCGGGGTACCCTGATTACCGACTGTCTTACCTCCCTCCTGGATGGTTGGTTAGACAGGCTGGTTACCGTGACATTAGTTTTTGCAGCTATAATTGTTGTTGTTGTTGTTGTTGTTGTTGGTTTTAATTAACTTATTTTTTATGAACAATTCAGCCCGTATCCTCAGAATACTGAACTGAAGAAATTTTTCAAGTAAGCAAATGTTTCTTTGAAAAGACGCCGACTAATAGTTTAGAAAGACTTGTTTCCTTTCCTGGTCAGGATGATTCCAATTAGTCTTTGAAGTTAAGGTACACTGATAGCTTTCACATTTACAGCAAGGCGACACACTAGCAACACTGTTCAGTAGGCTAAACGCTTGCATGAAAGTATTAAAACCAAAAGGTAGTAAAGTGCCGAAAAGTTATTTTGAAAACCAAACGTTTCGGGTTTAGACCTTCATCCGTGGATTTGAAAATCGTTGATATACTACTGATGAAGGGCTCATAAGAAGAGGCCTTAAGTCATGATGAGTAAACAGTGTAATCAATAACAAAATTTCCAAGACCGCGAAATGAAATAAGTTGAACTTGTCAATTAGTGTCCTTTCACTAGTGGTTAACGTGACCTACTGTTATGCTGTTATATTTTTTCTTACTCCGGAGCAAAGAACTGAAAGAATAAAGTTAGTCATGTGTTGCTTCTATTATTTGAATAAAATCGCGTTTTCCTCATAAGTGCTTGGTTTTACACTATTTAATTTTATCTTACTCAGGAGCAGCAGCTAAAGTTAGTCATCATGCTCCGCTTCTTTTACTTGAACAACTTGCGTTTTCCGCTGAAAGCCTTTCAAAGCAAGCACGGCTGATCTAAATTTCCCCAGACCTAGTTTGCTCTTACCATCTTCAACCTCTTCTTGGTTTCCAGCCGGTGCAACTTTGTTATTAGCAATCAGTGCTGCACGCATGCGCTCCAGCTGTTGTGATGTTAGTCGCTCTGTGCTGTGGTTAACTGCGTGTTCGCAGAAATCTGCTCCCAATCGCTCCTCGTACTCAGAGAACCGAAAATGGATAAACTTGCCAGTGATGTAAAACTGAAGAAAAGAGATGAGCGCTGCCCAGAGACCAATTGTCAAGCAAGCCAGCAGCTGAACTCCAAGAACCCGTATGTGACCGCCCTTGAAGACCCCGTATGTTTCTGAGAAGTCTTCTAGACGGTCTTGCTCAACGAACAAGGCAACAGCGAGCATGCTCCATAACGAAGCGCCGGCATGGGTTGATATGGCACCGACAGGATCATCAATTTTCAGCTTTTCCAAAAGAAGCCATCCCAGAACTGCAATCACGCCTCCAACGAACCCTATGAAGATGCTCTCCCCAGGCCGCGCAACAGCACATATGGCCGTGATACTTACTAGGCCCCCAAGTATTCCCGACATCATGGTGGGGACGTCAACGCGCTTGAAGAAGAACATACCGAACAGATGGCCGAAGATCCCGCCACCAATTGAAGCGTTCAGGGTACAAACGGCTGAACGGGAAGCAAGTTTCCATTTGCCTCCGCTGACTCCAAACGTGCTGCCACAGTTAAAACCGAGCCAGCCCCACCAGAGCATAAACGTTCCCAGAAGAACATTTGTCGGAGAAGCCATCTTTTGTTTGCGGCCATCGCCAGTAAATTTGTTTCGCCGCGGCTTAAGAATGATTGTTCCCACTAAACCAGCCACACCCCCAACCAAATGCACGGGACTGGCTCCACCCACATCTATCACACCAAGCTTTTTCAGCCAGCCATGTTTGCCCCACACCCAGTAGGCAGGAAAACAGAACGTAAGCGTGTTTGTAAACGAAAACACCATGTAAGCTTGCAAGTTGGCGCGCTCAGCGATGGCGCCTGACACGATGGTTGTTGCGGTTGTTGCAAAAGACGCTTGAAAGAAGTACAAGGCAAACACGCCACCCATTTTAGAGTCACTTGCGTCGGCGAAAAAGTTGGCAGCTCCGGAAAATGGGTTCATATGTCCCTCCGACTCTCCCCGACTGAAAGCGAAGCCGAACATCCAATAGGAGAGCCCGCCGAAGATCACATCGAGGGCGTTTTTGACCATTATGTTGGTCTCGTTTTTCTTTGAGACCATACCTGAAGTTAATGTTGATTACAAGAAACGGTTAGAACGAAGGATCAATAAACATTATGATCATGACATATTTAAAAAAAGATTACGTTTTGGACAGCAGAGCTGTAAAAACAGATGGTCAAATGACAACATATACGCAGATTCAGCATAAAACGGATTGCTTACAAGGAGGTATTATGGACCAGTTTCAGGTACATTTTCAAACGATAACAGTTAATAAATAAAATCAATAATGGTACGTATAACAGTAAAACGGATTTATTCTATCCTTAAGGAATTTGTCGAAATGGTAGATTAGCCTTAAGAATCCAATTCATTTTATGTTGTCGGCAGTTTTAATTCCGAGTGAAATGATCGGTTCTCGTGCTATAAACGTCATGCAACTGACTGGGCCACAAAAAAGTCGTCCTCTTGAAAACTGGAGAATATTTTCAAAAACGCAGTCCAAAATTTAAAAATAATTGTGTTCATGCGGACAGTGAAGCCTAACGTGTTTGACGTTACTCAAAAGTAACACTTTTCTACTAGGACAATACTATTTTCAAAGCTCTTTTTTTCTGGGAAAAAAACGTATTCATAACAGAATAATGTTTTCAACTTTTTTGAGTTGACATAGCAGAATATACAGGTAAATCACGATTCTAAAATAGAGCTATCCGTCCTTTCCAGTAATTTGAACGTCACTACCTCGAGATGTCAAGAACTTAGTAGCTAAAATGAAGACTTACCAGACTCTACCAGACCGAATCCTGAAATCATCGTAAAAATAATGAAAGCACTTGTTAAAATCCACACAGCATCCCCGTGTCCAACTTCACCTGAACTTGTCTCCTCCTCCGAACTTCCAAAAATCTGTGTGATGTTCACAGAAGATATGTTTGCACCCGTCATGTTGCCTCAAAACTATCCGCCGAAAGCTAGGTTGATGAGATCAGACTGCTTCTTCAACCAAAGTTATATTGCTTAGTTTTACGGAAACAAATTGGTTTTTGCTATTGTTGATATCGTTATAAATTATGTATGATGTGCTGCAGCGGGAAAAATTTCTTTATTTTATAGCTTACAGTGTGACTTTCACGAATATAAGGTCGATTTTTCTTACATAAGGAGTTTAAAATGTCGAGTGGAAACGTCACGCCAGTATTATTAGCGTCACTAATGCAAACAAGGAAGAAAGAAAAAAAAAGAAAGAAAGGCTTTCTATCCGTAGCTGTGGAGTCCTAGGTTAAAATTTACCTAAAAATAGTTTTGCTTCGCCTGTCTTTGTGCGTATTGTCTTGGAGTAATTCTAACGTAGCTGGAAGCGTACCCGTGACATATAAACAAATTAAATGTTCTCTTATTTATTAATTTTCTACATCAAGTTTAGGGCTGAAGACATTTCTGTTTCTTTTGCGTGTTTTCTTTGATTTTCGTTTATCGCCCAAACTCGGCATTTGAATAAGACTATGCATGAGCTTTTCAACGCAGGAGATAAAAACGGTCCTTTTCCTTAAAAAAAGAACCTTAACGAACACATAAAGCCTAGTCGTTTTGTAGCTTTAATATGCAGAAATTCGTAGATAAGCAAGCTTTGTAAGGTGTTTGTAATAACAGATAAGAAACTTCTGTCTGGAGACCTGACGTTAATAATAGCATTGTTGATTTTCTCTACATGGTGTCAGCATGGAAATATCAACACAAAAAATATCAAAACATACCCTACTTTAATTAATTTTAGTCCTTACTGGGAAAAAAAATATTTAAAAACTATTCCTGGAAATATGTTTGTTAACTTCGTACACCTGAAAAAAAAAATTGCATTGCAAATTTAAGGAATTGCACTGCAATTTACTTTTTGAATACTGCTGATCAACGGTGCGCACTTTACAATTAATTACCGCATCGCACCACGGAGATGAAAAGCACAAATTTAAAGTTAGACTAATTATTTTAAATTAACAAATCTACTTTCTTTAAAAAAAAGTGGGTAGAAACACTATGGAATGTTACTAAAACCTGTTATATTTTGATTTAGCAAATTAAGTTATTCTGTTCTTTAGTAACTTTATTTACAGCAGCGTGCGCAGTAGGGCCAGCTTTGTCTTGGCGCTTTTGTCGTGCATGCGCTTCGCGCGTCCTAAACTAATCTGTAATTGTCTCAAACACTTGCATAGTCTGAGAACGAAAACAATAACTAGCATTTACCTGAAGCAAACAGCATGAAATTGATATGTCAAATAATTCTACGTGATTGAACTTATTTTAGTGCTTAGTTTTATTAAACATGGTTTAAAAACGTTACTGAACGCAAAAATGAAACTTTCTCAAAATAACTAGTGATTAAAATTTTGTTTTCGTTGCTAAAGCAAATCATAATGGCTTGGGAAACATAAGCCCGATTATTTAAACAACTCGCTCCAAACAAAGCCTTCTAGAACGGTCGAAATATAAACTCCTTGCATGTGTCTTTTCTTTATTCTTTCTAGAATCAGCAGTCTTTATACGTGCTGCTTATTGAGTTCAGACTGTTTCCATTCCAAAAAACGGAATAGGAAAAGTATATAACAAATAAACGTTAAAACTATGAACTTAACGAACAATAACAGGGTGTAACTCACACAAGAAAGTTGAGAAATCTTTTACGAGAGATGCGCAATAACTTTTGTGTAAAGATCGAATTATCTATAGGTGCTAGATACACTGAAGAAACAGTATAAATTCATAAAAAGACACACAATAAAGAGGAAATTAGCTCTCCCTTCGTCGCAAACCGCCGTAAAATGGCAGCGGAAATCATTGTTAGCTAGTTTAAAGAAGACATTTCAATTCACCGCAAAAATAGCCGTGTATACGGGTCTTAAACACCGAAACCATGTCATTTATTGAGACCTCCCATTAAAACCACGGTAGATATTACGAATTTCTTTGTTTTGAAGTAATGAATCATTAATTAAAGGTGATATCTTTAGAAATTTTGGTTTCGAACTGGAGCGCCATGGCTGGAAATGAGGAAACAGATTCCCCTCTGGAAGGATTGACTGGCAGACCGATTGGTTATGAAGATGCTACCTGGATTCTTACAAGCGCCTTCATTGTTTTTACCATGCAGTCTGGATTTGGCCTCATTGAATCAGGTAGGCCTGTTTGAAAAAGAATTTTACATTTAATTAGTACGATAATCTTAGCAACAGTGAAAACTGAACTGGAACATGCCCTCGTGATTTGCAGTCCCATCGACACAACCAGTCCTTGACAAGCAGTTCTCGAGTGTAACTATTTCGATCAACACTGATTTCATTGTACTAACGTATTTAATTCCTTTCATTTTATTGCGCTTTATTACGTAATTTTTCGAAATGCTGACAGTTTTACCTTCTATACTGCAGCATCGACAGTAAATACACCTTTTAATGCACTTTTTTTTCACTAAATAGTTCAATAACTGTAATATTTTGTTCAATTTTGGCCTTCCATAACAGTTTGATACTGCAATTTATATTATTTTAAACCGGCAAAGACCCTGCCGCTCGTTTTATTGTGATTGAAAGAAGCTTTTATTTCAGTTAGCATTTTAATATTATCATGATCCAGACATGTCATAAGGAAATCCATTGACATTCGAAACCATAGAATTTTCAATGTATTCACCAAACATCGTTTACCCAGAGCCTGTAAATAGAAGTGAAAGAACTTAAAGAAACCAGTTAACCAGCCTTCTCTTTTTACACTGTCAAAGAGACGTGGAATTTTGTGTTTCTGTGAAAATTCCACATCGAGTAATTGCCATTAAAACATTTGCTATATTTCATTTTTCCAGGAATTAAGCCGTACCTTTTGCTTTTGCATAAAACTTTCTATGTATTTAACTGAGCTTAATAGGATCGCTTTTCTGTATTTCTCATTCTCCCGATTTGATTACTCAAAAATCTTCTGGCAGGTGTTTTAACTTTATAGTACAGTAATTCCACACACTAATTTTGCAAATTTTAAATGAATTTAAATTCGAACTACAATTCTAAAATGAATCAAATGTCAAATAATTTTAAACTATTTGACATCGTATTCATACTCAAACACTGTACTCCTGAACAAGAGAGAAGGGTAAGACAGCTAACTCCCATATAGGCCCTATCCCCATCCTAATCCCTCTTTAGCTATTTTTAGTAACAAAATGGCGAAAGTCAAATTTCAAATAACTTATACTACTGAGTTTCAAAGCAGTTACCCTGAAATTTCGCATCAGTATAGACCTTGTCATTCTGTAAACTTTCATGATTTTAGTTTTTCCGATTTTGACATTTTCGCTGGGAAACTGACATCACAAAGTTGGCTCAAAATTTTGCTTTAGTAATATGGGATATCTTAGGACGGTTGCATAAGGACCTTAAAACTAAAAAGAAAATTGAAATATGTTTATCCACTCAAAAGATAGCTCTCTAAACCTTTATCCTCTCTTGTCCCGACTGTGTGAAGGGCAAAAAGTACGGTCAAACTGTTTTAACATTTACAAGCGATCTTATATTCGTCGCGTCTTTTGATATCTCGAGCAGAAAGCCGTTTCATTTTGATGGAACAGTTCCATGGTCATTTCAAGATCATATCAGTGGTAGTTTTACTCCTGTCTGTCTCCACCTATCATTCTTCCGAACTCAACGATTTTTATCTCTACCTGTTTTTTTTTTTTTTTTTTTTCGTTTAGGAATGGTTACAATCAAAAACGAAACCAACATCATGGTTAAAAACGCCATAGATATCATATTCAGCGGTCTCTCTTTCTGGATTGTCGGCTTCGGTTTGAGCTTTGGCATCGATGAAGGTACAAACGCATTCACGGGAGTCGGTTACTTCATGACGGAAGTTCCCATAAACAAAGGTGAAGTATACGCCATGTACTTCTTTCAGATGGCTCTAGCGTCAACAGCAACAACCATCGTCTCCGGGGCAATGGCTGAACGTACGAACCTGAAAGCGTACATGCTGTATTCGTTTGTGAGCACGCTCTCAACGTGTTTTCCAACTCACTGGATTTGGGGAAAGAACGGTGTGCTCAGGGAACTCGGAGTCATTGATATAGCCGGGTGCTCAGGGGTGCATCTGGTAGGGGGAGCCGCAGGGCTTGCTGCTGCTGTCATGTTGGGGCCCAGGACTGGGCGCTTTGATGATGACAAGAAAAGGCCTCAGCCGTGTTCCATGACTAATGTGATGCTAGGGACCTTCATGCTTTGGTGGGGCTGGCTCGGCTTCAACTGTGGAAGCACATTTGGCATCACTGGAGGTAAGGCTCTTGAAATTGTTTACTTTCATTCTTTAGATTGTTGTCCAGTTGAAATAAACCAACTTGTAAAGTTTTTGTTAGAAATTTTCGACTTGTTTGGAAATCATTGCAAATGGGTTATACGAAACATCACTACTTTTTTCAAACCTGTAGCTCCACATCTGTAATTTTTTTAAGAACTTTGTAAAACACTAAGACAAACAGTGAAGTACACTCAAAACGTTCGCAAAGTGAAAAATGTCACTTCGTCGCTAAAAAACCGTAGAACTGCACAAAATGAATTTCAGTTGAAATTTGGCAGTCCGTTTCCTAACCCGTCTCCTACCCTCCCTCGCCTCCTCAAGAAGGCTTGGCTTGCCAGTTTTTATGCTTAGGGGCTTTCGAACTAGAGAAAAATTTTTTGCAACAGAACAAATATTTTTGTGAGAAATTAAAAGATGAACCTCTTAAGTCTAGATTACTACATCTCAGAACTATTTCCATTCCACAAAGTTATTTAAGGCTAAGGATTTTGACCGGCAATGAAAGATACTCATTCTTCGCATATGTGTTTTCAGCAAAGTGGAAGTTGGCGTCCCGGTCAGCGGTAGCTACCCTAAACGGCTCAATCGGCGGCGGAATACTCGCCATAGCGTACAGCTACATCAGAGACTCTGAGACTCTAGATATCCCAATATTCGTTACTGGAATCCGCGGAGGCTTGGTTGCAGTGACTGGCATCTGCGCCCTAGCACGGCCGTGGGAGGGACTGGTGATAGGCTTTTTGGGTGGGCTTTTCGCATGTTTGTTGTCAGATCTCATGATAAAGCTGAAGATTGATGACCCTGTGAACTGCGTTGCCACCCATGCTGGGTCAGCGGTGTGGGGCATGATTGCAGTGGCGCTATTTGTGGAAAAGGAGAAGGATGAAGGTTTCTCACATGAAGAAGGGCTTTTTAAGGTGATAACAATTTACGATTTTCAATTTACCTCTCATGGGGTTCTGAAAATCTTAACAAATTCCCTTCTAAATTGTATAACCACAGAACCCTCAGCATTGATTATCATGATCTAGCTAAGGCGTGGAACAACAAACAAACAAACAAGTAAACAAAAGCCAAATTAAAAACTACCCTAGATATCATACTGTGCTTAAGGGCAGCATTAAATACCCATTGCTCACAGTACAGTAGCAGGTTTTACTACGGGATCAAATATATCTTGCAATAAGCGAGACTCTGTCAGGCCTGATAGCTCGTTACGCCTGCCTTTGATGAAAATGGCGGCCACGTATTAGACGGCAGGTATCGAGCTGCGAATTCGAGATGCAGGACGCGCACGCGCTTTCGCAGTACAAACCAGGCACGCTCCCTGAGCCTTCAACCCTTTGTGTTGTTCACCAGTAGAGAAGGGGCTGAGAGACATACTAATGTAAAACCTGCGCGCTGGAATAAAAAAGTCTTACTCCTTCTTACTCTCATACTCTTGCTTAAATCTTAAGTTCCCTGTCTTGTTTGTAGTTTGTTTCGTGTCACTACACTGACTACAGTCCTGCTTCCTTGGGTTGCTGGGAAGTAGCCTAAATGGTCCAGCAGTTTAGGTGTATCTCTCCCCGCCCATCTTCATTATCTAACTCTTATCACCCGTTTTGCACGTTAATGTCTCTTGTGATTATCTTGCAGGGGGGAGGATGGCGACTGCTTGGTATACAGTTACTGGCATGCGTAGTAACAGCAGCCTGGGGAGTCCTGACGACAGTAATGCTACTTTTTGTCATTGAGAAGACGATCGGAATACGCCTGACCCGCGAAGAAGAGCAGCAGGGATGCGATTTAGTTGAACATGGGATCGGAGAGGATAGCGAGGACGAAGAGGGCGAGATAGAAGGGAAGCAAAAGCAAGAAAGAGCCTCTTCTGTGAAAAGTATGTCAACCATGGTGGAAAAATTCAGCCGCGGTGAAGATGAGGAGCCAGAGAAAAGAAAATTTACAGGAGCGTTTGTAATGATTGCTCGCAACCTCAGACGTAAACAGGGGAATGAACAAGCCACAAATCAAGAAGAGGCAACTGCAAGTATTTCTAGCGTGGCTAATTCAAGTGGAAATGAAGATCTGCGAACATCTGTCTGTGTTGAAAGGGGAAGTCGTAACAGAGGAGCGTTTTTTATGAAGCTACCGATGATGGCCCGCAACCTCCGACGAAAACACGAGAACAAAAAACTTACCAATGGAGAATCAAACGCTGCTAACAGTTCCATCCGAGATGCACCGGAGAATGATGAAGATGCCCGAACATCCCACGATGCAAATAGCGATGCAAATCGCAGCGTTAGTGCAACGGAAACGCGAAGTAGTAACGGGGACTCACGAGGATCCGATGATTTGCGATCTATCTACAGTGTGGATTCTGCTATCGAGGATTTTATCACTCAGGAGGTGAATAATACGTCACGTTACCCCATGCCAAGTGTACAAAAGCGAACTGAGGACAAATGTGTGCAAGTCGTCTGTGAACAGGGTGTGCTAATCGACATGTAATCAACAGTAAAATCACGTGGATCAAAATAACTTTCCTGAAATGCAAGGGGTCATGTTTGTATTCTTGCAGTAGAGTTGAGACTACCTTGCAATATGAAAACTTATGAAGGCATGACCGTTGCAAATATTACTTTGTTGTGTTCCCTGCATGAGACTCTATTTCAGGCTACACCCAGTACAAATATGTAGATAAATGGCTATCTTTTTTTGCACTCCCTGACTGAAACTTTGAGGGGCTTGACACAACATCACCTGGTCGGTTGAATGTTCCAGGATACCTAATTTGTGCGGACTTTTAAACTTTACAACCCTTGATTTTGTATGTAATTTATATGCCCATCATCCTCCTTGTAAGGCATGTTGATTTGCAAAATAATATTACACAATTTGCACGTGCTAAACACTGATATTCTATAAGGAAATTAAAACTGCGAAAGAATTCACTCCTATCTTTCAATCTTTTGTTAGATTGAAATGGTTTGCTGTTGGGTTGGTTAACTAATAGAGATAATAAATAAAGTTTTCACACAATGTACTCCCATTATAAGGAAACTGTCTTGATCAATTTTAATGCAGATTAGACTATTTACACGTTCAAGAATAAGAACTGTTTTTCAGTTCTAAGTACACTTAAATTGATACCTTTCAGAAATTAGGAACTTTTCCCGGTCAAAATGCAAATAAATCTTATATATAACGATTTTTGCTGTAATAAAACAAAGCTCTTTTTTTTTCAATCGGTTCGTGAATAATTCTTATTTACTTTACAATTTTAATACAAATTTGACATTTGGCTTCACGTCAAATTGTGCCAGTTCCTCCCAACGGAATCAAGTGGGAGGCATGTGCGAGCGAAAAGAACTCTTTTGTAAGCTATTCTTCCTTCAGCAGTTTAGCTCCTGTTTAGATTTTTTAAAGCCATCTTACGTTTTACACAATGACATTGGAGCATATAGTGTAAATTGTTATTGGCTTGTGATCCCAGTGAGAAAGAAAACATAAGTCACAAAGCTACCCAACCAAAAAAACCATCTACGTTCAGAGAGAGAAAAAAAAGAAATGTTTTCTTGTCAAAACTTGGTTCGTATTCGTGCCTTTAATCTTTATATTTATGCAAGTCGCTAACACTTAGTTTAAATGCTCGATCTTCGTCTGCTGGCGTAAGGGTGATAATGACGGAGGCTTTCTTCTTCCAAAGGGAGGATCCCCTGGAATCATTTTGCTGCTTGCTGTCCGTATTGAACTTTCCCTTGGATGAGACAATTTTACTCCACCTGTTCCTCGCAGAAGTGCTAAGATTATTATCGTTATCTTTTGGAAAATCCTTCTCGCATGACAGCTGTGCCTTACTGTTTAAATTGCTCTGCTGATCCGCTTTGTTTCTTTGTGGGATATCATCGCTTGTTAAAACTGCGTCAGATTCTTGAAAATCCTGTAATTCAGAGTCATCAAACCTGTTTTCACAAAGCTCCTCATTTGCAATTCCACTGTTGCTCTCGTTTAAAGCTGTTCTCGTATTTTCTTGTCCCTCGTCCATCTGCTCTGGAAACACTCTGTTATTTGATGCCGGCACGGGTTTCACGTGACTCTCGGTACTGGCTTGTGATTGGTCGATTCCATGCTCACACGCGTCTGCCCCCAGTATCTCTTCCTCCAATGGTAATCGCAACCCAACAGACTTGTCGATTAGGTAAAGCTGTATGAAAACAGTCACAAGCGTCCAGGCAGTGATGGCAACACAGGCCAAGAGCTGCACTCCAAGTATTCTAACATGGCCGCCCTTGAAAGCGCCATATGTTTGGGAAAATGGCTTCTCGAGGCTGTCTTTCTCCACAAACAGACCCACGGCTATCATCCCCCAGATGGAGCCACCAGCATGCGTGGAAACAGCGCCAACGGGATCATCGATGTGGATCTTGTTCAGCAGTTGCCATCCAAATATGGCAATGGCTGAGCCAACGAAGCCAATTGCTAGACTCTCTCCAGGCCGCACAACGCCGCAAATAGCTGTGATGCTGACCAGGCTACCAAGCACGCCTGCCATAAAGAAAGGGATGTCCAATCTGAAGAGAAAAAGTGTTGCACTCTGTAATGATATGATTTTCATTATATTTGTAGCATAAGAAGTGCACAAATACTGCAAGCGCTAGCACAAACAAAGCACGCGCACATAAGGTTTCTTCTTCTAACAACGACAGCAGTGAGAAGAGGAGCATATAAAAGGGAATACGCACACTTATTCTTCATGTCTGGCTTTTATCCTGGAAGAGATCACAACATCAGCCGGTAAACCAAACTTTAAAACAACAAGAGAGCTTTTTCACAGTGCAGAAAAATCTGTCATGCTTGCGCTTGTACTTTGCAAAAGCAAAATGTATGCGTGAGGAAAAGGTAAGGAAAAGGTATAAAAACCAATTTAACATAAAACAGTGTGACTGAATGATGGTTAAATCGCTACCTTGTAGCTACCTTGTAGCTACCTTGTTGATGTATACTTTGTTTGGTGATGCGTTGACCATTTATTTCTTCTACAGACCCTTGCCTGGGATTGCTTTATTTCCTTGGATAAAATACACCTACGGTACGAATTTATCATTTTTTCTTGACACAAAGTGTATCAGGGAATTACTTGTTTTTCCAAGAGTGAAAAGCCTACAAGCAGTTAAGCTCCAGTCTTGGTTCTATTTAACAGAAAGAAAACAGGCAAAAGCCAGTGTGACATGTCACACTTTACCTGCTGCATTTGATATAACTGTAGAATGTTGCAAACACTCCACCACCACATGAAGCATTTATGGTACACACCGCTGACCGAGAAGCAAGTTTCCACTTTCCACCGCTGACACCAAACGTGCTGCCGCAGTTGAAACCAAGCCAGCCCCACCACAGCATAAACATGCCTACAAAATGTATATGATAAAAGAATAACAAAAACGTTTTCCACTTGCGGTATTAAACAAGAAAACGCAGGTATGTCGAGTGGTTCGTTATAAGTAAAGAAATAGAAGGCATGTGTACATCCTCCTCAAAAGCACTGCCCGATAACAGCCAAAGCGAAAGATGAGGTGCTATATATCTTTTTTTTGGTAAAGAAAATTCTTAAGCTACCAACTTTCAGTTTCCGAGTACAAAATACACTCCATTACAAAAAATAGCACCTCCTAGTTCTCTTTTAAAAGAAAACCACACGAGGCAAACAAAGAAAAAAACAGACGAAACATACCAAGTAAAACATTAGTCGGACTTCCCATGTTATGTCTCCATGGGGCACCGCCTGAAGCGCTTTTGAATCTTCCCACTCGAGGCTTTAGCATCATCGTAGCGACCAGTCCCGCTACCCCTCCAACAAGATGCACCGGACTAGCTCCTCCCATATCAACCACGCCCATTTCTTTGAGCCATCCCCTTTCTCCCCACACCCAGTGGGCAGGGAAGCAGTATGTCAGAGTGTTTGTGAATGCAAAGATAATGTACGCTTTTAAGTTCATTCTCTCAGCTACTGCTCCTGAAACTATTGTTGTTGCTGTCGTCGCAAACGACGCTTGGAAGCAGTATAGTGCGAACACTTCCCCCATGCGGGTTTCTTCTGCATCAGTGAAGAAGTTACCGAAACCAGAAAACGCGTTTACGCCGTGATCATTTCCAAACGTGAACGCGAAGCCGAACATCCAGAACCCCAAGCCGCCAAATATAACATCGACAGCATTCTTGACCATGATGTTGGCTTCGTTCTTCCTTGAAACCATACCTAAACGTGATGAATATGTAAGAAATGTGACGTAAATAATTTGAATGATATGTTGTCAAGTCAAAAGCATATGTCTTGCTTCATTATTGTGAGGAGTTTTACGGAAGATCTCCCTAGCGTTTTGTTAGGGTCTTTGGCATTAGGGTTGCCCGGAGGG
Organism: Siderastrea radians; assembly: GCA_964017195.1. Taxonomy (NCBI): domain Eukaryota; kingdom Metazoa; phylum Cnidaria; class Anthozoa; order Scleractinia; family Rhizangiidae; genus Siderastrea; species Siderastrea radians. The sequence continues at coordinate 19,740,573 of OZ024888.1, read as the reverse complement.
AGTAACCTTACCAAGCGTTCAAAAATCATATCCTTTTAGACTGAAATGATGAAACGCTAGACACTATTTTAGAGAAAACAACTCTAAAACGATACCTTTCGGCACATAACATACAAAGAAGTCATATCAAGGAGTATTCCAGTGCTGGTTTCCATGCAAGCAGTTCGTTACACTTCTGACTGAAGAAAGACAATCTAGAGTTGCTGTTGTTTTCAGCTCGAGCTCGACAACTAACCACCTCTCAAATTAGCGCCGTGACACGAATATGTTTATTTTCCTTACCTGTCTGCTCACTATGTATGAAAAACAGGGAGAAATGACATGCTAATTATTCCTAGTAACATCATGTAATTACAATGTTTTTGTTAGAAGGTTGCCATAGCTACCTGACGCCTTGCTAAAGCTAGGAATTTTCGTCCTACTACCTGCTCAGGAATCTTATTAAATTTATAAGTGTTTATAATCTGGATAAACCAGGTGAGTTACCTAAGTTTCTCAAAATTCGTCTTTTTTTTTCATACCAGGCAGAGAAACGCTTTCACCTTTTGCAATATCGGCAATATATTTACCCAAGATTGAGCAGACTGAATATGAATATCTTAAATAAATAAAGAAGTCCAATAAATAACAGGTCAATTTTGCGTAGGTCTCATTGCCGGTGGCGTGCCTTGTCAGAAATATGGATAATTTATGCAAAATGTCTAAGTAGTAGGCTACATACATCAATTTAATTTGCGGAAAATCACGAAGTTTTCTGCTTAATGTCACATGCTGTATGTCCTAAGGATAGGGAAAATAAAAGTTTGATAATAAGACGATATCAACGCGTAAAATATATATTAATTTGAAAAAAAAGCGGCCCGAGGAAATGGAACAATTATCAGGCACTTTGAGGAAAGGAATCGGCTGTTGGCGAAATACTCAATTTATAAATGTAGAAAAAGACCGACACATTGAGTTCGACTAAGAAAACGCGAAGTTATAGCAGATTTCCCTATCCAAAGGAAACTGTCTCGATAAAGAATTTCTTGATAAAAACAGACGGACCTTAGGGAGTTATCGGTTCTACCTAAGTCAGTTATAATGAAACTTACCCGATTCCACAAGTCCGAATCCTGAAATCATTGTGAAGATTATGAAAGCACTTGTTAATATCCATACAGCATCGCCTGGTCCATCCATGCTACCTCTCCCGCTACCGCTAGTCGGCTCTTCACTACTTATTGCTGCTGTAAACGTGGCGTTTAAAATTGAAGAATTGGTAGGCGCTGTCATAACTGCTCGGTAGGGCACTGCAGCATTTATTCACCGGTCGGTGAAGATTATTGCTAAGATTGGTTCCAATGTTTACTTGAGAAGTGATGAAAGTCCTGAAATTATGTAAATATAAAATTATTACGTTAACAAAAATATTGCTGCAGTAAAAGTCCTTATCAGTGATATCTTTTTTTAATCTTAAATGCGGGTTCAGATGTGTTAAATTGAAGTTTATTAAGTACAGAGGAATAACGAAATGAAATTAATATTTTTTGCGGTTGTTCATGCAAGGAAAAAGCTTAGACAGCTGAAAAGAACGCGACTAGGAAATCATCGATACCTTAATTTGGTGGATAAAGTTGTAACAGTTCAAAGTATCCTATATTTGAGAAATTGCGAATTTTTGATTCCAGATTTAAGCATAAAATGGCTTATCAACTATTAAAAAATTTAAGGAGAATTGTTGGAAGTGTACGTTGTATGTATGGTGTTTTGATGTTTCAAACATTATCTCGACTGGCCACTCATTTTGGTGGGGAAAAGCTTTCTTAAAGCACAAAAAAAATGTGTCTACAGGGATAACTTATGAGAGACTTTAAATGAAATTCTTGATTATTACCAGTTAGAATAGAATGTGTTTTTTTCCACAGAACCCTCGTCTTGATACCTTTTTCATCTCACAACATCTTACCTTATCCTCAGTCGCAGACTTTAAGCCATCCAATAACAACCATTTGTTAACTCTCTGCTTGTAATTTCAGTGCTCGCTGTTCTTGCATGACCTGTATATTTTTTTTAGTCCAGTTGAAGGTTTTTTAAAGACAAAATATAAACAACATATCAGTGCGGAAGAAGTATCTTCGATTGAGATTGAGTGTACAGTTTTCAAACCACCTGTCATGTGACAACTGTCTTATTAGGATCCACAGACCAATTCATATGCAAAACTTGTCGAAGTGTTTTGAATAATGTCGCGTTTACAATGGAAATCCTTGATAATCCAATAAAATCTGAAATATTCATGAAATAAAAGAAAGATATTCGCGAATTGTGTGTAATTTATTTATGGCTGCTTTACCGTAATATAAAAAATTAAAGTTAAAAATTATCCATTATAAGGTGAAATTTACTGTAAACATAACCTACCCATTTCACAGAATACACCTGCTTGCATGAATGACGTGAAAATGGTTGACACTTGACAATAAATGTCAAAGAAATTCGCTAACTGATTTGCTCCATGTGTAATTGCTCTTTTTTTATTCAAGATTTGTTCATTTACAACAAAGCACCGCCTGCAACACCCACTTAGTGTGTGGTAAAGGGCCGCCTGAGTCGCCTGTAATACTATTTTTATTAAGCTTGGACTTAGAGAGTCTAAGCTTAATAAAAACAGTGCAAAACCATCCTATTAACACGTTTCAATTTCTTTACCTTTTTTCCTCGATTTTTAAAATTAGTAGTACGAATCAGAGGTCTCATGCTATATGCTATATATAAGTAATTAAAGTCAAACAGAACGTCACATTATTCGACCGTAATTACTAGCTTTTACTTGCTACCTTTAAAACTTTCTGAGTAACACAGACGGCTGACTGGAGGGAAAACTGTCTTGATGATCAAAATGGCACATTTCACCTAAATAGCCTCCTTAGCAGAAGTTTCCATTGGTTTTCCTGGACATGAGAAGAGTTTTTTGCTTTTTCACAGCAAGAAAGTTCGCAAGAGGGCAAAAAAAAAATGTGAGGAAGGGATAGAGGAAGGGAGAACGATAATCAGCGAGCTCCTCAGCCAAGGTCGTCCCGTGCAGACATAGAACGGCTTAAACTTCCAGCAGGGAAGACCTTGTAGCCGACAAGGAACGTAACGTCGTTTCAAAAGTCTTATATTAGGTCTAGTTGTCGAAAAAATTGGAGACATGTCAAATGTATGACGTCATCATTGTGTTGCTATGGTAACACCGATATTAATTAAGCTAGCTTTTTTTGGAAAGTTTGCTCAATGTGTATTGAATGTGTGAAATCGAAGTCGCTAATCCTATCACGCTTCGCCTGCGAAATATCATGTGTTAATATAATGGGTAGTGTGGTATTAACGAAATCCAGGCGAGCAACTCTAATTAAACCAGACCTGAATTTAAAACATATAAAGTACAAGGATAGCCTATTTTTAATTTTTTGTCTTCTCGATGAACTACCTTCGTTTTAACACAGGAAACACTTGTCATTTTTAAATCAAGGTTTTAGCCAGAACATGAGTAGAACTTTCATTTATTGTCTATCAAATCTATAGCAACACAGACAAAATATTATCACTTCGTTTAGAAAAGAACCCATGAAAAATTAACCATGTTTCTACAGAGTTATACAGTCCGGGCCATAACCAGAACTGGGTATAAAATTTCTTGTAATCTGATTGGTTCACACATGACCAAAACATTACCTTGACCGCGAAAGGACTAAGTTCCAGGAGAGAGTACGGCGAAAAACAGATCGCAAGCTTTCGATTTCAGCTCGCAGGTCTTGTTAAAGAAAGGGTTCAAACATAAATATAGACAATTTTCTTCATTCGGATGAGGTCGTATTCGCCAAGTATTAGCTAGGACCGCCGAAGCGTCCTGAAACTTTCTTACGGCTGGTATGTAATTATACCATCAACGAAGACGTTTCTGCCTCTATATTTGGGCCGAGAATAATTTTCTGCTCGAGTTTATAAAAGCAGAACGCGTGGTATTCGTTGTCTCTAAATTAAAGTACTCATTCATCAGAGAATTAGCATAGTCGAAGCTGTGTCGATGTGTGTTTCGGATTGTTGTGAGACTTGCGCCTTACTAAACTGAAGGCGGACGGTACCATTCATAATCTTTCTCGGTAGCTCTGTTTTGCTTATCGGCAGCTGTTTTACTTAGTAGGCATAAGCTTACCTATATCCCGGCTATATACGACGGGAGGATTCCGTGCAATTTTATAAACAACGAAGACAGTCAGTTTTTGGCACTGCCTAGCCTGTATAAGTGTTTCAGGTGTGCCTAGCCTGTAGAAGTGTTTCAGGTGTGCCTAGCCTGTATAAGTGTTTCAGGTGTGCTTATATAAAATGTTCAGGATAACCCAGATTGTACGAATTGCTTGTGTAGAAAAATTCAGTGGTCACAAATAAAATCCACTGCTGAAAACTGTCTCTGTAATTGTTAGCTGTGGAAAATCCACTATCAATGAAATCTAAAATTCCAGTGGCCATCCTTAGATGGTAAAGGTGTGTTTCACTGCTGAGGCCTCAGAGGCTGATGTTAAAACTGATTGCTTTTTATTTTTGTGCATACAGGGTTAAAATGTAAGCTAATTATACATGTATATGAGTTTGAATAGTTAGTGTGAATGCAAAAAACAACTGAAACAAGCCCCTGAATTGGCTTTGGAAATGAAATAAACTATTCCTTTAATTGTTTGCTAATCCACAACTCAATGAAGAGGATCTCTATAATATAGATCCAGTTCAGATGGCTAGCAAGATCACTTTCATTGCTGATGACACTATCCAAGTAGTAAGTAACCTACACTGATCAGCAAACTGTTCAATCTTGTTTGACAATCTTATTCTCCCAATATCTTTACAGGAAGTACATTTTAAGTTGTGATAAGCTATGCCTTGCTAATAAAAGTTTTGATATTGTGACAAGATATGACTTTAACAAACACTTATGTAAAACAGCAATAAGCACATACGATTGCAGGGAATAATTCAGCTTCATTCAAGGAAAATTTTTCCACCCCATGATCACTCGACTTCACCGTTAAAGTGTTCAAACCACCCAGGGCGTACTCTCATATGGAAGGAGAGAGGGGTTGCAAACTGCCGATTTGGATATCACTTTGAGTAGACAGGATGGAATACTAACAATACATACTACATAATAATACATACTAGTCATACTAGTAATACATCATGGTATTACTTAGTGTTGTAAATAAAGAAATTAAAATATTTCCATCATTGTTGTGAGCGTGGTGTAGATGTTTCATAATGGGATCTTAAAGCAATCAACTTCTGTCATGTCCAGATTGGTCTCCTCTAGTATTACAATGAAAAAAAATCAGAAGAGCAATATTATTCTTGACTCACTGGAGTTATGCCACAGGTGAAATGTCTAAGGAATGTCACTACTATCATCATGTAAGAAAATGTTATTCTAACTCTCCCCGGGGAGAAGACTCATCTGCTTCCCTAGCTTGTCTATCAAGCAGGGTATGCAGAGCAGTGGGAAAGTTGAAGGCTAATCGTAGGAATGCTTGCATTTCATGCTGTAGTTTTGGGGGCAGTATAGGTATCATCCCCCTCGAGTGATGCCAACATTTCCTTTGACTCCCCAGTGCTCTGCATTTTCAATTCCCAGCCTGGCAAACCCACACGGTTATAACAGTTGAACAAAAATAATGAAGAAGCATTACTAACAATGCTTCTTTTGACAATAATTTATTATTTATGCAAACATCTTCCATCAAAACACTCCCAATTGTGCCAGTTCTTCTGGGTAAGCAGCTCTGCATAACCTGGAAAAAAGCAACTCTTGTTGTTAAATCTGAAGTAACCTCTGAGCATGTTGTTGCAAATACTTTTTTTCTTAGTCTTGTTTTATGATGGTAATAGCAAATTAGTAAATTAATTTAAATAGACAGTAGAAAACAAAATGATGCAAGTCTTCAAATCACATCAGCATCAAACAAAAAACAACACCAGTTTTGCAGCAGTGCCAGAAGTGAGAGCTGACCGAGTAAATAAAATATGTCAAAATTTATCTGGAAGAAAAAAATTTAGGTCGTGAATAAAAGCATCTTGCAGCTGCTTCTGCAAGAAAGCACCACAAATATTTTCCAAAAAGCACATTTGACCTAGATGATGAGATGAGCATCTAAAAGCCCATTTAAATTTCTACCGCCAGAATATGATAACATTTTGTTTTGCAAGCTGCACACAGCTTTTATAATCCTAATTTCTCACGACAGTAGAGAACCGTTTCCAATGCGGCCTACAGCTGCAGGGTCTCGTCTCCCCTGTTTTTTTAGTTTTGCTTTTTTTCACTCCCACACAATCTACAATCACGGTGCTTTTCCTTGACTGCACGGGAGAAATGAACACAGCGTGAAATTCGAGTCACAGCAGCCTTCGATCGGCCAACGGACTAGCCGAAACTCCACTGCTACTTCGAAAGCCGTGTTACCGACAATGCAGCCGCGTTACCATACAAAAATACCATCAATTAAAGGCAAATTTTGTAAAGATATTCGTGATATTTTTTTGGAAAGACAAAAAAAATGCTACGTACCTTGTTTTTCCACTTATTTGATGCCCACTCGCTATGTAATCGAATAAAACTTAGCGAACCTCGCGACGGTTCTCGTGCTCAAAATCCTCCACACGTTACAAGAAGCCATTAGTTCCCCACTCGACTGCATCTTCATTGTTTAGTACTATTGTGTGCAAAGCCTTTTGGGAAAAGGGTCGTTTGCGACCGAGAAAAGAGCTCAGAAATGACTAAATATAGTGTGCCCAGCTTTGGCGGCCATATTGACTTTTCTGATGACGTCACCATATATCCAGTTCTGGTTATGGCCCGGACTGTTATATAAACACGGCTTCCATTCAATCATATTGCACGTTTACTAATTAAGATTATTTTTCTTCATCCGTTGTTATACGACGTTGTTATACACACTCGCCCTGGTCCCCCTTATCGCGCGCAACGAAAACACTATTGAGACTTATGTTATGAGAAAATGAAAATATGGCATTTTTCTCGCCTGAAGGCTCTAAGAATAGAACTCGAAAGTTATATATACTTGACAGGCTTTTTGTATGTAGGTCTTTAAACTCAGTCCGTCCATCCTAAACTATCCCGACAATTTATAATTATTTCGGGAATTTACGTAATATTTAACAACACATGACCGTATCTTTGGGTAGCAGGTTTCATTCCACATATCAAACCTAAAGAAGTCATCGGCAGACTTGAAGTTATGAGGAAATTTTCATGTTAAGTAGCTTGAGTTTTAAACTGAACGTGTCAGGTTTAATTTATTTGACAATTCCTTTTATCTTTGTTACTCTCCGCAGGAAATACCGAAATCTAAGACAATCAGGTCTGAAAGTCCTAACAGTCAATTTGTTTACTTTTTTACTCATAAGTGGGTGGTAAACTAAAAGTACCTTATCAATAGCTGTGCGTGTTAAGTAAATACCCTTTAAACCGTATATTCGGATTGAAAGTGAAACGGATCCTGCACTACAGAGACAAACTAAGAAGATGAATTTTACTCAAAACTCTTCCCAAGCTTTAAATAACTCCTCAGTAGAGGAGGAACCTGTTCTGCTTAACTCGGATGATGCAACGTGGATTTTAACAAGTGCTTTTATCATCTTTACAATGCAGTCGGGATTTGGGCTTGTAGAGTCAGGTATGAAATATTATTTTCCAGTAGTGTTCCCAATATTCACCGATGCAAGCAAACTGTTAAATATAAAACTGGCTTAGACTTACTAAAACAAGAACAAAGCTTCGTAAAGACATATCTGATAATGTGAAGCTCTCCGCTAAGCTGATTTTGTCGAAGACTACCAGCATAAAAAGACCTATGAATCGGCACACGTACTAAATTAATGAACACGTTGAAAGAAATTAGGTCAACTTCTAGTAGAGCTGAATGTTTTCTCATTGAAACATGGTAAAATATTTTTTAGTTTACTCGGACTGATTTAAAACTTTCTCAAGCAACTTTTTAGACCAAGTTACAAGTAAAAGAGAAGAATTGCTATGCATAAAGTGCTTTGACAAACTATCAAACTTATCTAAAAATATGTCAAGTAAATCATAATCAAACGGACTCAAGCTTTCTACCTTATGCTTTCAAAGTTCATAAATCATTTATCAGTCCCTTTGAGTAAGAACTATCACAATTATTCGAGTTCACATACTGATGGCTGTTAATGTTTGAAAGTGAGAGATTGGAAAAAAATGTAGGGTAATAATGAGCCCTACAAGAAAGTTACCTGGTATATGCATGGCATTTTATAAAGCTTCAAGCCACATTTTAACTCCTGTTTGTTTTAGTCACATAATCTTGTGACTTATGAAAAATTAACCTATTGCTTTCGGTTCAATATCAGTTCATGATATAGGGCATTGTAAGAAGGAAATTTAGATTGAGCAAGAAAGACTTGTTCCAAAATTAAATAGTTTCGAGGAAAGTATGGCGTACTTTGGAATAAAGGCTGAAGAATGTCTAGCTACTTATTTGTCCACACTTTTGTTGAATCATTCGTGATAAACAATAGCTTTGCAGGTGAGGAAATTGGCATAAAACGACTAATTGAAAAACATGCTGAGTCTTTTCATGGCTCAACATCCCAATCAGAATACGTTAAAATTCTAAAAGTAATCAATTTTGGAAATTTAAAAGAAGTGTCAAGTTCTGTCTGATTTTGATGTCAACGCTTTCAGTTACATGTCCCTCGCCCGTATACATACCGGCCGCAACAATTATATGGACAACCCCTAAATAAAAGCAAGGCTACACTCTGATTGGCTAGCTACAATCATGGTCAGGTCGTATCCTGCGACTAGAGAAATCTGTAGTGGGAAATAATGGCAAAATGCTTCTTTCAAAAGAAAATATAATAACAAGTTAATTTCAGTAAGTTAACAATAAGGTATTTAACAGGCCAGTACCGACCGATCAAACGGATATAACACAAAATACACCAACCGTTGAGGAGATCGGGATCGGTTACATCACAAAAGAAGAAATTAGAAAGGCTATCAGAGGCATGAAGAGTGGAAAAGCTGCTGGAAAGGATTCCATCACTGTTGAGATGCTGAAAGCTGATGTCGAAACGAACACAGATGTGTTACAAGAGTTAGTTCAAATAATATGGGACCAAAAAAAGATACCAGAGGATTGGAGTAAGGGTTTGATAGTTAAATTACCCCAAAAGAGGTGATTTAACGGTATGTGATATTGGAGAGAAGTAGCCCTCATGTCAACAGCAGCTAAGGTAATGGGCAGGGTGATCATTACGCGAATACGAGATGGTGTCGACCATCAGCTGAGGCAAGAGCAGGCCGGATACAGAAGGGGGAGGAGTACTACCGAACGTATATTTGTGCTGCGTAATATTATTGAGCAGGTTATTGAATGGAATTCATATAGATTAAAATGGTCTAGATAAAAGCAGACAAACTACTATTTTTAAAAAATGAACAACTAATTTCAGTTTGACACAAGACATGTTTCGATCGTTCAACAATCATCATCAGTATATAGATTACTTTATAGAAAGTGCGACGTACGGATTTTTATTCACAAGTTGCAAAACTTTGGAAAACGAACGAGTGCGCGCAGCGAACGAGTGAGTTTTCCAAAGTTTTGCAACGAGTGAATAAAAATCCGTACAAATTACTTTCTATGCTGTAAGTTATTTATTATATATGTATATAACGAGAATTAAACATAGCCTTCAAATCAATTTTATTTTTCTCTCTCTACACCATGACGGCTTATATACGCAAACAGCTCAAGACTGATCTAAATGACCGGGAGTAATAAAAACCGGCTTTAAAAATACGCGTGAATTCGCAAATACAAAAAGTAGTATCTTTTCGCTTGTCCCTAATCACTGTCTGATTCAATCATATAATGGCGGCGCTTCGCGCTGTGCAAAGACAAATTTGGACTCTGTTGACTTACACTGTTTATCGAAATGTTAAATGTTCCTCCTTGTATGTTGGCCCCTTGGAAAAGAGATAATGCTTGCTGAGGCGATTGCTGGTTTCCCGTCGGTTTCTTGAATGGCCAGCGATCCTGAAGCTGAAGTGCTAGCACTCATGATGTTGGATATATCCCGCTGCTGTTTTTCGGAAAGTGAGCTGTAATTATTGAGGCTCTGAACGTTTTTATGCCCAGAGATTTGCATAATATGAGTCGGAGGTACCTCGTGGTCGTTCAGCTTCTGGATCATTCGCTTCCGGGCACTGTGGTTGGTCAGGTTTTCTGCATTCAAACCAGCTTTTTCAGCCATGGTTTTCATAAGTGAATTTAATTTGTTGGTGCCATCGGCGCTGCCTTGAACCAGGGTTTTGAGGAATTGGCCACTCTGGTGTAGTTTATGGCCAAGTAAAACGGGCTGTCGTTTGACTTCATTTGCTCTGGTCTTTTGGAAGCATACAGTCGATAGGCTTGTACAGGATCTCTGTCACTGCCTGGGACAGAACACATTTTTGGTTTAACTGCGCCAATATCTTTGGGTTCGGCGCCGGTTCTTGTTTTTGTTTGTCGCTCGGTTTATTCGAGAAATTCGACTCCATCTGCACTGGTTCTTAGAATGTCGCCCCACTTCACAAACTTCGAGCTGGCGCTGTTTTTGAAACCGCGCGCCTCGGAAGCCATTTGAGTGCTTTGCTCTGATTGGCTAGGTGATTCCACTCTAGATGCTGATTGGTTATATTTTTCACATGTAAAGAAAGCTGTATGCGAAGCTGATTGGACGTATCGCTTTCCTCACATGTGAAATATAGCAAATATAGAATTCTATTTCCAACGTTTACGGTATAAAATTCTCGCTATATATATAATAAACGCCTCTACCTATGTTTTGTTGATTACGAGAAGGTTTTTGGCAGTATTGACTGAGAGACCATATGGCATTTGTTAAAGAATTATGGCATCCCAGCCAAGTTTTATGACATGATACAAGCTATGTACGGGAACTGCAGGTGCGCCCCTTTAGATGGCACTGGTCAGTTGGAATGTTTTGATGTTACATCGGGGGTCAAACAAGGCTGCGTCAAGTCAGGCTTTTTATTCCTCGTTGTTCAGTATTGACTGGATTATGAAGAAAACCACTGAGAAAAACAGGAGTGGAATCAGATGGAAGTTGACTACAGCCGTCGAAGCCCTTGATTTCGCCCACGACAAAGCGCTCCCGGTCTAGCAGACTTAACCATGAACATGACAAATTAAGCAGACCAAACCCAGTTTGGAAGAAAAGCAGGTTCAAACATCAATAGTGAGAAAACCAAAGAAGACCAGAAAGAAGACCAGATCCTTTAACGACTGAGGAGAGGGAAGTGGAAGACGTGAAGAGGCTTTGTACCAGAAGGCAAGCGTAGCAGGAGACGACTAAGAGAGACGTGAAGAGGGCGCAGTTAGGGTCCAGTACATGGAACGAAGCGGAAACGGCTGCAAAAGACAGAGCGACCTGGAAGAAAATGATCGATGGCCCTATTCTCCACAGGGAGACAAAGGATTGATGATGATGAACAGTTATATAGCTGTAATATAATTACATTTTTCATGAGTCATGTGTTGTCAGTGTAGTACAACAGTCATTGTATTTAATCTCGTAGTTCAGCTCGGAGTTACGCGTCTCTAAGAGCTCTCGTGCAACTTACATGTTTTCGTGGAAGGACTGCTATTATTTTTCAAAACAGTGACTTTCATCGAGAATATCGAATTCGAATCTCGGCCTTGTCATTGCTGCTTTAGAGAGGGTAATTGTACGAGCTGGTCTGCTCTACTTATAGGTGTTCTCTCCTCCGCAGAGGCCTCCTACAGTCGCGCTGAGTAGAAATGCGCGGAGGCTGGGAAGAGGCGCTCCTGCTTCCTTTTTTTTTTTCTTTCACTGGTGTTTACTAACCGGAGCCTCTGCGGAGGAGAGAGGTGTAGGTGGATATGTTTCCTCACTGCTGATAGGACTTCAATTCATTAAATCACTCTTCAGATATGAACTCCGTAACTTACAATATTAATTTTTGCGTTCTTCTTTAGGTCTGGTTTCCCAGAAAAACGAGGTCAACATCATGGTTAAGAATGCTGTTGACGTTATATACGGAGGGCTCTCTTATTGGTTGTATGGATTTGGCCTCAGTTTTGGCATCGATAAAGGAACTAATGCATTCTGTGGTGTAGGTAAAAAGAAATGATCCCTCTTGTTTTTTCTCTGGTTCCCAGGTAAAACGTGAATTTAGATCAAAGAGCCTCTTCACACAAAGCGCACTTCATAACTGTTCTGACGTACTTTTAAAGTAATGCTAAAGAAAATTCCACTTATGTCCAGGTTTGCACGCAGCTGCCGAAATTTGCGATTTTACGTGTGCTTGCGAAAAATCGCAAAAATCGCGAGGTCGACGATTTTTCGCCTTTACTTGCGATTTTTCGCAGTTGTTAGTCTTTTTAATGATATAAGTCGCAAGCGAGTTGCGAATTTTGCGAAAATTGCGAAAAATCGTTCACTTGCGATTTTTCGCAGTTCTGTGATTAGGAACGATTATCCTGCGCGAAACCGATCAATCTCGCAGAGCGGTTTTCACGTTTTAGCAACTGCACTTTGGTGCTTTACCATGACACCGAGACAGAAAGTTTTGATGTATTTCTGGTTTCGTTTACGCAAACATCTTTGAGCGTATGAGTTTGTGAGTTTCATAATTCCGTAGTGAGCGACTTACAGTATCTTACGTCGCTTCAGTCGCTTTCAGTTCGCCATAAACAGTGAATGTCTCTAAGGTTTCTTTCAGCAAGCGACATATCTTATCTTATGTTCGCTTCAATAAAGTAACCGATTATAAGCAAACAAGCTATAGATATTTAACCTTCAGTTCACTAATAAAACCGATGGACTACACAAATTGACTTAACATCACAAATTTGCACAGCTTCAAAACAACTGGCGCGTGTAATTTGAAACTGTCACTTACGAATGATGCCATCCAAAATCAAGAACTTTCGAAGGTTAACGAAGGAATTTGTTAACTCTCAGCCTATTCTTACATCGTTTTCATTCACTACAAAACTTATTTCTATCGATTGAAAACATATATACCAAAGAAAGTTGGCGAGCCATTTGTTGCATGTTGACAACGCAACGTGTACGCTTCAGATTGAAAGATCGGCAAGTTTACTCTTCTCGGTACTCTGCAATCTCAATTTCTACTGATCACTGACAAATTTAAAACGTAGACATACGAGAGCAATGAAATAATATTAGTTAACTAATCCAGTAGATGTAAGATCAATCTGTGTATATCCCTCGTTCTTTCAGTTAAGCACGCAACGCGCGATAAAACATAAATCTATGAATATCCCTCGTTCTTGAAGCTCCCAGCGCGAGATTTACCAGGCATACAGTACATGAACATCCCTCATTATTTAAACTCCAAGGGTGAGACGTAACGTGAATTATGAATATCCCAAGCTTTATGAAACATCCCTCGTTCTCTGGGGGTGGACGTAGGGGAATGCACGAGCAGAGAATTGGGGGCGATTTTATTCCAGTCTCTCTCAAGCAGGCCTGGCAGCTTGGCAGCGGCCTGGCAGATTCATACTGAAGTCTTCGCTACTCTAGCTTGTTTACACTCATCAGTAGCAAAAGTTTAGCCATTTCAAGTGTGACAAAAGCCATCACAAGGAACAGGAAACAACTTCAGTCCTTTGTGATAGTCTTTAGGGATCATAAACATGAAAACAAGCGAAAAAAATGTTTCATCATTGCTATATGTTTGCTATAATCTATGATTCTTCATCGACAAGCTGGCAGCTGAGAAATTTTGTTCTACCCATGCTTTTTTAGTCTGGAAATGTGAAAGCCGTCTGTAAGAGTACTTCCACAATTCAAGGATGTTTTTTTCTATTGAATGGCCTTCAATTCAAACATGTCAATTGCACCAGTAGTTTAAATTCGGGAGCTGAGAAATTCTGTACTACCCATGCTTTTTCACGGCTGGAAATGTGAAAGACGTGCTTTTGATTTCTACCCTTACTTCCACAATTCAAAGATGCTTTTTTTCTGCTGAGTGGCCCTCAATTCATACATTTGCATCATTAACATTTACATGGAAATGATACTCTTCCTAATGAAAGACCATATGGCGCATGAAACAATCTGAGACAATAATTATCAGCTGGATTTGACCAAAGGCCCTTCACACATATTGAGTGCTGTAAATTACAAGTCATTGCTGATTTGGGGTCAAGGATATTGAGCAAGATTTCAACTAAAACTTCCACGACAATATTATTTCATTCTACCGACTATCTTTCCTTCATATAATTTTAATTTTCATTGATGCAGCATCACAGGAATTTTTTATCTTGGTCATAAGCTTCCATGACCACGTAAAACATCACACAAGGGACAAAAGTGTAACAGTCTGAAACAACATTTTGTTGCCTCCAGCTTAATCACAACAACAAGTGGATTTGTGAGTAAACCCATATTTATTTACCTTTAATGCTACTCGGGTCAGTTTGTAACTTGCCTAACTAATTACCATCGATAGTAAGCTATGTTCTTACAATAAGCTTACTATACTAGTCATGATAATTCACTTGATTAACAACTGCGCATGGTTACTGTACCTTAAAATGATTCCAATTTGTATTGTGTATGACATCACTTGTCATTTAAGTGGATTCCACAGTTGTGTTTAGGCCCTTTATCCCAATCTTTACACTGCTTTCAATTTTTGCAATTTTTGCAGTTTTTGTAAAAATCGTAGCTCTCGTTGGGGCCCTCTTAACCTCCTGTTCGACAGCTTTTCACTGACTTGAAGAATTGTCCAATTTTTTGCAGATTTTACAATATTCGCAATTTTTGCAGTTTTCACAGAAATCGCTATTCTTGTCCGGGCCCTCTCAACCTCTTCTTCTACAGGTTTTTACTGACTCGACGAATTTTCCAATTTTTCCCAGATTTTACAATAATCGCAATTCTGACTCGCAGTTTTCGCAAAAATCGCAGACCTTGTCGGGGACCTCTTTGACAGGTTTACATCGACTCGACGATTTTTCCAATTTTTCGCAGATTTTACAATAATCGAAATTTTCGCAGAAATCGCAGACCTTGTCGGGGCCCTCTTTGACAGGCTTACATCGACTCGACGATTTTTCCAATTTTTTCGCAGATTTTACAATAATCGCAACTCTCACAGTTTTCGCAGAAATCGCAGACCTTGTCGGGGCCCTCTTTGACAGGTTTACATCGACTCGACGATTTTTCCAATTTTGCAAAATTTTGTAATTTTCGCAGCTGCCTGCAAACCTGGACATACCTCGAAGTACGAGATCTGTCCAGGTTTTGAGATATGTCCAGCGATAAGTGTTAAAAATTATGTCTTAAGGTTTCAGTGTACGTAGCAGATAAGGCTTACGAAAACATGAAACAGCCACTTGTTTGTTGCATGTCTTGCTACAGGTTACTTCGCGACAGACGTGGAGGCCGAAGACGGCGATGTGTTCGCATTGTACTTCTTTCAAATGTCTTTTGCAACGACTGCTACGACGATTGTGTCGGGTGCCATGGCAGAACGCACGCACCTTCAAGCGTATACCATCTTCTCGTTCACTAACACCATATCTTACTGTTTTCCTGCACACTGGATCTGGGGCGAAAAAGGATTTCTTAAGGAGCTTGGTGTTATCGACTATGCAGGTACAACTTCTTAACAGTTCGTTTCATTATCTCGAAAATATCTCAGGCCCCACTAATGCGAAGCCTGGACGTACCATCAGCAGTATTATCAGTTTTTACGATACATTATTATTGTTTTTTTATTTGACAAGTAAAGAATCGTCGGATCGAATTTTCTACAGTTGTAAACATAGACTTAAAGAGCCTGAAGGAAAATTTGGTATAGCTCCCAAGTGATTCCTATTTTTTTGTTGCAAATTTAAAGTTCCTCAAGGGAAAGTTTTCAGCAGAAAGAACGAGGACGGAAAAGCCAATAAAACCTCAAAACAGAATAAAGCAATAAAAAGGTGGATTGAAATTGAAGGAAACTTAGCGGTGAAAGGACTTAACCATAGATCTTTTTCGTGTATAAAATTGTGAAGATAAAGATGTTGATCATCTTTGTAGGATGCGCAGGAGTGCACTTGGTTGGAGGTATTGCCGGTTTGGTTGCTGCTATTATGCTGGGTCCCAGACAGGGCACATATGACAAGTCAATCAAGAAAAGCAAACCTGGCTCCCTCACTAATGTGATGCTGGGGACCTTCATGCTGTGGTGGGGCTGGCTTGGGTTCAACTGTGGAAGCACATTTGGAATCAGTGGAGGTGATTTGGACTTCTTCTTGTCAGTAATGTAGTAGAAAGAACAGTGAAAATACTCTACAGCTGACGGGGCCGTAGCTAGCATGAGGCAAAACGAGGCACTTGCATCGTCTAGGTTAAATGGCGAAATGAAAATAAAAAGTACTGCCATTAGGTGGTGAAAGAATAATCCAAAAAGACTCCAGGGGATCGCATTGCGGCTATCAGCTTCATTTGTCATGTAACCGTCACAGGCTGTGTGACACTAGTCCAATGTGCATTGTTACGAGCGGCAAATCTATACAGGATTGTGGCTTGTACAAGACAAAACTCTCAGAGGACGAGCATCCTACGTTTTTTTAAAGCTGCATTACCACACTTTTTGACATACCTTGCCTCAGTAAGACTATTGAATGGATTATGATTTCGCCTGGTCAGTACTCTGTTTTGGAAGAGCACTAAATCGACAGAAACACGGTCTGCTTAAATCATCAAAGAGGGTGCTGCTGAAGAATTTCATTTTTGTGTTGGCTTTTAAAAGAGCCCTTTGGCTGGCTCAGGAGAACCATTACAAAGTTTTTCACTGAGTTTCCGTAAAACGTCTTCCTTTAGAACATCCATGCTGTTAACTAGTGAGATGATGGTGTCTCTTAGGTCCACTGAATTTCTTAAGTTTGCGGAGCAACTAAATTTGATCATCATGCACCTTAGGCCTGCCTCTTCTGCGCTTTCCTTGGGGTGTCCATCTCAATTCAATTCTTGGTGATTAGTCTGCTTTCATCCGTAGTACATGGCCCAGCCTCCAGCCTCCAGCAATTCCCATCTCCACCAGCAATTCCTCACAACAACAGAGAGTGGTTCTAGATTACTGGATGTCACCAGTTCTTTGTTGCTAATCCTGTTTGGCCAAAAACTATGCTTGATACGTTATTTTAGTGAGATATAAAAGTTGATATCATATTATGGTATTTTTTTCCATAGGAAAATGGCTGCTAGCTTCCAGGTCAGCGGTCGTGACTCTGAACGGTTCAATTGGAGGGGGAATTCTGGGAGTGATTTACAGCCTGGTGTACCGGAAGCGTAAGTTGGATGTGGCCGTGTTTATAACTGGCATACTGGGGGGACTGGTAGGCATTACTGCTGTCTGTGCCATGTGCCGGCCTTGGGAAGGCTTCTTAATTGGATTCATTGGAGGACTGGTGGCATGCGGCAGTTGTGATGTCATTAACAGGTTTGTGTCGTCATGGTAACAGAACTCAGTTAGCTTAAGTAATGATCCTAGTAAGAACTAGGCAACCCAACGGCAAGGAATGCAGAAAGGTATTAATTGTGATATTGTTGAAACGGTCCACCTCATTGGCTAAAACATGAAAATCTACTATCACTTCATCAGGCAGCGCATTTATTTCTCTCTAGTTTACTTATTGATTCCCTTTTGGTGAAAACTATTCTGAGTTTTAATGCAGCAAAATTTCTATGTGGGAAACATGGAAAATTAGAAGCCTTTCTTGGCCATTGTTTTGGAGTCTCATGATTGGATAAAATCTTGTAACACAACAGAAATATCGCTTTAAAATAAAGTTTCAGTACATTTTATTTCAAAAACGTGTTGTCCATAGGTTGATGTATTCTCAGTAAGAAAATCTAAACAATCTTATGTGGGGAAAGCGAAATGCCGCAGAACAATAGAGGATTGCCTAGTTCTTACACGCATTGTTACTTAACTACCGTTAACCGTGAAATGTTTCCAAGTGTCTCATATTACAAGAAACCTTCTGCACCGCACAGGAAGTCCGTCAAATTATATCAAAGGGAACGAGCCCTGACGTAATATAACCACTCCATTTTCTAGCAATAATTTGTTAGTGTAGTGAAACAGTGAATTAAATTTCAATGATCTAATTGTTGTTTTTTACAGAGCAAATCAAGCCAGCAAAGTGCTGGAGAGTCACCCTTTTACGTCATCACTCTGTCATTACTCAAATCAAATTCCAAACTCCTTAAATAAGATATAGATTTAGCCAAGCCTAAAAGCGGAACTCCATATCTACCTGGTTACTATCGGCCGCCTATAAATTCTTCAGAATTTCTTGTTTATTGTTATTAACCTAGTAGGTACTTGACCTCGTTAATTACTGTATAGTTTTTATTAAGCGTATCATTTTAGTATAAACTTAGAGTTATAATTCTGTTTCGTGATTCAAGCAAATCTAGTTTATCTATTTGTGCTTTCACTTTAAGTTCGCTAGGCAAATTCATTCAATCGTTTATCGGCATTTTTCGTTTGTTTTGATTGTTGTTATTTTACTTGTCGCTTTGTATTTTGTAATTCACAGGAGACGCGTGTTCGCTTCGAAACTACTAGAAATTCTCTTTTGGTTTTGTTTACAGATTATTGCACAGTGTTGCACACATTTGACACATTTTGTCGTAAATTCAATCTGTTTATTGTGAATAACTTTGATTCTGTTTTACAACTGTCAATTGGAAAGCTTTGTTCTTCTAATTCTGTTTGGTAAACGGATACGCTTCATTCGTTTTAAAATACAAAGGTCATGCTTTAGGTCAGAATTGTTTGTTCGCAAATTAGTACTTTTCTGCTCGACTTGTAAGCTTGGTTTTGCTCTAACCTTACATCCTTGAATGTAGAATCCTGTTTTTCATCATGTTATGGCCGTTGGATACCATTTTACTGTAAAATTATCCACTGTTTTCAAGAGTTATTTTACAACCTCGTACCCTGGGTACGAGGTTGGTTATTTTCCGCTACGCGAGTCGCTTGTGCAACACGCGTCAAAAGACTTACACGATTCCTCGCACGCCATTGGCTAGAGGCTGGGCGAAAATTGCCTCATGTAAGAATGTCATGAAATGCGACGGTCGTACGGCGCACGCGCCCGCGAGCCATTCCGCTTGCCATGACCATGAAAAAAAAAACCAGCATGCCTCTTAGTATGAGTATGGGGCTCCAATATTGCGGCCTTCGGCCGCAAAGGAGTTCCGCTATTATAAGGATGATGTTTTTAACATTTTAATATTAAAATAACAGTGCTTTTTCTTTTTGCTACAATGTTTCCATCAGTGAAATTCACTCAGTCTTCTTGCTATAGATTCAAAGTGGATGACCCTGTGGGCTGCATTGGAACTCATGCCGTAGCAGGCATCTGGGGAATGATAGCTGTGGGCTTATTCGTCGAAGAGGAACCGCTGGAAGGTCTTTCATCTGTTCGTGGGCTCTTCAAGGGTGGAAGCGCCAAACTTCTTGGGGTGCAGGTTCTGACATGTGTGGTTATCACTGTGTGGGCTGGTTTTACAACATGGATTCAACTGTTCCTCATCGGTAAAATCACTCCAATCAGACTGAGTCATGACGAGGAGATGATCGGTAACATAATGCCATTCATAATTAGTTCAACCCAGATGTAAACTGCAGAGAAAACGCATGAGCTAAACTGGCACTTAATATTTGCGTCACAACTGAATACAGTTCGGAGTAACCCCAAAACGTCCGTTTGCACTGCAATTCATGTAATGGACAGCACTGATTGGTAATCCAGAAAAAAACATTCTTTGTTAAAAAAAAAAAACGTTTAAGAAGCAAGGCTGATCAAACAGCCAGTATTTTAATAAGATTGCCCAATATTTCGGTTAGACAAAACTAACCTTCACTGAGGGCTAAAAGAGAATTGAAAATGGAAACAAAGGACTGGTTACAATATTTAAGACAAGGGTTAGACAAAATGATGATACTTGATAGGTTGAAAAGGGCGACTATCAGACAAACAAACAAATTCAAAACTATGACGGTTACAAAAGATGTTTGTACAAGTGGTCCTTGCCTAGTTTACCGAAGTAAAATTCTTCGTTACATGTTTTAGTGTTCTTTGTTACATGTTTTGCATTACCATAAAAGGAGCCGTTATTGACTTTTATTATATCGCTGGCCCAGAAGAAGACTATTTGTTGTGAGATGTACGAAAATGAGCACACAAATTAGCGCAAAACTCCTTTCACCAACAAGATATTAGTTAAGAAAACAAAATTCAGAGAAATACATGATCGAACGTAATTCTTCCAAGCTAGTTGTCGCCTTGTTTTCTCAGTAATTCTCACTTATACGGTCTAATTATAAAGCACTGGACATGGCAAGCTGCTTATTATTTCACAATGTTTTATAAATAAGAAGCGACTTCCCCTAAAACAAGATTCTTCAATTCCGTTCCAGGTGCCGACAAACTGGAGCATGGCATTGACTGCAACGAGTCTGAAGACGATCCCGATGACCTAAATGACGACTGCCAAGCGGAAGAAGATGGAGTGGACAGTGACAAAGAATGCGTCAGAAACGAGGCTTACCCTGGCAATAGTACTAAGTTCAACCCTGATCATGAGATAGAGGAAATACTTTCCATTCAGAATCTCCCGGGATGCGTCAATTATGGGTTTGAGGGAAATAGTTCAACCGGAAGCTTAAGGAACCGGAGTGAAATCGGAGTACAGGTCGATTTGGAAGATTATTAGTTTTACGTGCGGCCAGGATGTGAGAAAGTTACATTTTGCTGTTTACAATTCATCCCACGGAATGACGTGTTTGTACTTGTAGATGACAAAAAAGCAATTAACAGTTAGCATTTGTATTATGGAATGACACAGTTCATTTTCAATTAAAACTACAATAATGATAGTAACGCACGCTCATCCTATAAATTAACATCAATCCTTTGAATAAGGTCCCCAAGGGAGGAAACCTATTGAATTTTAATGCACTGTTGCTCGATTTCATATTGTGAGGAACTAGTGTCTAGCCGTACAAACGTATAAAAGTTCTATTGTGTATTTCTCCGACATAACCCAGGGGCACCCAACGGTTCGTTTCGGAGAATGTCTGTTCGGAAGGGCTAAAATCCCCTGAGATTTTCGGATTTAATTGCAGTGAAAGCTGGAGATTTCTTCGGCGAAACATCACGTCAGACTTTCGTAACGAGAGGACTTTTTAGTACCTATTGTTTTGGAGGAGTTTAGAGTACAAAAATAAGGTCGGCTTGCATTTTTAGAGAGCCGTCAGCAACTCGGAAATTTCTGGGGCCAAAATTTTCAGCCAAAAAACTCCGAACAGATCAATCTGTATTAGCTTACACAAATATGGCTTTCAAAAGCTCTGAAGCAATCTAAGAAAGCAACAATTTTCTCCTTGGGTGTCCCTGACATAACCGGTTTCACTTAATGTGATAACCGTAAGTTTAACATTGTACCTAGTTTGATAATATATTGCGTCAGTGTTTTCAATGATATTCAATGATATTTGCACCATTCTGTGAAGTATTTAATAGAGGAAATTTCTCGATAATTCTTTATTAGAAGCTTTTCGTTTGTTCGGGACTTTTCGGGAGGAAACTTTAACTGTATGATAAAAAAAAAACATTTGACAGTAAGACAGAGAGAAAAAAAAACTGAATCGAACGGCGAAGCTCAATTTGAACCCTTGTTTACAGAAAGGCTTCTTGTGGATTTACAAAAGATGTCAAGGGAACTTTATTTAGAGACTGGATAATTTTAGTTTATTAGTTTATTTATTGGCAAACATGGTTTTTACAACGGAACGTTTTGCAGACCTTCTTGACAAACGAAATTGGGTGTCTGGTGTGAGATGAAAGATAGCGCCAATATCTTAATCAGCACGATGATAACGACAGCACGTCAGAGTTTAATAAAATTAATATAATTTTGCCAGTCAATGATTAACATTCACACACACGAAGTTATCGCTCTTTGAACTTATTAGTTTCTTTGCTATGTTGGTGTCGATTTCTTGCGAATCTCGCCTTATAGCTCAATTGACATCGGATTCTTGTGGTTTTTGATGACGCAAGGAGGGAAAGTTGCTTACTAATCACAAGAAAAAATTCGCCCAAATGTAGTGTTTTGATGATAATTTACCACAGTAAGTTCTAGAAATATTCGAAATTCGTTAAGCTATGAATTTGTATTAATGCTCAATAAAACACTCAGATTACAAGTTTTTGTTGTTGCTATTTTTGTTAGCTTGTTTATAATTTGAGGGCGTTCCTTCCAGCCCGTGACAATGGTTTTTTTCGCTCCAAAGAGAGCATCAAACAAAAACTACGGAGGAAGTCTACGGAGCAAGTCAAATAAAAGTCCCATTTCTCAACATAGAGATCGAATGGTCTCTCACAAGACTGCTAATTCTAATTCAAGATTCAAATTAAAGTAACGTAGGAATCATAAAAATACTTCAGCACCCTACCTTTAACTTGTATTTAAAAAGATATCTATTGACTGCTTCCCTATTGCTCGAACCTTATTTACTTCTGTCTGAATGTCTGGTTACATTGGACGCGAAAGGCCGATAGGATACTTTGCAGTTTCCAGTACGCAAGAACCAAGTTAGGTAGTAATTGTTGTTAGGCGTGTAGTTGTTACCTTCTATGAATAAAATTTGAAAAAGACATTAAGCGCTTACACTAAATAGCTGAAAGCGAAGCCATATTAACAATTTAAAGTCATAAAATACACTACAGTTCAGACCGAAAACCATTTCAGTAATAAGATGCAAAAATATGTCTGCCCGTAGGAGGCAGTGCGACATGCCCTGAGTATTCCAAAAAGGAATCACTGAAAAACTAAATTGTTGTCACTATGGCATCCCTGGTCAGTCAAAGTAAGCTATTTTTACTGCAATAAAAATTACCTGTTAAGGTGAATTGACCGAATCTGCGAGAAGTGGTTTCTCATTCATGGCATATGGAATGGCATAATGCTTTTCTCGTAGCCATAAAACTTTTTACCATAATGCTATCGTGGTATAAGAAAAGAATACAGTGTTTTATAAAATCAATTAAGAGAAAGCTTTTTGATTTGGAATATTTCTGATTGATTAAACTTGAATCTGGACTTCTTCCATAAAAAAAAACACTGAATTTCTGAGGGGTAGCGAAATTTTCATTCCAGTAGTACTTCAAATTTAAGCCTTCGGTCGTTAGCATTTTTACAAAACAAGCTAAGTTTGTCTTTATTACAGAAAAGCGTGCCAGATTTTGCTAAACGTTCTTTAAAAAGTGGCTGCTTTTTCTCAAAGGATTTAACAAATCAGTTGCTGCTTTTTTTGTGCCTAGAATTTGACTGACCAAAACAAGTAATCAAAAAACAATATCAGGATGATGAAGGTTGTAAACATTTTCGTCGCGCTAACTATTAATAAAAATATCTTTCTTTATCTTTGCACTTTTATCTATTTAGGAAGGTACTTATAGAAACATCACTCTTAACTAACCATTAACTTGAACTCCGATTTTACGAATGATTAATTTTTTTTATAGTTGTGCATCGCAGTCCATGATATTTTTTTCTCACCTAACACATGTCCCGTCAGAATAGTACGGACAAGATCGACAGGTGCCAATCATAGCCCGGAATGGCAAAAACTTTGGTAAACAATTTTACGTCTTTGGGTTTAGAAATGTTTGTTTAGTTTCATTAAAATCATAAATGTTAACGGAGTGAATGACATATCTTTGGCAACCCTGCAATATGGCAAACTTAATAAAGTGCTTTCACTCTCAAAATCATGAAATGTGTATAACTTTTGACTCAAATGAAAGCCAGCAAACTGTAATTTCATGTGGCGCCGCTAGTGTTTTATCAGGTGCAATGCGAATTCAGATGGTTCAATTCTAAATAATTAGAATATACCCCAATAAGACGTACCTTTAATTGGAATTTCATAGGAGTGGTTTCTGAATCAAGAAAATTGCAGAAGAAATGGCATGTAAGGCATATCCTTCCAGGCGTTTATGTACAAAGTTACCTTTTCTTATTACTCACACACTAGTTACAATAATAATTTCAGACAACCTAGTGTGAGTTTACTGAATTATCCTATCAAAAGTGTCCTGCTTAATCTTATTTAACATATTAATTGCTTTTGCGTGCGCAATTCTCTTACGAAATTACACTCACTTTAGCTTTAAAAATAGCTTTTGATAAAAAAAATCATCCTTTTTAAGGGAGGCTACAAAGTTTCACGCCGTGAAAAATCATTTATTTTCGTGTTTTGGCCAATTAAACTAGCCAGGTTAATACAAACACCGCTCTTAATATTACTTTGAAATTCATTTTGACCAATTCTGAAGAACGCCATCGAGCATTTTTTGCACTTAACAAATGTTCCGTCAAAATCAGTATGGAAAAATTGACACATGTCAATCACAGCCAGAATGGCAAAACCATACTAAACAATTTTCCTTTTCTGAGATTAGAAATTTTCATTCAGTTTTATTGAAGTTATAAAATATTAACGGACCGAGTACAGTAAATCAACACAGTAGATAAATTAAGTTTAAGGGCCTTGCCTTGCACCAGCAAGACTCATGTGATGTTTGAAACGTTTGATTCTGAAAGAAATACTTCATTATGACCACTCAAGTGAAAGCACCCAACCTGCCCTTTCATGTAGTGCTTCTTTTGTGTCTCGAAAATTTTTCTTCAGTTTGTGATTTTGGGCGCTGCCCAATGTAGTCGTTGGATACATAAAGAACTTTAATTTTGCCGGACGATTCGCCGTCTTTATTACATGTTTCTTGTCATTGTCGGTTATTATTAGCATTATTATTATAGGCCGCAGAATACTGACTCGTTGGAAAGACGATAATACTACAACAGTTTTTGATATATACAACTAAAACCTGGAAAAAATGTTTAACTCTCGGAAATTCATGTGGGTAATATGGTGCATATATCATCTCATGTGGATTTTGTTTTTCAAACTGACGGCATACTAAATAATTAATTGTGTTGAACATGCGTTTGTCATTTCATTTCCTCGCAAATGTAGTGATAAAAGTAAACTATCTTAAGTAATTTTTAATGACAATTGCAAACAACTTTAAGTTTTCTCATATCCGTTCGAGTTGTTATCGCGTTTAGAGATTTTAATTTCCAGTCGGTATCTTTAATGAAAAAGTCTCACAGAAGACGCTTGGCAGTTATGCAAACAGAAAATGAATCTGCCATTGTAAGGCTTAATGCGGACACCCTAAACCACTATAGTGACAGAAGCGTGCTCTAATAAGAAATTTGGCAACGATCTTGGCAAGTCCTCGCTACTAAAGACGCCACTACTTCAATGGTTTTGGTCCGGAGTACACGTGTTTAAAAAAGTAATTGAAGGCATACCCACTCCGAGTATTGCAAATTTTGTAATTACTACCCAAAGTTGTACGCTGCAGGAAATCATAGCAGGGACTTGAGATAAAAATCTCTCAGTGCCATTTGGAAGACATGCAGAAGAGGATTGCTTTGCAATCATCGCTGGAGTAATCTCCAGCTTCAAACAAACGAGAAACTCTTCTAATAAACTTTCAGATATTTTTCTATCGAAAGTACTAAGATGGACAACTATAAAGATTTCAACACGAGTAACAGTACAAAAGCCTCAGGAACCGCTTCTCTGTCTGTGGAGACGTATTTAGTTTCTTCGTTGTACTTCGCCATTGCTTTGATCTCAGTGTTTGGGAACATTCTCGTCATGCTAGCAGTATACACCAACAGACGATTGCAAACTACTAGTAACTACCTGCTGGTAACCTTAGCGGTCCCGGATTTCTTCCAAGGAGCCGTTTCACTTCCTTTGAGACTTGTGGAACTTTTAGATGCAGAATGTGATCACAAGACGTTCTGTCCTGTGGCCATACCAGTTTCGACGCTGTTTGGTGGCACGTCAAATCTCCATATTCTTCTCGTCGCCATGGAGAGATTCATCGCTATTTGTTGGCCTTTCTTCTACTGCAACTGGATAACAACTAAAGGCGCTTTAGTGGGTGTCGGCACGACTTGGGTATCCATGACAATTTTCTCGCTCCTGCCTGCGTTGGGTTGGGGTGGAAGACACCCTGAAGATTCAGTGACCTTTTGCCGATTTCCAGCGTTTCTGACCCAAGAATACATCACGTGCTTGTATGTATTCGTTCATGTTATTCCCATAGTCACTGTCATCTTCCTCAACCTCTTCATCTTGCGAGCAAGCCTTGACCACGAGCGACGAATTGGTGCACAAGTTGTCGCCAGCAGTTTCAATTCCCAATTGAATGTCGATTCCGAATTTTACCCGGACCAGTCTGATGAAGTGCGAAACAGAAAAACAGAAGCTACGAGGCAGAGGAAGGCCACACGCATCGTTTCTGCTGTCGTAGGATCGTTTATTCTTCTGGTTGTGCCCATCATAACAATCGATCTTGTTGAGATGCTAAGTGGTGCTGTAGTGCCCGTCTGGATTGTAAAGATCGCAGTGCTAATGATCTATGCCAATCACTGTGTGAATGTCTTCGTGTATGCTGGCTTCAACAGTGATTATAGAAAAACATTCAAAAAGATTGTTAAAAAGGGGATAAATATTATCCGGCCGGAAGGGAATTAGCTCCATATTTGAGGCTGCGGCGGAAAAGTAACAAACTAGAGCCGCCGCTATTCCCCAGACAGCTCAGGTAGTGCTAGCAGAAACCTCATTGACATTAGCTGAAATACAATATACGCACACACACACACACTCAACATTGACAGGGCCTACGATCGTCCTACAATACTGAATGTGATTCTAAGAGCGCGACAAACGAGTGATCACATGATCCTTTCTGCTGATCAAGCTCCTGGGATAGGAGCGAAAGGCTTAGGTTTTTCGTGCATTTGTTGAAAGGATTTCAGAGCCAAATAAAAACTAATACTCTGGAGAACAGAATGAACTTAACTTTCTTATATTTCGCCTGCAAATGTTTATGGTCGATTTCCTCCATTGGTAACCAACCAAAAATGTGTGGTGTGGTTGGTTTATTGGGGTGCAATAGGGATAAAATTATATTTGATCGAGTAGTATGGAGGAAAAAATCATCGATCGCCTATCACTACTAGGTTCTCTCCGATAACTTTCATTCGAGTCGTCAACAACAAAAACAAATTTTATTCAAGACTTAACTAAAAAACAAGGACAATTACAGTGATCCTATTTTTTTTCACTGAAAAGGGCGATTTAGTTGCTCGCGGATTTTACTGAATTGGCTGATAAGCTTGGCATAAGCTACACACAAGATCCGCTGAACGTTTTCACTGAGCTGTTATTAATATTCAGAATCAGTCTAGACAATCGAGGAAGCACTGTCTAATCGAGGGCAATCTCCGAAAGTTCGCTTAATTAAAAAAAAATGTGTAGTCAGTTGAAATTAAAGTGTGGTACTTTTCCTCTGGTATAGAAGTTGTTTCCTAGAGCCACTGAAAAATCTTGCTGATAAAACTTCACAAAAAGTACCAATAAAGCAAACTCCCTTGTCAACGCGATCGACTTTCTTCTCAATTGAGGATTTATTTGACATTTTCTTTTTCAGAAGATCGCATTTGAAGGTGCAAAATCAGTTTTTTTAAACGATACTTCTCCAAACATCCAGTATCGGTAGCGTATCAAGTTTCTTAGTTTCTTTCGATTACTTTTAAGATGACAATATAATATAGAGATTTAGCCAAGCCTACAAACGGAGCCCCACTTTTTTTTTAATTGCTGGAAGTTATTCATGTTTTTAAAGTAATGACCACAAAAAAAAAAAAAAAAACGAAAAAGAAAAAAACTATGAGAAAAAAAATTCTGCTTCCCCTGGGGGTCGAACCGACGAGCCGCCAAACCCCCCCGGAATGAAAAGGGAACTTGCTAACCACTACACAATTTGTGCTAAATTGTCAACTAGGAATATTTTTAATACTTAAAGAGTTGTTTATTGATCGCAGCTGGATTGACATAAACACGGGTGTTTTTCTTAGGGAAATTGTTCGGTCCGCTGCAAAAACCATGGTTGTAGACAGAAAATACCGGAACGCACTAGCTCTGCCATATTTGATATCCGAACCATTGCCAAATGCTGCGAATTCAAGCGATGTACTTCGACTCGATTTGATATTACGCGAGTTACGGGTGTTTTTCTTGAGAAAATGTGTTCGGACCGCCGCAAAAACCATGGTTGTGGACAGAAAAAACCAGAAAGCACCAGTCCGCTATATAAGTATATTTGAGATCGGGACCGCTGCGAAATACTGCGAACTCAAGCGTTGTAGACCCAGTTCGCAGTACGGAACCGACTACAAAGATGAAGTCTTTAAAAGTAACTTGAACTTTTCGCTTTCCTAAAAAGACAACTGAGTACTCTGTTGAACTCCTTTCTTTCCATTTATAGTTATTTGATATTTTTCTCAAGTTTTAGCTTCACTTCTGTTGAACTGAATAGTTTTGCTAAACAAGCTAAGCTTTTAAAAAACCCTCTTTTTCAAAAGCGACAGTGGTCAGTGACAAAAGCGACAGTGGTCATGCTGCCTGCAAACCTGGACATACCTCGAAGTACGAGATCTGTCCAGGTTTTGAGATATGTCCAGCGATAAGTGTTAAAAATTATGTCTTAAGGTTTCAGTGTACGTAGCAGATAAGGCTTACGAAAACATGAAACAGCCACTTGTTTGTTGCATGTCTTGCTACAGGTTACTTCGCGACAGACGTGGAGGCCGAAGATGGCGATGTGTTCGCATTGTACTTCTTTCAAATGTCTTTTGCAACGACTGCTACGACGATTGTGTCGGGTGCCATGGCAGAACGCACGCACCTTCAAGCGTATACCATCTTCTCGTTCACTAACACCATATCTTACTGTTTTCCTGCACACTGGATCTGGGGCGAAAAAGGATTTCTTAAGGAGCTTGGTGTTATCGACTATGCAGGTACAACTTCTTAACAGTTCGTTTCATTATCTCGAAAATATCTCAGGCCCCACTAATGCGAAGCCTGGACGTACCATCAGCAGTATTATCAGTTTTTACGATACATTATTATTGTTTTTTTATTTGACAAGTAAAGAATCGTCGGATCGAATTTTCTACAGTTGTAAACATAGACTTAAAGAGCCTGAAGGAAAATTTGGTATAGCTCCCAAGTGATTCCTATTTTTTTGTTGCAAATTTAAAGTTCCTCAAGGGAAAGTTTTCAGCAGAAAGAACGAGGACGGAAAAGCCAATAAAACCTCAAAACAGAATAAAGCAATAAAAAGGTGGATTGAAATTGAAGGAAACTTAGCGGTGAAAGGACTTAACCATAGATCTTTTTCGTGTATAAAATTGTGAAGATAAAGATGTTGATCATCTTTGTAGGATGCGCAGGAGTGCACTTGGTTGGAGGTATTGCCGGTTTGGTTGCTGCTATTATGCTGGGTCCCAGACAGGGCACATATGACAAGTCAATCAAGAAAAGCAAACCTGGCTCCCTCACTAATGTGATGCTGGGGACCTTCATGCTGTGGTGGGGCTGGCTTGGGTTCAACTGTGGAAGCACATTTGGAATCAGTGGAGGTGATTTGGACTTCTTCTTGTCAGTAATGTAGTAGAAAGAACAGTGAAAATACTCTACAGCTGACGGGGCCGTAGCTAGCATGAGGCAAAACGAGGCACTTGCATCGTCTAGGTTAAATGGCGAAATGAAAATAAAAAGTACTGCCATTAGGTGGTGAAAGAATAATCCAAAAAGACTCCAGGGGATCGCATTGCGGCTATCAGCTTCATTTGTCATGTAACCGTCACAGGCTGTGTGACACTAGTCCAATGTGCATTGTTACGAGCGGCAAATCTATACAGGATTGTGGCTTGTACAAGACAAAACTCTCAGAGGACGAGCATCCTACGTTTTTTTAAAGCTGCATTACCACACTTTTTGACATACCTTGCCTCAGTAAGACTATTGAATGGATTATGATTTCGCCTGGTCAGTACTCTGTTTTGGAAGAGCACTAAATCGACAGAAACACGGTCTGCTTAAATCATCAAAGAGGGTGCTGCTGAAGAATTTCATTTTTGTGTTGGCTTTTAAAAGAGCCCTTTGGCTGGCTCAGGAGAACCATTACAAAGTTTTTCACTGAGTTTCCGTAAAACGTCTTCCTTTAGAACATCCATGCTGTTAACTAGTGAGATGATGGTGTCTCTTAGGTCCACTGAATTTCTTAAGTTTGCGGAGCAACTAAATTTGATCATCATGCACCTTAGGCCTGCCTCTTCTGCGCTTTCCTTGGGGTGTCCATCTCAATTCAATTCTTGGTGATTAGTCTGCTTTCATCCGTAGTACATGGCCCAGCCTCCAGCCTCCAGCAATTCCCATCTCCACCAGCAATTCCTCACAACAACAGAGAGTGGTTCTAGATTACTGGATGTCACCAGTTCTTTGTTGCTAATCCTGTTTGGCCAAAAACTATGCTTGATACGTTATTTTAGTGAGATATAAAAGTTGATATCATATTATGGTATTTTTTTCCATAGGAAAATGGCTGCTAGCTTCCAGGTCAGCGGTCGTGACTCTGAACGGTTCAATTGGAGGGGGAATTCTGGGAGTGATTTACAGCCTGGTGTACCGGAAGCGTAAGTTGGATGTGGCCGTGTTTATAACTGGCATACTGGGGGGACTGGTAGGCATTACTGCTGTCTGTGCCATGTGCCGGCCTTGGGAAGGCTTCTTAATTGGAGGAGGACTGGTGGCATGCGGCAGTTGTGATGTCATTAACAGGTTTGTGTCGTCATGGTAACAGAACTCAGTTAGCTTAAGTAATGATCCTAGTAAGAACTAGGCAACCCAACGGCAAGGAATGCAGAAAGGTATTAATTGTGATATTGTTGAAACGGTCCACCTCATTGGCTAAAACATGAAAATCTACTATCACTTCATCAGGCAGCGCATTTATTTCTCTCTAGTTTACTTATTGATTCCCTTTTGGTGAAAACTATTCTGAGTTTTAATGCAGCAAAATTTCTATGTGGGAAACATGGAAAATTAGAAGCCTTTCTTGGCCATTGTTTTGGAGTCTCATGATTGGATAAAATCTTGTAACACAACAGAAATATCGCTTTAAAATAAAGTTTCAGTACATTTTATTTCAAAAACGTGTTGTCCATAGGTTGATGTATTCTCAGTAAGAAAATCTAAACAATCTTATGTGGGGAAAGCGAAATGCTGCAGAACAATAGAGGATTGCCTAGTTCTTACACGCATTGTTACTTAACTACCGTTAACCGTGAAATGTTTCCAAGTGTCTCATATTACAAGAAACCTTCTGCACCGCACAGGAAGTCCGTCAAATTATATCAAAGGGAACGAGCCCTGACGTAATATAACCACTCCATTTTCTAGCAATAATTTGTTAGTGTAGTGAAACAGTGAATTAAATTTCAATGATCTAATTGTTGTTTTTTACAGAGCAAATCAAGCCAGCAAAGTGCTGGAGAGTCACCCTTTTACGTCATCACTCTGTCATTACTCAAATCAAATTCCAAACTCCTTAAATAAGATATAGATTTAGCCAAGCCTAAAAGCGGAACTCCATATCTACCTGGTTACTATCGGCCGCCTATAAATTCTTCAGAATTTCTTGTTTATTGTTATTAACCTAGTAGGTACTTGACCTCGTTAATTACTGTATAGTTTTTATTAAGCGTATCATTTTAGTATAAACTTAGAGTTATAATTCTGTTTCGTGATTCAAGCAAATCTAGTTTATCTATTTGTGCTTTCACTTTAAGTTCGCTAGGCAAATTCATTCAATCGTTTATCGGCATTTTTCGTTTGTTTTGATTGTTGTTATTTTACTTGTCGCTTTGTATTTTGTAATTCACAGGAGACGCGTGTTCGCTTCGAAACTACTAGAAATTCTCTTTTGGTTTTGTTTACAGATTATTGCACAGTGTTGCACACATTTGACACATTTTGTCGTAAATTCAATCTGTTTATTGTGAATAACTTTGATTCTGTTTTACAACTGTCAATTGGAAAGCTTTGTTCTTCTAATTCTGTTTGGTAAACGGATACGCTTCATTCGTTTTAAAATACAAAGGTCATGCTTTAGGTCAGAATTGTTTGTTCGCAAATTAGTACTTTTCTGCTCGACTTGTAAGCTTGGTTTTGCTCTAACCTTACATCCTTGAATGTAGAATCCTGTTTTTCATCATGTTATGGCCGTTGGATACCATTTTACTGTAAAATTATCCACTGTTTTCAAGAGTTATTTTACAACCTCGTACCCTGGGTACGAGGTTGGTTATTTTCCGCTACGCGAGTCGCTTGTGCAACACGCGTCAAAAGACTTACACGATTCCTCGCACGCCATTGGCTAGAGGCTGGGCGAAAATTGCCTCATGTAAGAATGTCATGAAATGCGACGGTCGTACGGCGCACGCGCCCGCGAGCCATTCCGCTTGCCATGACCATGAAAAAAAAAACCAGCATGCCTCTTAGTATGAGTATGGGGCTCCAATATTGCGGCCTTCGGCCGCAAAGGAGTTCCGCTATTATAAGGATGATGTTTTTAACATTTTAATATTAAAATAACAGTGCTTTTTCTTTTTGCTACAATGTTTCCATCAGTGAAATTCACTCAGTCTTCTTGCTATAGATTCAAAGTGGATGACCCTGTGGGCTGCATTGGAACTCATGCCGTAGCAGGCATCTGGGGAATGATAGCTGTGGGCTTATTCGTCGAAGAGGAACCGCTGGAAGGTCTTTCATCTGTTCGTGGGCTCTTCAAGGGTGGAAGCGCCAAACTTCTTGGGGTGCAGGTTCTGACATGTGTGGTTATCACTGTGTGGGCTGGTTTTACAACATGGATTCAACTGTTCCTCATCGGTAAAATCACTCCAATCAGACTGAGTCATGACGAGGAGATGATCGGTAACATAATGCCATTCATAATTAGTTCAACCCAGATGTAAACTGCAGAGAAAACGCATGAGCTAAACTGGCACTTAATATTTGCGTCACAACTGAATACAGTTCGGAGTAACCCCAAAACGTCCGTTTGCACTGCAATTCATGTAATGGACAGCACTGATTGGTAATCCAGAAAAAAACATTCTTTGTTAAAAAAAAAAACGTTTAAGAAGCAAGGCTGATCAAACAGCCAGTATTTTAATAAGATTGCCCAATATTTCGGTTAGACAAAACTAACCTTCACTGGGGGCTAAAAGAGAATTGAAAATGGAAACAAAGAACTGGTTACAATATTTAAGACAAGGGTTAGACAAAATGATGATACTTGATAGGTTGAAAAGGGCGACTATCAGACAAACAAACAAATTCAAAACTATGACGGTTACAAAAGATGTTTGTACAAGTGGTCCTTGCCTAGTTTACCGAAGTAAAATTCTTCGTTACATGTTTTAGTGTTCTTTGTTACATGTTTTGCATTACCATAAAAGGAGCCGTTATTGACTTTTATTATATCGCTGGCCCAGAAGAAGACTATTTGTTGTGAGATGTACGAAAATGAGCACACAAATTAGCGCAAAACTCCTTTCACCAACAAGATATTAGTTAAGAAAACAAAATTCAGAGAAATACATGATCGAACGTAATTCTTCCAAGCTAGTTGTCGCCTTGTTTTCTCAGTAATTCTCACTTATACGGTCTAATTATAAAGCACTGGACATGGCAAGCTGCTTATTATTTCACAATGTTTTATAAATAAGAAGCGACTTCCCCTAAAACAAGATTCTTCAATTCCGTTCCAGGTGCCGACAAACTGGAGCATGGCATTGACTGCAACGAGTCTGAAGACGATCCCGATGACCTAAATGACGACTGCCAAGCGGAAGAAGATGGAGTGGACAGTGACAAAGAATGCGTCAGAAACGAGGCTTACCCTGGCAATAGTACTAAGTTCAACCCTGATCATGAGATAGAGGAAATACTTTCCATTCAGAATCTCCCGGGATGCGTCAATTATGGGTTTGAGGGAAATAGTTCAACCGGAAGCTTAAGGAACCGGAGTGAAATCGGAGTACAGGTCGATTTGGAAGATTATTAGTTTTACGTGCGGCCAGGATGTGAGAAAGTTACATTTTGCTGTTTACAATTCATCCCACGGAATGACGTGTTTGTACTTGTAGATGACAAAAAAGCAATTAACAGTTAGCATTTGTATTATGGAATGACACAGTTCATTTTCAATTAAAACTACAATAATGATAGTAACGCACGCTCATCCTATAAATTAACATCAATCCTTTGAATAAGGTCCCCAAGGGAGGAAACCTATTGAATTTTAATGCACTGTTGCTCGATTTCATATTGTGAGGAACTAGTGTCTAGCCGTACAAACGTATAAAAGTTCTATTGTGTATTTCTCCGACATAACCCAGGGGCACCCAACGGTTCGTTTCGGAGAATGTCTGTTCGGAAGGGCTAAAATCCCCTGAGATTTTCGGATTTAATTGCAGTGAAAGCTGGAGATTTCTTCGGCGAAACATCACGTCAGACTTTCGTAACGAGAGGACTTTTTAGTACCTATTGTTTTGGAGGAGTTTAGAGTGCAAAAATAAGGTCGGCTTGCATTTTTAGAGAGCCGTCAGCAACTCGGAAATTTCTGGGGCCAAAATTTTCAGCCAAAAAACTCCGAACAGATCAATCTGTATTAGCTTACACAAATATGGCTTTCAAAAGCTCTGAAACAATCTAAGAAAGCAACAATTTTCTCCTTGGGTGTCCCTGACATAACCGGTTTCACTTAATGTGATAACCGTAAGTTTAACATTGTACCTAGTTTGATAATATATTGCGTCAGTGTTTTCAATGATATTCAATGATATTTGCACCATTCTGTGAAGTATTTAATAGAGGAAATTTCTCGATAATTCTTTATTAGAAGCTTTTCGTTTGTTCGGGACTTTTCGGGAGGAAACTTTAACTGTATGATAAAAAAAAAACATTTGACAGTAAGACAGAGAGAAAAAAAAAACTGAATCGAACGGCGAAGCTCAATTTGAACCCTTGTTTACAGAAAGGCTTCTTGTGGATTTACAAAAGATGTCAAGGGAACTTTATTTAGAGACTGGATAATTTTAGTTTATTAGTTTATTTATTGGCAAACATGGTTTTTACAACGGAACGTTTTGCAGACCTTCTTGACAAACGAAATTGGGTGTCTGGTGTGAGATGAAAGATAGCGCCAATATCTTAATCAGCACGATGATAACGACAGCACGTCAGAGTTTAATAAAATTAATATAATTTTGCCAGTCAATGATTAACATTCACACACACGAAGTTATCGCTCTTTGAACTTATTAGTTTCTTTGCTATGTTGGTGTCGATTTCTTGCGAATCTCGCCTTATAGCTCAATTGACATCGGATTCTTGTGGTTTTTGATGACGCAAGGAGGGAAAGTTGCTTACTAATCACAAGAAAAAATTCGCCCAAATGTAGTGTTTTGATGATAATTTACCACAGTAAGTTCTAGAAATATTCGAAATTCGTTAAGCTATGAATTTGTATTAATGCTCAATAAAACACTCAGATTACAAGTTTTTGTTGTTGCTATTTTTGTTAGCTTGTTTATAATTTGAGGGCGTTCCTTCCAGCCCGTGACAATGGTTTTTTTCGCTCCAAAGAGAGCATCAAACAAAAACTACGGAGGAAGTCTACGGAGCAAGTCAAATAAAAGTCCCATTTCTCAACATAGAGATCGAATGGTCTCTCACAAGACTGCTAATTCTAATTCAAGATTCAAATTAAAGTAACGTAGGAATCATAAAAATACTTCAGCACCCTACCTTTAACTTGTATTTAAAAAGATATCTATTGACTGCTTCCCTATTGCTCGAACCTTATTTACTTCTGTCTGAATGTCTGGTTACATTGGACGCGAAAGGCCGATAGGATACTTTGCAGTTTCCAGTACGCAAGAACCAAGTTAGGTAGTAATTGTTGTTAGGCGTGTAGTTGTTACCTTCTATGAATAAAATTTGAAAAAGACATTAAGCGCTTACACTAAATAGCTGAAAGCGAAGCCATATTAACAATTTAAAGTCATAAAATACACTACAGTTCAGACCGAAAACCATTTCAGTAATAAGATGCAAAAATATGTCTGCCCGTAGGAGGCAGTGCGACATGCCCTGAGTATTCCAAAAAGGAATCACTGAAAAACTAAATTGTTGTCACTATGGCATCCCTGGTCAGTCAAAGTAAGCTATTTTTACTGCAATAAAAATTACCTGTTAAGGTGAATTGACCGAATCTGCGAGAAGTGGTTTCTCATTCATGGCATATGGAATGGCATAATGCTTTTCTCGTAGCCATAAAACTTTTTACCATAATGCTATCGTGGTATAAGAAAAGAATACAGTGTTTTATAAAATCAATTAAGAGAAAGCTTTTTGATTTGGAATATTTCTGATTGATTAAACTTGAATCTGGACTTCTTCCATAAAAAAAAAACACTGAATTTCTGAGGGGTAGCGAAATTTTCATTCCAGTAGTACTTCAAATTTAAGCCTTCGGTCGTTAGCATTTTTACAAAACAAGCTAAGTTTGTCTTTATTACAGAAAAGCGTGCCAGATTTTGCTAAACGTTCTTTAAAAAGTGGCTGCTTTTTCTCAAAGGATTTAACAAATCAGTTGCTGCTTTTTTTGTGCCTAGAATTTGACTGACCAAAACAAGTAATCAAAAAACAATATCAGGATGATGAAGGTTGTAAACATTTTCGTCGCGCTAACTATTAATAAAAATATCTTTCTTTATCTTTGCACTTTTATCTATTTAGGAAGGTACTTATAGAAACATCACTCTTAACTAACCATTAACTTGAACTCCGATTTTACGAATGATTAATTTTTTTTATAGTTGTGCATCGCAGTCCATGATATTTTTTTCTCACCTAACACATGTCCCGTCAGAATAGTACGGACAAGATCGACAGGTGCCAATCATAGCCCGGAATGGCAAAAACTTTGGTAAACAATTTTACGTCTTTGGGTTTAGAAATGTTTGTTTAGTTTCATTAAAATCATAAATGTTAACGGAGTGAATGACATATCTTTGGCAACCCTGCAATATGGCAAACTTAATAAAGTGCTTTCACTCTCAAAATCATGAAATGTGTATAACTTTTGACTCAAATGAAAGCCAGCAAACTGTAATTTCATGTGGCGCCGCTAGTGTTTTATCAGGTGCAATGCGAATTCAGATGGTTCAATTCTAAATAATTAGAATATACCCCAATAAGACGTACCTTTAATTGGAATTTCATAGGAGTGGTTTCTGAATCAAGAAAATTGCAGAAGAAATGGCATGTAAGGCATATCCTTCCAGGCGTTTATGTACAAAGTTACCTTTTCTTATTACTCACACACTAGTTACAATAATAATTTCAGACAACCTAGTGTGAGTTTACTGAATTATCCTATCAAAAGTGTCCTGCTTAATCTTATTTAACATATTAATTGCTTTTGCGTGCGCAATTCTCTTACGAAATTACACTCACTTTAGCTTTAAAAATAGCTTTTGATAAAAAAAATCATCCTTTTTAAGGGAGGCTACAAAGTTTCACGCCGTGAAAAATCATTTATTTTCGTGTTTTGGCCAATTAAACTAGCCAGGTTAATACAAACACCGCTCTTAATATTACTTTGAAATTCATTTTGACCAATTCTGAAGAACGCCATCGAGCATTTTTTGCACTTAACAAATGTTCCGTCAAAATCAGTATGGAAAAATTGACACATGTCAATCACAGCCAGAATGGCAAAACCATACTAAACAATTTTCCTTTTCTGAGATTAGAAATTTTCATTCAGTTTTATTGAAGTTATAAAATATTAACGGACCGAGTACAGTAAATCAACACAGTAGATAAATTAAGTTTAAGGGCCTTGCCTTGCACCAGCAAGACTCATGTGATGTTTGAAACGTTTGATTCTGAAAGAAATACTTCATTATGACCACTCAAGTGAAAGCACCCAACCTGCCCTTTCATGTAGTGCTTCTTTTGTGTCTCGAAAATTTTTCTTCAGTTTGTGATTTTGGGCGCTGCCCAATGTAGTCGTTGGATACATAAAGAACTTTAATTTTGCCGGACGATTCGCCGTCTTTATTACATGTTTCTTGTCATTGTCGGTTATTATTAGCATTATTATTATAGGCCGCAGAATACTGACTCGTTGGAAAGACGATAATACTACAACAGTTTTTGATATATACAACTAAAACCTGGAAAAAATGTTTAACTCTCGGAAATTCATGTGGGTAATATGGTGCATATATCATCTCATGTGGATTTTGTTTTTCAAACTGACGGCATACTAAATAATTAATTGTGTTGAACATGCGTTTGTCATTTCATTTCCTCGCAAATGTAGTGATAAAAGTAAACTATCTTAAGTAATTTTTAATGACAATTGCAAACAACTTTAAGTTTTCTCATATCCGTTCGAGTTGTTATCGCGTTTAGAGATTTTAATTTCCAGTCGGTATCTTTAATGAAAAAGTCTCACAGAAGACGCTTGGCAGTTATGCAAACAGAAAATGAATCTGCCATTGTAAGGCTTAATGCGGACACCCTAAACCACTATAGTGACAGAAGCGTGCTCTAATAAGAAATTTGGCAACGATCTTGGCAAGTCCTCGCTACTAAAGACGCCACTACTTCAATGGTTTTGGTCCGGAGTACACGTGTTTAAAAAAGTAATTGAAGGCATACCCACTCCGAGTATTGCAAATTTTGTAATTACTACCCAAAGTTGTACGCTGCAGGAAATCATAGCAGGGACTTGAGATAAAAATCTCTCAGTGCCATTTGGAAGACATGCAGAAGAGGATTGCTTTGCAATCATCGCTGGAGTAATCTCCAGCTTCAAACAAACGAGAAACTCTTCTAATAAACTTTCAGATATTTTTCTATCGAAAGTACTAAGATGGACAACTATAAAGATTTCAACACGAGTAACAGTACAAAAGCCTCAGGAACCGCTTCTCTGTCTGTGGAGACGTATTTAGTTTCTTCGTTGTACTTCGCCATTGCTTTGATCTCAGTGTTTGGGAACATTCTCGTCATGCTAGCAGTATACACCAACAGACGATTGCAAACTACTAGTAACTACCTGCTGGTAACCTTAGCGGTCCCGGATTTCTTCCAAGGAGCCGTTTCACTTCCTTTGAGACTTGTGGAACTTTTAGATGCAGAATGTGATCACAAGACGTTCTGTCCTGTGGCCATACCAGTTTCGACGCTGTTTGGTGGCACGTCAAATCTCCATATTCTTCTCGTCGCCATGGAGAGATTCATCGCTATTTGTTGGCCTTTCTTCTACTGCAACTGGATAACAACTAAAGGCGCTTTAGTGGGTGTCGGCACGACTTGGGTATCCATGACAATTTTCTCGCTCCTGCCTGCGTTGGGTTGGGGTGGAAGACACCCTGAAGATTCAGTGACCTTTTGCCGATTTCCAGCGTTTCTGACCCAAGAATACATCACGTGCTTGTATGTATTCGTTCATGTTATTCCCATAGTCACTGTCATCTTCCTCAACTTCTTCATCTTGCGAGCAAGCCTTGACCACGAGCGACGAATTGGTGCACAAGTTGTCGCCAGCAGTTTCAATTCCCAATTGAATGTCGATTCCGAATTTTACCCGGACCAGTCTGATGAAGTGCGAAACAGAAAAACAGAAGCTACGAGGCAGAGGAAGGCCACACGCATCGTTTCTGCTGTCGTAGGATCGTTTATTCTTCTGGTTGTGCCCATCATAACAATCGATCTTGTTGAGATGCTAAGTGGTGCTGTAGTGCCCGTCTGGATTGTAAAGATCGCAGTGCTAATGATCTATGCCAATCACTGTGTGAATGTCTTCGTGTATGCTGGCTTCAACAGTGATTATAGAAAAACATTCAAAAAGATTGTTAAAAAGGGGATAAATATTATCCGGCCGGAAGGGAATTAGCTCCATATTTGAGGCTGCGGCGGAAAAGTAACAAACTAGAGCCGCCGCTATTCCCCAGACAGCTCAGGTAGTGCTAGCAGAAACCTCATTGACATTAGCTGAAATACAATATACGCACACACACACACACTCAACATTGACAGGGCCTACGATCGTCCTACAATACTGAATGTGATTCTAAGAGCGCGACAAACGAGTGATCACATGATCCTTTCTGCTGATCAAGCTCCTGGGATAGGAGCGAAAGGCTTAGGTTTTTCGTGCATTTGTTGAAAGGATTTCAGAGCCAAATAAAAACTAATACTCTGGAGAACAGAATGAACTTAACTTTCTTATATTTCGCCTGCAAATGTTTATGGTCGATTTCCTCCATTGGTAACCAACCAAAAATGTGTGGTGTGGTTGGTTTATTGGGGTGCAATAGGGATAAAATTATATTTGATCGAGTAGTATGGAGGAAAAAATCATCGATCGCCTATCACTACTAGGTTCTCTCCGATAACTTTCATTCGAGTCGTCAACAACAAAAACAAATTTTATTCAAGACTTAACTAAAAAACAAGGACAATTACAGTGATCCTATTTTTTTTCACTGAAAAGGGCGATTTAGTTGCTCGCGGATTTTACTGAATTGGCTGATAAGCTTGGCATAAGCTACACACAAGATCCGCTGAACGTTTTCACTGAGCTGTTATTAATATTCAGAATCAGTCTAGACAATCGAGGAAGCACTGTCTAATCGAGGGCAATCTCCGAAAGTTCGCTTAATTAAAAAAAAATGTGTAGTCAGTTGAAATTAAAGTGTGGTACTTTTCCTCTGGTATAGAAGTTGTTTCCTAGAGCCACTGAAAAATCTTGCTGATAAAACTTCACAAAAAGTACCAATAAAGCAAACTCCCTTGTCAACGCGATCGACTTTCTTCTCAATTGAGGATTTATTTGACATTTTCTTTTTCAGAAGATCGCATTTGAAGGTGCAAAATCAGTTTTTTTAAACGATACTTCTCCAAACATCCAGTATCGGTAGCGTATCAAGTTTCTTAGTTTCTTTCGATTACTTTTAAGATGACAATATAATATAGAGATTTAGCCAAGCCTACAAACGGAGCCCCACTTTTTTTTTAATTGCTGGAAGTTATTCATGTTTTTAAAGTAATGACCACAAAAAAAAAAAAAAAAACGAAAAAGAAAAAAACTATGAGAAAAAAAATTCTGCTTCCCCTGGGGGTCGAACCGACGAGCCGCCAAACCCCCCCGGAATGAAAAGGGAACTTGCTAACCACTACACAATTTGTGCTAAATTGTCAACTAGGAATATTTTTAATACTTAAAGAGTTGTTTATTGATCGCAGCTGGATTGACATAAACACGGGTGTTTTTCTTAGGGAAATTGTTCGGTCCGCTGCAAAAACCATGGTTGTAGACAGAAAATACCGGAACGCACTAGCTCTGCCATATTTGATATCCGAACCATTGCCAAATGCTGCGAATTCAAGCGATGTACTTCGACTCGATTTGATATTACGCGAGTTACGGGTGTTTTTCTTGAGAAAATGTGTTCGGACCGCCGCAAAAACCATGGTTGTGGACAGAAAAAACCAGAAAGCACCAGTCCGCTATATAAGTATATTTGAGATCGGGACCGCTGCGAAATACTGCGAACTCAAGCGTTGTAGACCCAGTTCGCAGTACGGAACCGACTACAAAGATGAAGTCTTTAAAAGTAACTTGAACTTTTCGCTTTCCTAAAAAGACAACTGAGTACTCTGTTGAACTCCTTTCTTTCCATTTATAGTTATTTGATATTTTTCTCAAGTTTTAGCTTCACTTCTGTTGAACTGAATAGTTTTGCTAAACAAGCTAAGCTTTTAAAAAACCCTCTTTTTCAAAAGCGACAGTGGTCATGCGATTTCCCGCCAAGAAAAACGCCGGTTGCCCAAAAGCACCGCGTGATTTCCCGCCAAGAAAAAAAAAGGCATTCTTCACCCCCCGTCGGGTTGTCTCGCGACTCCTCTCCCTCTCCCCCAGAGTCTGTACGGGCGGACGGACGGACGGACGTACGCAAACGTCACAACCAAAATTTCTCGGATCGATAGATTACCAAATTTCCTTAGAAATGGTGCTTCGCTGGCGCGCTAGCGCGCGGGCTCCGCTACAAATTACCGCGAATTTTATTTGTTTATGTCAAGCACCGATTCATGGCTAGGATATATTGAATTTATTATATAGACAGGAGTCTGTGTTTTAGTGGAAAATAGCCCACTCGTAAAGCTTATACGAAACTACGTCCGGGAGAGACGGATCAATGACGTCATTTCCCGCTTTTACACTGTTGTTTGTGCAAAAATACTCTTCTATATAATAAAAAGAAAATTACATCGCGGCTTGAAGATATTTCTTGTGGTGAAAAACGATATTTTACTTTATTATTTTTACCACTCAAAAATAATATCCTCCATATATTTTCTTCCAACGCCGTCACTTTTTAGCAAATGATTCTACGACGGCGCGCTGGATATCGAATGATAGATAACCAACGAGGCGCGTAGCGCCGAGTTGGTTATAATCATTCGATATCCAGCAAGCCCGAGTAGAATAATTGTTTTATTAAAAACTCAACTCCTTTAATTGTAATAAAATCAAGAAAGAAAAAAATGAGAAAAGAGATAAAAAGGGAACAAGAGTCGGTCACATGACCGAGTGAAAAAGGCGCCAAAACTTTGCGAAGTGTTGAAGCGTTTCTTTCCAAAGCTGAATGAATCAATGAAACTGCTCCGATGTGAACGAAGTAGCACAAGTTTTGGGGAAAAAATCTTCTAATTAATTATTGGCTCTGAAATGTGTAATGTGTTTGATTTTTCTGGAAACATCGTTGTAATCATCGTTCAAAGCGGATTGAAGCTGTACGATTTTACCATATTAGCTGCGGGAGTTGAACCGAACAAGTTTTTAATCCGTTCGCCAACGGCGCCATCATGTGTCGTCGAAATGTGCCTGTTTGAACGAACTGAAGACAATTTGAACTTGAACAGGCTGTTTCTGTACAGCTCAGAAACGATTACTGTTGTAAGGAACGTCAGAATGCACCACCTTAGTTTGTTAAACGCAAAGCACAAAACGCAGTTGTTCTCAGTTTAGAGGTTGCGGACGGCATGGTAAAAAGAGCACTCAAACAACTGGGAAAGCGATTCAACTCATTTTACACGACATCTGATTTGTACCTAATTATTTGTACTTTTGGAACGGAGAGCTACAATGAGCGCAGATAAACCAGTGTCAACTTTGCGTGGTATAGCCAAAAAAATGTCACCCTTCCTTCCTTCTTGGTAGTTTGTTCAGAAGTTGTTTAGATTGCTTCTCGATTTTCGTACTGACTCGCCATGAATGTGTGGACAGTTTCTATTATTAAAATGCTTCTCTCCCATTTTACTGTGTTTTATTGTATGTCTTGTCTTGATATTTCGGAGTGGAAAGCCGTCCTGACAAAACCTACCGTTTGTAAAATGTTCATGATCGACGTATTAAATAATTGTAAACACAACGCTAAATGCATACATTTTTTATTTGTACACAGTTCTCTTGTCGTCCTAAGAAGTCAGGCACTCCAGAAGAATTTTGATTTGTGTCTCAGTGACACTGTTGGCATTTCTCAGTGATTTAACTTGAATTCGCTCCAAAGTGATTTTTCTCGTCCATTTTTCTCG
Organism: Siderastrea radians; assembly: GCA_964017195.1. Taxonomy (NCBI): domain Eukaryota; kingdom Metazoa; phylum Cnidaria; class Anthozoa; order Scleractinia; family Rhizangiidae; genus Siderastrea; species Siderastrea radians. Next base: position 19,696,748 of record OZ024888.1, on the reverse strand, counting down.
CCGGGGAGTTGTTGAGTGTTCATTGACCATATTTGGTCACAGCAGGTATATGAGCTGATAGCCTAGCTCCGTTCAGCCAATCAAAATGCTAGAAACCCAATATACCTAGTCCAGTTTTTAATAAAATGCATTATTATATGGCTAGAGCTTGTAAATATATAACACGCCCTGTGATTGGTCAATACTCGGGGCCGGATTTTCCCGTAATGCCCACGGGCATTATGAGCGGGTAAAGCGGGAATATAGAAAATATCAAAGTACATTTGATTCAAAAAGTTCGAATGATTTGAAGCTAAATGAAAAGAGCCAGGTTCTTTGAAAGTTTTTACTTTTTCTTGTGCGATATAATTTTTTTGTGTGAGAGAAAACTGCTGGGTTTTGAATGCTTTCCGGTACATGTACACTGTTTCATTCATTCCAATCCGCTACGGCTCACTTTTCAAGTAGTTAGGTGTCAGGTACAGCCATATAATAAACTTCTTATTAACTCTCACTAGCTCGGGGCCGTACTGTGAGAATATCGCCCTCATTCTTTCTTGTCCAGAAAGACCTCGGGCAATATTCTCCCAGTGAGGCCCTCGCGCTCGGTTAGTAAGAAGTAAGTATTGTCGTCTCAAAATCGCAGTTAGTTTATAGTAAAGGACTGAGGCAAACTTCTCAGCAAAAGCTCTGGAGTGTGCGCAAAGCATGCCGCTGTCGTCATCGACAGAAGAGAGACATATCAGGGACATACGTGGTGGTCTCCTGCACTTATCCTTACTGTTGAAAACAACAACTTGATCCTTATAGGAAAGAAAAAAAAAGAAAAAGGCTGAGAATCGGAATAAAAGAATCATTCGGCATACAAGTGTTTGTAAGCTTTAAATATAAGCCAAATCAATACTATGAATAAATGAATGAGTTATACTTGATTCTGTATCGTCTTTCCGGCTGATGTCATCGTTGTTCAATGTCACAAAAACACAGTGAGAGTAAACAAGACAATAGAAAAAAAAATCATTTATGAGAGTGTGTGAGAAGAATAAGTAATTTCTTGACAGAGAATTGAAACCCATTTAGAAAAATGTTTTTAATTCCCACCGAGACTTGTTAGCACAAGCGAATCGAAGAAAAAGTAATAAGTTTGCACAAATGAGAATTTACCTAATATAGAGGTTTTTGTTTAAACAGCTTTCCGTAGCACAAATAACTGACCGCGTATAATGAAAAGTAAATAATAGACTGTTTTGATCTCAAACTAAAGTCCATGTATTCATTGACTGTATTCAATTCTCTTAATGGTTTCAAAGAAATGGAAGATAAGACGTTCTTTGAATAGCCGGATTAGTTTGGATTATGGTACAGCGGCTCTAATTACTGCAAATGCAAATACAGCTAGTAGGAAAATGCTTTCCTTATGTTGAAAAGTCTGTGTTTTGAAAAACTCATGATCGGAATGAATGTCAACGAAATATAATTACGTTAAACAAGGATGACGGACATAAGGAATGAAGATTTCAGAATCGAGGAGTTTTATTGCGGCTGTTGACAAATATGTCACTGAAAAACGCATAAAAAGCAACGGTGAAAGTGCTTTGTTTACGGCGGTGGGAAGGACGATGAACTGCATGTTTTTAATTTTGAGAAAAATCAGTCAACTTACGGTCTCGCTAGTCCAGAGCTTCTGAAGCGCGATTGAGCTCAGTCCATGCAGAACCGGTTCAACAACACGCCACTAAGGCCCAGTTCAGACGCCGTACCAATGATGTGCCGTACCAAGTAGTACGTAGTTTTTTGGCAGTTGTACGGTGTCCAAATGAGTTTTTTCGACAGATTTCAATTAGGCAAGCCAAAATCTCAGGGAACGGCAAAGCTTGCCGCTTAATACGACCTAGGAGCGAAAATGTATTTGGTACGGCACATGAGAGGTACGGCGTCTGAACTGGGCCTAAGGGAATCACGTCTTTATTCAACTTGTACGTATTCACAGTTTGGTGGGCGAGGAAGCTGTATTGATTGTGAAGACAATTTGGCCAGCAGAATGACAAATTATAAGGAGAATAACTCATTTTATTTTATGACTTCCAAATCAGTTGACCAGTTCACCGAGCGACCAAACGGTTCCGGCATTCCCCTGGCTTGCTTGTATTCTGTAATATCATTCATTGCGGTATTCGGAAATCTGCTCGTTATAACAGCTGTATGCTGGGATCGCACTTTGCGTTCGTACACGAGCAACTACTTTTTAGCAAACTTGGCTGTGGCAGACTTTTTCCAAGGAGCTGTTTCAATCCCGTTACGGGTGCTAGAAGTGCTGGGCACAGAATACAACCCTAACGTGTTCTGCAGAGTCGCAATCCCTACATCAATATTATTTGGAAGCAGTTCAAACCTGGCTATTTTAGTAATAAGCATGGACAGATTTGTAGCTGTCAGATACCCTTGCATTTACGTACGCTATGCGACGCCGAAGTGCATAATCACCACTATCGCTGTTTCATGGTCAGTTGCCGCAGTATTAAGCCTTACAGCTGCTAGCCGTCTTGTTTGGCTCACACCTGATGTTACGTCAAGAATTTGCCGGTTTCCAGTTTACTTGAACTCGGATTATATAATTGCCATGTATGTTATTGTTCACGTGATTCCTATTGGAACAGTGATGTTTTTATATGGATTTATTCTCAAAGCCAGCTTAAGACATATGAGGCGAATTCACGCACAAGAATTAGCAGTGGCGGCAAGTCATACAAATGGTTGCCATAGCAACAGCAAAGAGGACTCTTCTTCTAGTACACATAGAAGGAACGGACACCAAAGAGAAACTGTAAGGCAAAGAAAAGCAGCCAAAACAGTTTCTATAATTGTTGGTCTTTTTATACTCCTTGTAGTTCCAATCATAGTGATCGACCTAGCTGAAATGTTAGGAGCTCCGCCAGCTCCACAACCTTTAACAAGAATCTGCGTTTTTATGATATTTGCCAATAACTGCGTCAATGTTTTAGTGTATGCTGGTTTCAACCAGGACTTTAGGAGAGCTTTTAAAAAGATACTTTTTAAACTTGTAAGTTTCCTACGAATTCGGGAGGCGTACAGATAAGCAGGTTTTCCTATGTTGTGTGCATGAGAAATATTGTAGAATTAATGGTACTTTTGTAAGACTTATTTCTGTATTTACTTAGTTTCAATCATTGTTTTAATACTAAGTATATCAAGACACTAAATAAATGAATTAGCAAACATAAAGCTTTCTTACTTGTGTAACAAATAGATGAACTGAACACCTGAAAAAAATTCAAATTAGGGCTCAACTGATTAGAAATCTTAGCTGATGATTTCTCAGAATGTAGTTAAGTTAAAAACCGTTTTTCGAGGCTGACATGAAAATTTCTTGTTATTTGTCAGCTGCCGAGTTATCCAAAGCCACACCTTTCGCTGTAGCACATTTGTCAACAAGCGAATGAAAAAAAAAAGTCTCAAAGAAGGTAGAAGTTTGAAGTAGACTGACATAATTAACTTGCAAACAATTACACAATTTTCATTTTGGCGTGGTAAATACTACCCTCCGAACAGAGGCCCTCTGCTCGGAGGGCAGGTAAATACTAGGCACTTAAAAAAAATAATACTGAAATAAAGAAAAATAAAGGAAAACTCCCACCACATTTTTAAAATCAAACCGCCAGCTTATGTAACTACGGTGTTCAATTTCTAGTCACATCCCTCAGAACTTCTCAAGACTGTTAAATCGTTATCATTTTATAGTCATACAAATCTGTTTTCATAGGTTGATTTGAACTCACTCGCCGCACTAGTTATAGGAGATACATATTATGATAAATTATTTGGAATAAGTACAGGTTTTTTTTCTGTAAGTGCTCCTTCCCGATACCGATATTAGACGGTAAAAGTACAGTAGGGTGATATAGTTTAGTGATGACGGCTATATTGCCATCATTTAATTAGCTTCTGTTTCCATTGTGCTTTTCAAAAGGGAAACAAGAAATCAATGCACATAGTTGGAAAAATTACGGGCTGTTGGCGATGTTCTATATTCGTTTTTCACACGGGCCTGGCCACATCCACCTTATATACTCTTTCCATTTTATTCATTTTTCTCTGAGAATGGTGGATTATCTGCGGATTGGGTTTAGTAGACAATGTGACCATCCCTTTTTAATAAAAAGAAATAGCTTTTAGGTTTGTTGACTGACATATGACATCAACTGCCAGCACAAAAAAAGGACAGACAAACTAACAAAAAACAATTTAAAACATGAAGAAAAACTACAGCTATCGTACACTGCCGAAGGCCACTTTCAGATGAAAGGTAATTGCTCTGTTGCCATTTCGGTGATATTTTTCCATCACAAATTTTCACACCATTTACGTCTATCCCAAAAGGTGGTAAAAGTCTAGTTTTCCTTCTGTATATTATTAGCACTTGCATAATCAGGCATAAAAATAGCAAGAAGACGGAAAGTCTATTATAGGCTCAGTAGCGCTTTGAGATTTGTATGTGGTCTTTGGCCTGGTTTTACACCTAGCGCTGAAAAGATATCTAACATATTGTATTCATTTAGGGATTCAAAGTTTGTACTTTGGGGCAAGAAAAGTTTACCGATCATCAGATAGCGCAGCAAAACACTACGGTCAACTGATGCAAATAACGAAGAAAGACGATTACATCCAGGAATAAAAACTTGTCATTCATGCGAACTGTGTATGATTAGTTTTGTTCTGCACCTGTTAGTCGGAGATTATAACTCTTTGTCTTGATTAGATCAAACCATTGCGCATACAGTCAGCTCGATGAACCAATTATGAACCCCAGTATTAAAAAAACCACAACAAAGAAAAAAAATCCCCAATTTGTGAAATTGTTGGCAGATAGCGCCACGAAAAAGAAACACAACCATATTTGCAATTAAACGAGCATTTAGAGTGGTCTCCTCGGTTTATTCTCTTACTTTTTTAACACCAAAAAAAATATTGAATAAAACGGAAGGTTTGTCCAAAACTTTGTTATTTTTGGTAGATAGAGTATGTCCAATAATTGCTTAAAAAAATAAATATCCGTCAACAGTAACAGTTTTTTATTACCAGCTAAGTTAAATGAAAAAGAAAAGAGATTGTAAATCTAATTTACGCTGACAAAATTACGAGCCATTAGTTGCATTACCATAAAAATATCTAACAAATTAAAAAGAAAATCCAAGAAGAAAGAAGATCCATCGCTGGGAAACGAACAATATTTTAATTTGCGATTCAGTTCACAACGGACGACAAAGTTCAATTTCCACGCATACTTCTTGGGAGGTTGAACAATCGCCTACTACCGATCATTCTATTTGAGGTTCAGTTTCAGTTTTTCTGGCTCAGTTCCTTTTTTAAATATGGAAAAGGGAAACAACACAGGCACAACAACAACAGCTTTGGCAACAGAGTGGTCAGCTTCTCCTAGTGACTCACCAGTAGTTACAGCTATAATAGCAACAGTGCTCGTCTTAATCTCGCTTCTGTCATTGTGTGGTAATGCCCTGGTGTTGACGGCGATCTACATAAATCATAATCTGCGAACAACTAGTAATTTCCTCTTTGGTAACCTTGCATTATCAGACTTTCTTCAAGGAGGAATCGCAATCCCTTGTCGACTCGTGGAGTTGCTCTACACAGACTGTAATTATCGTGTGTTTTGTCCCACTTCAATCGCTCTTTCGATTCTTTTCGGTGGAAGCTCAAATTTAAGCATTCTTTTTATCAGCATCGAGAGATTTGTCGGAGTCCGATGGCCTTTCCTTTACTATACGTACATGACTACAAAAGGTGTTTGTGCAGTAATCATTTTGGCTTGGGTTTCATTAGCGATTTTTGCCAGTCTGCCTTTGTTTGCCTGGGGTGGTCTGGTCAACAGCGGAGTAAATTTCTGTCGCTTTCCGTTGTTTTTGACCCCAGATTACATCACGGCCTTGTACGTGTTAATTCACATTATACCTATCTGCATCATAGTGCCTTTGTACATTTTCATTCTTATGGCTAGTTTAAAAAGCATTCGGAAAATTCACAGTCAAGAACAAAGCGTTCGAACCCAAGCACGAGAAAAATCAAACGATTTGGAAATGGAAGAAACAGATGTCAATGTTCCTCGGGTGCGAAAAAGAATTTTTACTGAAGTGGCGAGGCAGAGGAAGTCAGCAAAAACCGTGTCCCTTGTTGTAGGGCTATTTATTTTACTGATAATGCCCATTGTCGTTATCGATATCGTGGACATGATTGGAGGTCCTACAATTCCTACTTTGTTCATCAAAATAGCCATGGGAATGGCATCTGCCAACCACTGTGTCAACGTCTTCGTTTACGCTGGCTGCAACGGGGATTACAAAAGAACGTTCACAAAGATTTTGTCAAAATTCAAACGTTTCTTTACAAGAAAACCGCAATAGCTGTGGATAACTCGTCCCGCTGCCACTACTGAACAGTCACGATCGCTTCATGATACCGAGAAAACGCGTACACTAACCACTTACTTGTTACACAGCAGCAACAACTACAACTACTGCAACAACAAAACGTTATTTGGACTTATAATTACCACTGTGCATGTACATATTAGAAGCAACTTAGAATGCCTAAGAATTTTCGACTGATCTTGTAGCGTAAGGTGAGCACACTGCAACTTTTACCAAGATTATCGTTTCCCTAATTTTCAATATTTTTCTTATCTTAGACCTACATCTCTAATTTTTGTGCACCTGCACTTTTTGATCAAGGTGCAACCTCGTTCCTAGGACTTTTTCCCTTTTTTAAATTCTCCAAATTTAAAAAAAGGGAAAAAGTCCTGGGAACGAGGTTTGATCAAGGTGCCATCTAAAAAATACAACACAACCCACTAAAATGCTGATACACAAATTCAAACGGTAACGATAAACAAATGCATAAGAAAGTATAAGCTAAAACTGTGAGCGAATTTTTTGTTTCTTATCTCCGCCGCGGTTTTGTTCATAACAATGGGTGGCTATCATATAAGCATTTATTACATTACAAGAAGCGCAAGAGATGAATAAGCTCGCGACATCGCCCCAAAACTGGTCGTTACCAGAGTCTTAGTTTTAACGGTACTTTTTTCCATACAAAGAGAGAAAAAGAAATTTGTTCAATCCAACTTTAGAAAGAAAATAAAAGAAAACAACAAAACGGATGGCGTCTATTAGAGTATTACTGTTGAGAACACTTCATGACGTTTAAATGAAAGAAAGACTACGTCATTGGTGGGTGGAGTGGGTAAGCGATGAAGTCGCATGCTCGTGGGCTTACTTCGTGTACCCTGCTGGCAGGGTGTTTTTTTTATCTTGCCACTTCTTTTTCGTAGTCTTTTTCCAGCTGTCTTCACTGTAGCTGTTTTCTTCAGCAACGGTAAAGACAGCCGTAAAAAGACTACGAAAAAGGAGCAGCAAGATAAAAACCTTTGCTAGCAGGGTAAACTTCGTGGAGCGGCTTCTATTAGAATAACAGTGACGTAGTCACTTAATGGTGCTTACATGAAGTAAGCCTGGGTTTTGAGAGGGTGTAGATGGGTGGGGGGCCTAACATTGCTGAGAGGCGTCTATAGCCCTTTTCACAGTTAACATCAGTCTCATTTGCAATACAATGTATTTGAACGTGGATGTGAAGCATTTTCAAGCAATTTTGCAGTTTCTGCGTCTATAGCCGTTTTCACGGTTAACATTTCTCGCTGATTTGCACACAGTTAATGAACGAATCAAGTTATGAAGCTCAGCAAAATCATCTTTTTAATGTTTTTGTTACCGTTTTTTAGCCTTGACTGTGCAATAAAAATGTTACTGTTAAGTTGTTCAGCCACAGTACATGTGCGAACTTAAAACAAAAGATTGTGAATGCTCGTAGTACTTTCAACATCAATTGCAGCGCCTTTGAAACTTGCAGGTCCCTCGACTACCGTGATTTGCAAAATTTTGGATTTATCAACTGAGTTGATAAGGTAGATTGGCCACCGTAAAGAGATTGAAAGCTGACGTTTCGAGCGGTAGCCCTTCGTCAGAGTGAATCAAGGAATTGTGGGTTAAACTTCGTTTATAAGGGGAGTGGTGGAGCTACGCTATTGGTGGGAACATGGCAACGTGAAAAGCAAGAATAAATTAGTTGAATGAAAAGCGTTCCTTGATACCGTGGGGATTAAGTGGGCCGCTTTGAAAAATGAATTTTTGTTCTAGATTTTTACGGCTTTCCATGTAACCCTGGTGTAGGAAAAGGCGTGTTGGCTAGAATGATTAGGGAGATTGAAATGTCGGGCGACTGGTTTGGATGCGTCCTTATCATTTCTTTCAACGTCTCGTAAGTGTTCGCGGAAACAGTCGCCTAGCCTCCTCCCTGTTTCGCCAATGTATATCTTTTTGCATGAAGTGCTTGTTATGCAATAGATAACATTTGCAGATAACATTTGCACGGGTCCCGATGGACACGATCAACCTCGTCACGATACATTTGCACAGAGTTTGGACAAGACTGAGGCGAGGAGTTGCACATTTGCGCGAACATGTACTGTTGTGTATTTCGGAGAGCATCACTGAAGGGCTGTTTTGAAGTTAAATTCAAGCTCTCTCCAATCTTCATCCCTTTATACCCCTGTAAGTTCAGTTGATCTGATGAAGTAAATCTGATGAAGTTGGGTCGTTTTATATGGCGTTCACTGCTATGTACTCTATATACTGCGTTGACACTAGCCCGATACATGTTTATTCTGATCACGAATGAAACATGGTGCACTATGTAAAGCGTTCACGTTAGGCAGTGCATTGCGCGAATCCCTAATGTTCGAAACATGTTTATTCTAAGCATGATTATACCCACCTCATGACCTAGTTTCGATCTGGGCTAGACGAAACACGTTAAACGTGGTGTCCGAAAGGAGTCGACCAGCACCTCATTGAACATCTCACATGATTGGCCATAAGAACAATAAGATAACGGCACAAACAATGCCCCTATCCCTGAAGACAATGAGCAATATTGTTTTAGAATGCCTCTGAAATTAGAGGTTCACAAGAGGTACTGGACTACTCTCCGAAAGCGGAAAGGAAGAGAGTGCTAAAAAGAATTCAAGTTGGGGCAACAGTGAGGCAATGCCTAGTTCAAAAAAGGCTCGATGACGAGAAACAATGGTGGCTGTCGGGCGATGATGCAAAACCCCGCAAGCCCATGAAAAGGGACAAAAACCCAGTCTAACAAGCGCTATAAATTACTGCTTGACAAAAATTGAATATTTTGTACCAAAGATGGCACAAATACTCTCCACTTGCTATGAGCCGAAAGGCTCTTCGCCTCTGAAGAACGTTTACGCGCGATTAAACCACAGAATGAATGCGACAAAAACCGCAGCCCATTCTTCGGTTCTGAAAGCTTAATTATCAATTATATTTATATGTGTTCCGTAAAACCGCAAAAATCATATAGGACCAAGCGTGAAGCGCGTTTGAAACTGACACTTTATGTGAACAATGACTTACAAACATGTTTAGTGAAAACGTGTTTCATTTAAACACGACGACTCTAAACACGTTTCGGTGCAAGTGCGAACGCAGCTTTACATTGTTCACCGGAGTCGTTAGGTATTCGGCCAAATTCTACATTTAACAAGCACATCATTTTTTTCAAGGGCACTCGCGAAGGTATTGATCAAGGTTTAGAACACAAAGTGAAAAGATGTGCACTCTTCATTCGATGCCGCAGTGACTGTCATTTAATTTTATTCACATCATCATGGCTATAGTAATATTACATATCCCGTGAAACAATAACTAAACAAATGGGAACTGATAGACAATGATTTGATTTTGTTGTTGTTTTCTTTTGACCATTGGCAATGGCGGTTTGATTTTGTTTCACGGGTAATAAGTAAAACCACTGTAACACACGCAGACCATGTCGATTGCCCAAGATAGTAAATGTTAGCCCCGCTTAAGCAAGCAGCCATTTTTGGCAGCCAATAGACAACCTGCGAAAATAAAAGAACAAGCTCGTCGGAGTATAAGATCTCTCGTCTTCACTTTCGCTTTTCGTCTCTTACCAGACATCCCAATAAAGGCTACTTTTATCGTGCCAAATTAAAGTATTAAACGAGGAAAGAAATACTTCACCACGCTATTCCAAAGGTAACGTTTTTATTTATTAATACTGATTGACTTATTATGTAACTGCTACATATTTCTAAGTTGTATAACTGAGAAGCATAGCCCGGATAGGATGTGTGCTATGGGAGACGGTGTACCAAGATGGCAGTCAATGTCGCTTCACTGGAAACTCTAAAATCAAAGTTCAAAGCCAAATAAAGCACTACTTTTCGTTTCACGGATAACTAGCCCGAGAAAACAGCCGCCGTTTCGCAGGTCGCCACTTGAGCGCTCGCAAAACGACGTCTGAGTAACAAGTGCAGAAATTCCATGCTGATGACGTGTCACTACCCAGATCTTGGTAGTGCTTCTGATTGGTTGTGCTGCGAGGGAATTTTCTTTCAACCAATCAGAAGCGCTACCAAGATCTGGGTAGTGCACATCATCAGTATGGAATTTCTGAGCTCGTTATTCAGACGTCGTTTTGCGAGGGCTCACGTGGCGACCTCGCGAAACGTCGGCTGTTTTCTCAGGCTAACGGATAACGGGCTGTTGTTTTCTGATACTCACTGAATACAAAATAACATGTAGGCTCACTAAAACCTCTCAAACAATCATGTTTTATCACCTTGGTCCGCAGTCTCCCTCACATTGCCATCCAACAACTGACCGAGAAAGCAAGTGGTCGATAGAACTCAACAGGTTGGTTACTCAACAGCAATCACACAGTGAATTACCTTTTACGACTGCAAATCAATCTTTAGAACTCATCAAGTTGATTCCTTAACGGCCATCACACAGTCAATTAATCATTTTTTATGACTGTAAAACAATCGTTAGAACTCTACAATCACACAGTCAATTACGTTCCGGTGACGGGAGAACAATCCAGTTATTACAAGTATCTATACCTATTATTACTGTAAATTACTTTCAAATTAAAGATAAAATCTAACGCTTAATATACAGCCTACTGAAAGTGAACTTAGATACCACTCAACATCATTCGAGTAAAATCTGCAATATTCTCATAAACCGGAACTGACAGTCTGCCCACATTACAGTTAGATTTTTGAAGAATAAAATAACCTCGATAAGGCCCGGTTCACTCTTGCAACAAAACGACATAAGAAGGCATATGTTCAGGACTATTACGGTTATGTTGCGTAGTTTACATTGGTAACATATAATATCAGCATACGCTGTTTCTGTCGTTGTGTCGCTCGTGTGAACCAGGCTTGACTCAAGAAGCGTCAGTGTCCTCCTACAGACATAACATTTAACAGAAAAATAAACGTTGAAAAAACAACTCAAAATAAAAAAGCGAGATAAATATTATAAGAATTGTCTTAAATTTCTCTTATTTCTATTTATAAAACAGATGCAGAGTACAAATAAAGAAATAACTTTGTACTGTAAGTTCTTATATATTATACGCATAACTCTTTTCTCTAATATTTGCATTATTTATGTTTTTTATCAGTTCGAACTTTACCACTGTCAATTATAAAGTAAAAAGTAAAAGAATTGCTTTCCACTTATAAAATCAGCACAAACGTAAGGAAACTTGAAACGTGGAACCGACTTGAGCGCGCGGACAACAAACTTTTTCCTTCGCAGTTCTTGTGCGTTTTGTCCAACGATTGAGAAAAGAAGGTAAGGTAGAGAGCAGGTTAGATAAATTTGAATGCTATAGCCAAACAAAATTGAAAACCATTTTTGAAAACAAACAAAGATAAGCAAGATAGTGTTGATCTTAACGTTCTTAAAATAGATTCAGTTTAAAACAAGGAAAAAGTCTTATTCTATGCATGTGCATATTCTGAAATGTTATACCCATATCTGTTTTATTTGCATCATTTGTATTTCTAATCAGTTCCAAGACGTCAAACGGCTATTTTCAAGTGTAAAGTAAAAATAATAGTAACTGAAAAAGAATGCCTTCCACTTGCAAAAATAAACACCTAGGGTAAGAATAAATGTTCTCGAATCGGCGTGAAACCAGTCCAGAAAATAAACTATTCCTTCTTCTTGTGCAATTTTTTTTACAAGTACATGTAGAAAAGAGGCGGATTAGACAGAGAACAGGTTACGCACATTTGAATGCTAACAACTGCCAGGCATACATGTAACTGTCACTGATTATAAACGCCTTCTTTCTTTCACTTTTTCATTACCTCTTAACTTTTGTTTCTCAACTTCATGGTACAAACGAAAGACCACAGGAAGGTTACAGATTACAGTGTGCTTTTGCTTTCGTGTCCTGTACCATCCAGTCGTGGACAGATTTCCTCGCTGATCCTACTCCACGCTCCTTCTCATCACTTCGGCTTGTGCAAGAAGCGCAGACTAAGATACGTTAAAACCCTGAATACAGCAATAAACAACAAAAGTGCTGCAACATTCTCGCCCACAGTTCTGGACACCTTCAGTCTTTCCAACACTTCGCTACCTTGTATGAAGGTTCCATTGCCCCTACATCCTGCATACGCTGAGTCCACAGCTGAGCAACTAAACAGGACAAAAATTATCCAAAATCAACAACAAAAACTGAAAAAAAGTTCTACGTTAACTTATGCGATAAAGAGAGAGATACTTCACATTAGGCACGGTTATGTCATAAACTGTTTTCACTTAAAAACGAGTATAGAACTAACTGGAAAAACAAACAAGCCAACAAACAAACAAACAAACAAACAAACTTCTGATTCCATCGAGTCGAGTCAAAATCACTTCCGTAAACCGCTCAGATGCTTCAACCACTAAGCAAACGAGAAACTTGTGTTTGGAAACATAAGACATTCAGGGGTTGTTTACGTGATAACGGTACGACTTTCATACCAGTAAGGAATGAAACCTTTACAAATAAATGTGATTCACTTTTAAGTGTCAAAACAGTTTAGCACTATAGTACTGGCTGGGGCTACATTAAATTTCTAAAAGAAACATGCTGAATACAGACATTATAGAATTCCACTTAGTGAGAGGCTGACAAGTATTTTAAAAGACGTAGTGTTTTATACTTTATACTGCTTTTACACCAATTACTGGCTTTCATCAAGGTATGAGTTTCATTGTGAAACTAAAGTGGTTAATATAAAAGGGATATAAAAGGTCATACAGTATTTGTTTTCATCCTACATAGAATAAGAATTCCGATCTGGGAGGACCACCTGGTCAAACTTAAATAAGATTTTGGAGCAATATCGTGCAAAGAAATACAGAGCTACAAAAGGGAACTGTGAACTCGCATCGATATGAAGGACGTACCGGTATCGTACCCCTGACGGCATTCATACGTGGATTTCTACTGTGTCTGGATTATCATAATGTGTGTTTAATTTTTAAGTTGAAACCCTACGCTTTAGAATAAACACTGACCTAAATGCCGGGGAGGTAGCAAACTCTACGCTGAGAGCAGCATCGTATGAATACGTAATGTAAGCAGTATATTGAAACCACGCCAGCCATGATGGAATATGCTTCTGATAAAATCCACCTAACAACATGCAAGTCAGGCCGTACACAGCAGCTACTACTATTGACTTCTTGAAGTCCATCACTGTAGCACCAATACACAAACCTACAGACTAAATGAGAAAATAAGAAAAAAAAAGGTATTAGGTTTGTGTCTGTGTAACCTAAAGTTGGTTTTTGCTGCCGTCAGTTTTCACGGCCTTGTTTTTTGTTTACAATTAACACTCATTTAGCATAATCTCAGAATCTTTCAGCGAGGACATGGGTAAAAATGAATTTTAGCCACGTCCACAAAATCAGACAGTAGTATTTTTTAAGGCTCCCTTGGAAATGTCGATGGGGACCCCCACCCGTCAATTTTAGTCCTACCCCTCCTCCCAGGAAAATAAGTCATACAAATACAAGATTCAATGGCAAGTCAAAAAACATCAACCATACATTAAAATAAGCTTTCCACAAGGCCTCCCCTGAAGAGGCTTTTGGCACCGGTATCGCACGAGGTCATGAGTTCGAATCAAGTTCAATCCTGAATTTTTTTCAAGTTCTTCTTTTTCCAACCGCTTAAGTTGATATAATGGTTGTCTTCATTTCTAATTCCATCCGCAGTTCATTTGTACAATTTGATTATTTCATATCTTCACATCAGCCAAGAACTCACTTCGCCAACTAATTTAGCTGGAGGTGTCACATGGAAAAACCCAGAAAAAAATTGTATACCTGTCCTGCAATGGCTGTCAACAAGAGCAGTAAAAGACCCGTAAGGAAAGCCTCGCTTCTGTTCAATCCCGTCATCCAATACACTATGGTGAAGAACAGTGTCGGCTGACAGATGACCAGCGGTAGTTCACTAAAGAGCTTGGCTAGATAGTACGCAGACAGCCTGTAATAACCAGCAGCTCTCTCTTTATTCACTACTGTTCTCTCGTTTGGAACTGAAAATCAACAAGAAAAAGGATTGATTTGAGTTACACAAAACTGATACTTAAAGGGGCTGTCTCACCGGGATTTTCTTCGCGTTTCGTTAAAACTTTGTTTAAATTGTGATTAAATGCTAGACTGCGAGTAGTCTCTAATTTTGGAGATGGCGATTGCGGGGCGGGCGAAATACACACACGCGCGCGCGAAATTTCGAGGAGACCCGACGCGAAGGGAGCGCGAAAGATTAGACAGTCTAATTAAATGCCTTCGCTCACGCTCGAAATGCCCCTGGAACAAAGATATCAAGTGAACTTTCGGAAGGAGTGCAAACCATGGTAAGTGTTTCTATGACTTTTACATGATATAAGCACAAAACTTGAAATGTTCACCGAACGTTTTCAAGTTGTAATCCATTTTTGTCCTGGTCAACCGTGCCATTCACAAAAAAAACCTTATTACTAGTTTCACTGAATAAGTAGTGTCTGAACAAGAAATAAACCATTATTTCTAGGTTTTCGTTTATGTAAATGTGACTAGTGGCCTCTTAAAGTGTTACAAACGCGAACAAAATCCCCGTGATACTGCCCCTTGAAACAGAGTTTTATCCTAGAAATTGGCTTCTGGGGCCCATTTTGCATATTTTACGGGCACCTGTTTACCCAAGGTATTTGTTCTCAAACGTCACGTAAGGTTGAACTGTAAATCGGTGGTGTGAAATTGCGGTATTAAGCTTTTCAGAAGTTGTTCCACTGGTTTGTTAATTTTTCTTAATGAACTACTTCAGGTTTGTTGTGAAACAACTGCAGAATGGTTGGAAAATGAGTATGTTTAAAGTAGGCATTCAACTGCCAAACTTCTTTGTCGTACGGACAAAATTTTGTGCGCCAAGTTTGATATGCTGCACTAAAGAATCACCCTGCCTAAACACTGCTGATAAAATGAAGAAGAACTGACGACAAAAAGGCATTCAGTTGGAATGATATTGGTGCACCTAAAATAAATTGTTAATTTTCATTTTACCTTTGCTTTTTTCAAAACGAGTGCTAGATGCAAGTGCTTTAGTGTGTTTTTAAATGGTCGAGTTAAACGAGCAAAACTTCAAATTTCAAAAACTGCACTTGCACCCAAATATGGATGTGTAAGAATTTGAGGGAGTGCAGTTAATCCGCGAGTTCGGACAATCAAACTGTTAGTCTCCTTCGCATCCGGTCGGGCCAGTCACGCAACACTTGGACGGGGAGCGTTGCGTGACTACGGCCCGAGAGGCTGTGAAGGAGACTATCAAATCGTCTGAATTGTTTCACTGTGCAAGTACACCGTACAGAGCAACCGTCGTACTGTATTGCATACACTGTAACATTTCACAAGTGACGTGTAGAGTGGAGTGGAATTCTAGTTAACTAACGCATGAAATCTGTAAAAGGCCATAAACCACTGAACGAGTTTTCCCCTAATTACAACTGTATAATTATGCATACTCACATGAAACCAGTGACTGGAAGAGTGGAGTAAAATTCCAGTAAACCACGACAAAAAATAGCTGTAAGGGAAATAGACATTTACATGTATTACTATTAAATCAAAAGTAACAGATGGTAGATACATGGCAGCAGAAACACTGTCTTCTGCACAAGACATTCAAATGAATAAAGGGGTTAGTTTCCAAAGAAACTGTGGTGTGACATCAATGTGGAAGCGAAAAACGAAACTTTAGATTTATCAATAGAAATTCAAAGGCTAACGTTTCAAGCGCTTCCCTTCACCAGAGCGATAACTTAAAAGTTCTGTGCAATCATTTGATCGGCTTGTCAGTGAAAAATTTAACCCAACGAATTCTTTTAATAGACGAGGCTTTTTAAACTTAAAAAGGTGGAAATACATGTGGAATTGCTCTTTAAATACATGTTTAAGTCAACAACTGGGGCCTGAAACCCATTTCTTTGCGACCTTGGAACTTGTGAGACCATTTAAACTTATTGGAACTGACACCAGGTTCTCTAATTGGCCAGAGTGGCACTTTCTTGAAGCACACGACCGTTTTCTGATATTTACAGGGCACAAGTTTTTATCTTTGAAAACTGAGAAGTACGGTTTTCCATAAGACGCCGGGCAATTAATACTACAAGATTGAAAATAATTCGAAACTACACCTAGAAAGTTTGTTAACTAGTGAGACCTAAAAATGTTAGTTTTTTTTTTCTCCCTTTCACTTTAATCAACATCTTAATTAACCTCATCTTGATATTTGATTACAGTAACGTTTGTGGTTCACGTGTACTACAGAAAAAATGACGCCAGACACATTTAACAAAGTGGTACGTACAGTATATTTGTCCGTGTAAACAATGCATACTAAACATTTACTTGATGGGTCCCAAACCGTGTTCTAATTAATTATTTTTGTTTTTGTTTTTTTTTTTCGTTGCACCAAGCAGAACGAGCGTGAAGGGTGCAGTACATGTAGATGGCCGCACATTCATCACACGTTGCTGGAGTTCCCCGTGGGAACGATGTGCAAATCAGAAGAAAAAAAACTCTGGTCAGTGTTCTTTGAGCGACCTGAAGGTCCCGTGCAAAAATTGAAGGAGTTTGCAGCAAAAGAATAAAACCACCTAGAATTCGGCATAACACGGTTATACTCTCAGCCCCTCAATTTTTCTGTAGTATACATTTTTTTAAATGTTCCTTTAATAATTATACAAGTAATACATTAAAAATCTATATACCAGTGAATATCTATCCTCAATGCTCTCTTCTTTGTAAGGAATCTGGAACCAGATGAGTCCTGCTATCAACGCAAGAAGCACGTTCTAACAAAATAAAATTTATAACATAGATGATAAGAATTCAGTCAGAGTTCAGTTCAAACAAGCTTCAATTGTTATGAAACAGCGAACTTCTGGACATTATTGCCTGTTGCTGGTGGTGTAAGGCGTGTCCAAGGCTGACTTATTGATAGAGCAGTTTTCAAATGAGTGTCGAAAGTAATGTTGTGTTTGCTTTGGTTTTGCTTCACTTTGCTCTCTGATTGGTTAAAAAAGCTTGTACCACTCTCTCAGCCAATCACAGGTAAAACCAAAACCAATCGTGACTTGCCCGCACGCACTTTCCTGCACTTGATGCTAATTACTTGTATTTACTTCGATTTCTGATTGGTTCTTTTTTGTGGTTTGTTCCTTTTGTGATTGGTTAGTGTAATTACTTTGGTTTTGGTTTTACGACACTCATTTGGAAACCGCTCTATTATGCTGCTTTTCTTGGTCAAAATTAAGTGGTAGTTTTGAAGGTTATGACTGTGTCTCTGCTCAAACAAAGAATAGAACAGAACAGAACAGAACAAAGTAGAATAGAGTCAGTGGTATGTAATGGAATGGTATGGAATGGAATACAATACATGTACAAACCACCAAGAGAAGGGTACAGATTACAAGTAAATCACAACATTACAATGTAATTTTCAGTGATTTTTATTTCTCAAAGCCCCAGGTGACAATTTGAAACATTGGCCTGATGTTTTAAGGTTTCACTGAATTTCTACTTACCTGAACAAAGTTCAGCCGGGAAAGAATATCTGGCTTGGACTGCTTAAAAGTCCTCACCATCAGAACAGAAAACTGTGTCCAAAAACTTGTTGCCCATGATGTGGAAATGTCACTGTACTGGAGGCCAGAATGGTCTTCATCATCCTCCTGGTCATGGACATCAATTTTGGTGTAGTCTTGCGATGTGCTGCGTTTGTAAGTGACCACTGCAACATTAAAGTCTGCAGAAGACAAACGCACCTCTGTGTGGACTGGACAAGAAACATCATCTGTAGAATTTTTACTGAGGGTTCTTTTCAACTTAGAGATTTTTGAGGAAGATGGCTTAGGACTTGGAATGAGTGGAATGGAGCTTTCATTGGTTTCTGAGATGGCATGTCCATTTGGTATCAAGGCATCTTCTTTATCTGGTAAATCTTCTGAGGTAGTCAGAGTCTTGTTAACTGCCTCAGATGAACTATCTGTATCACTGCTGCAATGGCCTACAGAAGTGCTCTGTTCTGTTTCTGCTTCTTTGTCAGTTACATCAGAGCTTTCATCTACTTTCTGCTGATTATTTTCTAACGCTCCCTCTCTTGAGATTTTGTGATCTCGTCCTTTGCCCTCAGGAGTTGGGCTTGAAGTTCCAACTCTTGGTACCTCATTCCCACTAGCTGTGGACATTGCTGAGTACTTCTTTCGCCTTTTCTGCCTACAAAGACAAATGCAATCACTGCATTTCAACGTAATAGCAAATGTGTGCCATGAGAAGTTGTAAAGTACAATGTTAAGTCAATTTATTGTGTACAGGCTAGAAGTGAGCCATAGGGACCAGGGCAGCATGAAGCAGCTACAGTCATCTGTAAAGGTACTTCTGGTCCTCATGGACGGAAAGCTAGTCTTTTCCACTTTGTGGATTTTTCTTGAATATTTACAAGGACCCAATCATAGGGTCTGTGCGGAGAGAGACAATGTCAACAGACATTTCTTACCACAGGTAATGACAGAGTGAGAGGTTTAACCACATTCGAATCACCAATCATCATTTCAAGACCCGATGAGCTAACCACAAAAGCACATCCACAGCCCGCCATGTACATGTACAGTTGAACTAGGTCATAAAAGGGTTAATCATAATAGCATAATTACAATGTATGGCCTGTCAGATTTCAGCATGCACGTTCCTTATGAAACTGCTTTGTAAAAATAATTCAGCCCTGTATGTAAATGTACATGTATGTTTATATGTTACCAGTCAAATTCCAATTCAGGTTAATTTTATTTTAAACTGGGTCATCTTTTTTAACCTGGGTTAATATTTCCAATCTGTACAAGACCACGAGAGACTGGACACTAGCTACCAAACTTACTCAATAATTTATATGAAAACAAGGGTACTTTGCAACAATCACTTTGATAGCTCAGAGGATTGAGTGACAGATGCACACTTCAGATAGGAAGGTTGTGAGTTGGAACCTTGGAAGGGGTAAGTTGAATAAAAACTAAGAGAAACCTCAACTTGATATATGTAGTGTGAAAGGGTACATAGAATAAAAGGGGTAGGGGGTAGGCATGTAGAATTAAGGGGGGAGGTTGGGATATAGGGGGGTGGGGTAGAAAAGCCATGCCCTAATTTTTTACACCCAACAAGTAAAATCCCGTTTCAGACAGCAATTAAAACCCCTGCAAATGGAAAATGACCTGGATTGCTAAAGAATAACCTAGGTTGACAAAAAAACAACCTACAATTGTAGG
This sequence comes from Siderastrea radians, assembly GCA_964017195.1. Taxonomy (NCBI): domain Eukaryota; kingdom Metazoa; phylum Cnidaria; class Anthozoa; order Scleractinia; family Rhizangiidae; genus Siderastrea; species Siderastrea radians. Next base: position 19,676,977 of record OZ024888.1, on the reverse strand, counting down.
TAAAAAAAAATGCCAGCAGTTTGTAAAGCTACTTAAAAATTTTCTTGAACCTTCTTTCGGTAAATGCACATGTAGCTCTGGGACCATAGTCATATTGTTGAATAAAAAAAACTAACTGATTGTAACTTATAATCACTTCTAAATGCTTAATTAGGTTTGGCCAAACAGTCAATAAGCAAGTAGTATGTTTTATAATCACATACATCTATGTTACAAAGTAAATACATAAAATGTGATTTGTGAATGTACAGTTGACATATAGAAGGTAGACTTTCTGGTCCTGCGACACTAACCTTTCAGCCCAGCCATTCACAATCATTGCTTGGACCTTTTCTCCTTCTGTCACCTTCTCCACTGGTATTTAAAAATACAAAATATAAATAAAAAAGTAAATAAACAAACAAGTTAATTAATTAACTAATAGTCACTGCAGATCAATGAACATGTGTGATAAGGTCAGACTGGCAAATATTTATTAGTTTTGTTTTCACATAATTAATATAAATACAGTATTATTTTTTAATAACTACTCACAAATAAAATCAGCAGGGTTGAAATGGGCATCGCAAACCAGGCCGATACTCTCAAAGAAATCAAGTGCTCTGTTGGCTTTTCCGTAAAAAGCTACCTGTTATTAGAAAATAAAACTTTAAGTTTACAAATCAAAATACAGAAATTATATACATAGCACTACCATTGTAGTTAAGGGTGTCAGTTGGGCTAAAGTGCCACCACTATCCCACTGCCAATCAAAGAAAGTTTGTTTTTCATTACACATAGTTTTTGACAACTATTTGACATCTCTTAGACAACCTTTTGGTGGCTTCCATTTCAGATAGCCAATCAAATGCAGGAATTATGCAAGAAGTAGTTATAAGTGTGACACAGAGGCCATGAAAAAGTCGTTAAAAAGATGTCAAAAAGTTGTCAAAACTAATTTATTTAGAATTCTTCCTAATGGCATGGAGCACAGTAAGGAGTCATGAAACTCAAAAATGTGGTTAAGCTGAACATGTACTAGGACGCGAAAGAGACAATAAAATTATTTTTCAAAGTTAAAGGTTAAATTTAAAGGTCATTAACTATAAAGCTTTCAAATGATCAGCAAGGTATAAATTTTAGTGGTAATGATATAAATATTTAAAATAAAAATAAAAGAAGGACATAGCTATATAGTTTAAAGCCAAAAATGTGGTTTAATGTAAAAGCTGGCAAACAGTTAAAGCCAGAAGTAAACAGGTTACATGTAAACTAGTTAAAGGCATTTTCATTGTTTATTTTAAACAACAGAACGCCATTTTGAACAGTTATAAATTCTTAATTCATTGACGAAGTTGATGCTGATCTCACATAAAGTTCAAGAAAAATAAGTGTTATGCATGTTCAAGTTTTTTTGTTTTTTCAGACAACCAAGTTTCTTCTACACATTCAAAAGCTTCTGCATAAGTGAAGTAGCTGGTTTTCAGTCACCTGCCTGCTCTGGAGGAACCTGCATGGCATTCCCTGTAAAACTTGACCTCGTTAACAACAAAACTTAATCAAATATTCACTTTTGAGACATCAACATCATCACAATTTTTAATAGTATCTCAAAACTATACTTTGTTTGTTTAAAACAATTGAACTTGGACTTATTACATGTTACGTGCATACATGTCACATGGAATCAGAAGATCGTGTCTTTAAAAATAATATAAAAATTTTACCTCTCCCCCACACAGAAGTAGCAGCTTGTCAAACATGTAAAAGATCTGACTTGATGGTTGGTGAATTGTAGTAACCACTGTTTTCTGTTCTCTTGCTGCAAAGCTCTTCAGAGTCGTAATGAGGTTCAGTGCATTGCTGGAGTCCAAACCAGAGGTAGGTTCCTGCATAATAACACAAGATAATGTTACAATAGACAGTGCGTGAAATTAACAAAAAATCAGGTTGTCACTTTGCAAAGTGCCCGCCAGTAACTACACTCCTGACTTTGATTGCTCTGATGACTTCTTGGTTGCAGACCTTTAAAATAGATCCTACAGTGTACTTTGCACATAATACCAGTTGTGACTTATTCAATCTGCAGGGCATTAATTCAAATAAATTCACAGTGAAATTGTTTCACAGTGTAGAGTGTAATTTTTCATAAGTTCATGAATACACGAGTGAAAACACAAGCACGGAAGATAAAAATTGCTTGCGAACGAAGCGGCGTGCTTTTGTCGATGTTTAGGAGAAAAACGGCTTCAAAATAATCAATATCTTCAGCTGTTATGTTTGTGAGAATGGTTAAAGCAGCTACTTTATCACTATTGATATAAGGCAATTTTTTCTTTTTTTTTTTTGCTGAAAATGCTCTGATGATGCAGAGGATGCAGATGTTAGAGAACTATGCAGATCCGCACCACCACATCCTGTCAGATGCCCTGAATTAAATGATATTTCAAAAATTAAATTATGGCCTCTATCTTTTGTCATTTTACTGTACACGTTAGACATGTACATGTACAAAATACAAATCTGTCGCATAGTTTACTGTTACATGTAGATCTGTTATTAAAATAATGATTATGACTGCTGCTCAATTAACTTACATGTATGTAATTTATTTTTACTTACATCGAGGAAAATCAAGGAAGGATTTGTTATCAGCTCAGTACCAATGTTTGCTCGCTTTTTCTCCCCTTAGAAAAATTAAAAAGACCACATGTAAATACTTAAGAACTAGCATTGTAGAATACAATGTGCATTATCTTTTAGTTTAGCATTCTTAAGATAAAAAGATTCAGGGACGTATTGATAGCAGCACAAGCGCACGTACCTCCAGACAACCCTCGCTCAAAAGGGCTTCCAATTTCTGAAAATATTTAACATAAAAATATCTTAGAAATGTGCATTTTTTCAACTTTGCATGATAAATTATGAATGCATAATGATTAAGGAATTACACTTAATCAATTAGCAAAATGTTACTACCAGTGACTATAAATTACTGGTAGTTCAGAGTGGAAACTTAGAACACTTAAATGTAACTGATGCAGGCTATGCAATTTTCATGTCATATATTTAAAGGTTCCCTCCTTCATCCAGGATGTTTTCACCTCTTTTAAATACATTGCGAGGCAAGTATATTAAACAAAAGTGACAAAATACTGCTTAATCAAATTCTCGCAACTATCACCATACAAAGTATATGGAGATCACCACTTGAGGAGAATATGCATGTTGATATTGGGGCTATTAGAGCTAAGAACCCACTCACTTGTATCCAGGCATTTTCTCACATCTAAGTTGTCAACGATTTCCTCCACCTGAAATGCAAACAACCATTTTCATTACACTCGTTTGCTTATTCTATGCATCATACATGTACATGTACATAAAAGAAATTTATAACAAACATCCACAAAAATCACCTTTAGTTACTTTTAAAACAGAATGCTAAAAATAAAACTGGAGAAGGCATTAAAATGTAATTACCCCGTCGTCAGGACGGGGTATAGTAATGCCCATTAATTTTTTTCATTTTTTTTTCGGTGGTCACTTGCTCCAGACCTCCGGTTTTTGCTAGGCCAAACGAATACTCATCGTGTCTTCCGTTACACAGGTTAGGACTCGTATCTTGAGTGACCGTAATATACAATTTACATCCTAAGGGGGGACAACAACAGCGGGGTCTAACGCCCCTGGGGCTTTTCTTGTTAATAATAATTTGAAGACAAAAAATATACCTTTTGTAACTTTTCAGCTTTGGATAAACTATCTGGTAAACGAAGCATTGCTGAAAACTGAAGAAAGAAAAACAATATTGTAAACATGTAACTTTATTTAAATATGAGGATTGCCATGACAGTACATGTATTTCCAGTGAGTTAAAATACAGTATTTAACTTGCGCCAGTTCGGATCATAATTGTGGTACAGGTTTGCTGGTTTTGGTACTGGCCTTGCTTTTGCCAAGTTATCATCACTTGGTTTTTTCTCTATCCGTAAAAAACTTGAAATTGCAATTTAAAGGCACGAATTCACAGTTATGCGCATGCGCGCCGTGACAGCCTTCAGAATAAATCCGTCGGGTCAACACTAAATTCGTAATCGACATTGCTTGTGGAATCCTCGAAATCTTCCCGTTAAATTCGGTCATCCGTCGCTTTGACTGGGTAGTTATACTGTGTTATTAATTACGTACATGCGAGTGTGTTTTTTGACCGATTAAGTGTTAAGAAGGCGCAAAAACAGTAGTTTGATTAATGGAGTCTCAGAAGAGACGTCGTGGCCGTCCAGCGACAGGACGTTCGGTGGAGTCGCTAGAGGCCGAAAAACTAAACAGATCTGTCTGGTGTGGATCCAGAAGTCGTGTTTGGCTGACAAAAAGGATTCACCAGACTTGGAAGTTTTTGAAAGGTATGAGTTTGTTGAACACAGACTCCGACTTCGCTGCTCATTTGCTTTCGCTGGAGATGTCACGGGTGCAGAGGTGAGTTTACCCTAAATGTTTCATTGTTGTATTTCAAATAGACGATGTCAAACGCCCTTGTTTTGTCCATAGATTGATATTATATAAATGTACTGTCTTATTTAGTGTGTAGTTCAGTAGTGTGTTCCTCTGTTTTGCCTCGGTCTCCGTATTTTTTATATCGCCTGCGTTTTCGAGGTCGAGTGTAGTAAGCTTATTATGAATGGAAATTACCGATTTCACACGTTCATCGTGAAAAAAAATTATTTGATAGATTGATAAGAGAATCATAATTGTTTTGATTGTAGAATGAACAAAAAGGGAATGCAAACTGTGCGACTAGTAAAAAGAACCAGTGCAAGCAAACAATCTAGGGGAAAAAAGACTGCTGCATCAGGTAAACAAAACCACCTGTTTTGCACTTTTCTGTCACAAGTTTTTGTGACTTTTCTGATGTCAACAATTGTTATTGCCTTTCAGGTCCGGTTACTTCTACTCCCAGTCAAAACAAACGTTCGAAAAGGAGTCTCTTCTTATCCTCACCAGGAATGTCTGTTGCCACCCCAGAAAATTTATCAGTTTCTGAAAGGTAAAGTTCTGAGATGTTTTGTTGTTGGGGTTTTCCCATTTTGTTTATCATCTGCCATAGAACCCTGTAAGGTAATGCATGGCTTTGGTAATGTATGTTTGGCTTGGTTTGCCGGGATGATATTGATACGTTTAAATGTATATGAGGCTGCCAGCCTGGCAATGGCTAATAAATATTTTTGAAGTAACTCCAACAAGGGCTATGCAGAGAGTTATTCTCCTTTTATTAATTCAGCATTTTGATGCATTATTTGGTTGTCTTTTTTGCATTTTCACAGTCCACTATATCGTTATGTACTATTCAAAAGGACAATTTTTTTACTTGCTGATCGGCCATTTTTCTTCGGGTTAAAAGTGAGGTTGGGCAGAGCATCTAGGATGCTGACTAACTGGGTTGGTGTGGTCTCAACAAAATAGATTTCCTAAATCCTCTTTGTTTTTTTCAGCAATAAGAGTTGTAGCTTCGTCGACATTACAGGCTCCTTTTTAGATTCTTCCGTTGAAGACCATGATGGAGAAAAGAGTGAGCAAACAACACCAGAGGTTCTTGACAGTCAGAGTTACCAAGTAATTGATGGTTCAGTGGTAGTGACCCCAAGCAAAGTCTTCGAGTCGGATACTTCGGAAAGTGAAATATTGGAAGGCAACTTTTCCGATGAAGAGACTGACGATAGTGATATGGATGATTTGAATGAAACGAAGTATGTTTGATACCTGTATATGTTTCTATATCAGCATTATACTGTCTTACAACATCAACTTCATGATGTGGGTATAATTATTCCAGACTGAAATAGCATGCCACCCCACAATAGTAATTATTACATTATATTCCACTGAGTCCAAATTCCATGGCACATGGAAATTTTCAGAGTCATTCATTTTTAACTTAAAAAATTAATCCTTGAAAACCAGCAAAAGTATCTATTCGGAAAATCATTTACTGTTGGTTTTGCTTTCCTTGATAAAATCGAATAGGGGTTATTTTCAGATACCTGTCATGTAAGTTTGGTCTGACGAGATCATGTGCGTGGGTTATTGAAACTGTTTTTGCACCTTTTTTACTGGTCGTGTACTCGTCTTGTGTACATGTGGCACTTTGATTTGTTTTTATACATGTAATTTCCTTTTTTTACTTTGGTATCAGTCTGCAGAATATGTTGTCACTGTTAGAGGACCGAGATGCAAGCAGAGATACAAGCAGCTCAAGCTCTGATAGTGAGAGTGATAGCCAGATCAGAGACGAGGATGAGGAATGGAGTGAGGAAGAACTTGAGGAGCTTGTCAGGTAATTATGTTGTTTCATTCCCATGCAGTGTATATGTTGTAGTTCAATTTTATCCTTGGTTCAATTTTTGTTCTTTTTGTTTTATATTCATTATCATATATTTGCATAAGAAAGAACGAAGGAAAATAAAAATTGAACAAAGGATAAAATTGAACTACAACATATATAATACATGTGGAAATGAGGGCTTTGCCCAAAGAAGTTCTCACTGCTTCCTTCTAAGGCTGACTTACATTAATTTTGTAACAAATTTTGTAACTTGAGTTAATGTAAGCATGACTGAGTGATTTTGAAGTGAACTGAAGAAAGTAACCTGGTATCTTCAGTTTTTAGGTAAAGATAACGATTCCGTAAACCAAAATATGGCAATTTGGGGTCAACTTTGATGTGTTTCGTAGCTGAAGATGTAACTATGATGATGCCTGTTTTTAGTTACAGTGATACAGCAGATGTCAATGAGGAACAGGAACAGGCTTACAGTGATTACCCAATTGGGCCAGGGCGCCAGTTTTCACGTGCAGAGGAAGTCCACAGCCATGCAGAGGAATTGCACAAGATCAAAGAGCAAAAATTTGTGGTGTCTGAGACAAAGCTCATTGACCTGTTCAGAGGTAGATGTCAGGAACCTGGCTGTTCCAGTGAATGCACTGTCAAGTCCAAGAGTGTTGGCTGCACCATGGAGTCGTGGTGGAACTGTCAAAATGGCCACAGTGGCAAATGGAATTCATCCGAGAAATATGGTGGGATGTACTCCAACAACCTCCAATTTTCTGCTGCCGTGCTGTTGTCTGGCAACAACTACACAAAGATAGAACTGATGAGCCGATTCCTGGGTCTTGCGTGTCCTTCCAAGTCATCCTTCTTGAGAGTGCAGAAGTTCTACTGCATACCAGCGATTGATGAATGGTGGAAGTGGATGCGGACCAACCTAATTTCTCTCATCGGAAATTTGGAAGTGGTAGTCAGTGGAGATGGGCAGAGTGATTCCCCGGGTCACTCTGCAAAGTATCTGACCTACTTTGTAATGCTGACAGATGCATTACAGGAGTACATAGTACACCTGGAATGCATGGACAAGCGGGAAGTCGGAGGGAAGTCACCGTGTATGGAGAGAGAGGCCCTGAAGCGTGCTGTTCAAAAATTAAAGATTGTCATAAATCTGAAGGAAGTTGTGACTGATGCGTCATCTTCGATAATTAAAATGATGGGTACTACATTATTAAGTTTTATGGTCTATAGTGTTTGTAGCACATTTTGTATGTTTAATATAGTACATCACTTATCAACCCTTGTAGTGTGCTGAATTTGGGGATATCAGTTTTTGCAGGCAATGCTGTTGATGCAAAAAACAAGTGATCCTATATGGAATTTCCTTGATCTTATGTGTTCTCATTGAAATCTTTATGTAAGATTATCTTTAGTTAATTGTAATTCCCTTATGATATCATTTCATTTGCTTATATGCTTTGGTGTATTTACAGTGTATTGGAGCATTTGTAACATTTATTCTTATCCAGTGTTATTTTTTATACCTTAGCTGATGAATTCAAAGACATTGTACATTCACTGGATGTCTGGCACAAGTCAAAGAATATACGCAAGTGTCTCATTCAGGTAAACTGTACACTGTATTATGAGGATAGTTATTATTGACCCAATTCTTAAAAATCTCTTACGCTGCCAAACTATAGTTTGGGGCTTTATATCAGTATAAACAAGACTGTCAGTTGCCAGGTTAAATGTTTTTACAACTATTGCAATTTAATTTTTAATATGTCAAATATTCTGACATTGCTTTCCGTCATTGTGATTGCAGATTGGAAAAACAAGGGGAAATGAGAAAATAGCCCTGTGGACAGACCACATAATAAACCATTTTTGGTACAGCTGTGCAAACTGTGAGGGACAAGAAAGTAAGCTCAAGGTAAAATTTAAGTTGTTACCATTTTAATCACTGTTTACATGTACAGTCCAAAATGGGAAAAACATAAAGGTGTCGTTTGTTGTATACAGGTGTAAAATAATTTTTGTCAATGAGCAAATCACCAGTATATCACCTGTGATAAGATCAGGGGAGCAATGTAGATAGGTTAGGGTCATGAAATAATTGTAAACAACCAAGCATTGCACCTGTGTTGGTGAAGGCTGTAGTCAACAAATGCCTAAGAGAATCAGCTTGACACAAGTTGTACGTTGTTTTTTGATGATGATGTATAGCAATTTTTAAGTGTGTGTAGAGAACTCTGGAAGCACTGGCATTTATTAGTGGAAACATGATTTTTATTTATTTACTTTTCCATTGACACAGACACTGTGGATGAGTTTGTTGTACCATGTATGCAACCAACACGAGTGGATTGATGGCAAGTGTGGACATGAACCCGTTACTGACGAGGACCATGGTTTGCCCTGGTTTGACCGAAGGGATAAGGACTTTCAGGCACTCCAGGAAGTCGTTCTTGCTCCCCGACTCTTGGCGTCACTAAAATATTACACTAAGTTCAGGTGGGAAAGACTACACATTTGCCAGAAAACTTATTAATTTTAATTGGGAAATGCTCCATTCTCATTTGATCAGAAGTTATTCTATCATTAAATGAAATGAATGTTGTATTTCCAACACTTAATGTATACATGAATTACAATTTCAGACACACTGGAGTTTTAGAAACAGTGAACAGCCATTCTCTTATGTATGCTTCAAAGAGGTGTGCTTTTGGGTAAGTTGCTTTTATGTGGCCTTTGGTTATGGGCATGTTGCTTTTGTAATAAGCAGCATTCAGGACAGACTTGTAGCCAGGATTAACAGTTGGGCATTACTTTCTGGTGAAATATAAATGGATGTTTAAGGCGTTTTTCATGCTATTCATGCTGCTGACAAAGGGTTGGAAAGTGCAGGCATTCAGTTTTGATGACATTTGATCAGAGCAGAATGGAAAATCAAATTTTGCTGCAACAGATAAGAACTAATACAGTAACTGAAATGTGCATTTCTTTTCTATATGTAATGTATGTATCAATTTGTTTTTCAGGTACAAGGCTTTCAAAGCAAGGAAGATGTTATGCGCAATTGACCATAACTATCATCTTTATCAACGTACAAAGCATTGGGGTGTTGCTGCAGACAAAAATGACAAGGATTATTCCTATATTCCCCTGCTTCTTGCAAAGATTTTCAAGATGCGCTTAAACGATTCTGGGTGCATGCAAGACTATATGGAGATGTCTCTAACTGATCCGCGACAAATTGCACCGACTATTGCACCCACAAATCCTTTGCCCACCAGTGAACTGGTAGCAAGACATAGAAGTCGGTTCTTGTCAAAGCAGAGTGTAAATGCCTCCAACACTGAACAATAAAAGAACAAAGCACAACTAGTCTTGATATCGTAGTGGCAGTACCCGATAAGGACTCGCATTGTGTATGTGTGTGGAGGGCTCGAATTTAATTTTCTGGCAATTAGCCATTCAGGTTGCTAGACAAAAATTTTATTGACCAAATTGAGTTGTTTACTGCCCAAGAATCTATTAAGGTATACAAAAGTGAAATATCAAGATTGACAACAGTGACCATAAACATTTCACTCAATAACTAAATAATGGTATTGGTTTGAGCCTCTACCATCAACCTTCTTTAGTCTAAGTCACCACCTACATGTAACAAGAGTGCTCATTAATTTGATAACAAATGTTTGAAAGAGAACATCTCAGAACAGAACTACCCATCAGCATACTGTGAAAATTGATTTTTTTGTTAAGGAGGGTGCCTCCTAATGCAGATGTATTTTTGCAAAGGTTATGACCATGGGGAAAAAGTAGACCTAAGCGAGGGTTATTGGAATCCAAAAAGAAAAATGTGGGTAACCACGCATTTTTCAGAGAAAATTGAGCTATCATAATTCCAAAACAGTGTTAAAATACAAAGAATGTATGGCAATTTCTATCCAAATTTAAGCTCAATTATCTCTGAAAAATGCATGGTTACCTCCAACTTTCCTTTTTGGATTCTGATAGCCTGTGCTAAGATCTGCTTTTTCCACGTGGTCATGAACCATGCAAAAATATTGTTGCATTACTGGGAAAATTTCTTAAGAAACTTGAATATCCCGAGATGCGCAGAACGTATGCGCAGTAACAAAAGGAGGCACTGTCCTTAGTTGGACGATTTTGTCCAAAAAATTTTGCTAACCATTTCAGGTTACCTGGGCTTGTGTTTAGTAACCAAATTTTGAAAAATACTAACCACTGTTAAATTCAAGCCCTGGACTGTGGATGGGTGGTGTCTATAAAACGACACCTACAGCCTGTATCTGATGAACCATATGGGCAACAGAGAAAGCAGAGTGTAAATGGATCCAGCACCAAACAATAACACAACAAAACATAGCTAGTCTAAAACAACACCTCTGTCCATTCAATTGGATAGGTGCTATATAAATTTTAATTATTATTAGGAAAAGTATTAGCCTGACAATAGGCCTATTCGATAAATCAAAATTCTAACAAACTTCAATGTTTGGTTCGGTTTTCTTTGTGTTCCAGTCTTTTCCGGAAATCAAAACAAAGGAATATTGAAATATTTGCAATATTGAACTGAGTGTGTTGGAGTCATGTTAGAATTTTGATGACACATGTGGGCTATTGGCATATAGCTTGCATGCCTAGGGAGGATTGAATTTTTTTTCTGAGTTTTTGATCTACGAGCAGTCCCTCTTTCCATGCTGTGGATTCTCAACTCTTAGATAAGGAAAAGGAAAGGTGACAGTCCACCGTACATGCACACTCATGTTTCTTTGACAATCGACTATCTCTGAATGGACAGAGAGAGACTGCTTGTAGTCTATCTTAGTTTTTATACTCCACACAAAGTGGGGTTATACAGCCAGTTTGTAGATGGGGTTGGAGTACTAAATAGACCACAATGTTGAGTTGGTCCTATCCAAGTTCGAGTACCCATTTCCCTAAAATATGCTAATAATTTCAACTGTCTCTAAAACCCATGTAAACACCAGTTGGGGAAGGATACCGGCCACGAACTTTCCAAACAGCACAAGATGGTACAACCTTGCGATTACCCCTCCCCAAATACCCATACTTGTCCAATATAAACTGTCTGTATGCAGCCTTTCTGAATTGTCGAGTACTATTGTCAACAGGATCATTCCTGATATCTGCTCTATTCAGAATACAAAGTTGTAATATGTCGGGATCCAAACAGAGTTTATAAAACCTTTGTGTCAGTGTTACGCAATCCTTTTTTTTACAACATAAATTCTCAATGGCTCTGGTCATTTGCCTGCAATGACCACACTTGCACCACTCGGGTACAGGTGGCACTGGCTGCCTTGGTCTGTCTGGTGTTGGTGGTCCTTCTGGTGCGGGTTGTCTGTCGGGTGTCGGAGGTTGGGTAGAAAGGTCAGGGAGAATGTCTTGGGACCCTGTAAGAGTTTGGTTTCCTTGGCCAATGGTCGCTGAAGAACTTTCAGTTTCCCTAACAGTTAGCCGTCTTATCGGAGAACCATGTACATTTATCATGGGGCCTTCAGCTTCATCATCTGAAACCAACTGGCTTTGAATAAATTCCAGACTACCAATGCCTCTTGAAAGGACTCTTATTGCCAGTCTGCGCACAGTTTCTTCGTCTAAGCTTAGTATCATATGCTTGAAGGATAAAAAGAAAAATTTTCTTAGTTATTCTTGTAGGAAACCTTGCTATTATTCAGTGTTTTTATTTGATACTTGTAGAGTATTATTGCATGTATATTGCAGATATAATTTGACAGCAGAAAACTTTTTAGACTGGCTTTTCGCATAAAAGTATTCTATAACTGAGCGTTTATAGTAGGTGCAGGTCTGGATTGAGTACAAGAATTATGACGAGTGATTTCTACAACAAACGTGAGACCACATGGACTGTGTGATCGATACAAAGATTGTTGGCTGCTAAACAAAACAAAAAGGGCGATAATTGTAGGGACATAAATGCATCAAAATTCTACTTCAAATAGCTATGTCAAATTTGACTATTTTGGAACAATTCGGAACATAAACAAGCGAAATTCTAGTAAGAAATCTCACCTCTACCGCCACGTTTTCGCGAGCGCATTCCTGCATTTCTGACAAGCGCTCAGCGGCACTGCTGTCTTGAACACCGCCAGATCCTGCATCGCGGCTGGAAGGTTGATTTCTTTGCCCAGTGTTTGCTCTCCTTCTCGCTGGTCTAACAAAATCAGGCTGTGAGAAATGACACAGTCAGAGAGCGGCCTTGAAAAGTTCAATTCTAGAACATTTAGTCAGCTGATCGCATTGTAAACACCTCGAATACTGTATGAAAATTTGACTACAGCGGAGTGAAGAATAAAGTTTACAGTGATGCTGTCGGTCTATCCTACCTAAAACTGTGATATTTGTAAAGGAAATCAATAGCCTAAATGTGTACTAAAAAGAAAAGTGAATAGCCTACCTGGTTTTGACACTTTTTACCAGTCGTAAGACATTTGCACGAGGTAGTGCAAAATTCCCCTCGCGTTTTGCACGGGCAACCTTTGGCTTTGCTGCCGTCCTTCCGAGAGCAAACGCCACTGCATTTGCAGCTGGACGTTTCAGTGGCGGCTGACGACATTTCCCGAAGGAAAAACTATAAAAATATTCGCAATACACGTGAAATACAACCGACGAGAACCGAGCGAAGACCAGCTGACTGACGGCGAAACATTCGCATTCCCGCCAGGGTTATTTACTCGTTTCTGATTGGTTCATAAACAATGAACTCGTGTCATCGCTTGCACATGCGCATAACCGTGAACCCTTCCCTTTAATCTTAGCTGGGATCCAAGGACAACAGTTACCTTTATCAATCGAATGACAGCGATGCAGTTGAGAATATAACTGGTGACAATTTAACTTTGAAAAAATCATTACCGTTAGAGTTTCCCGCAGAGTGAGATTAGCGAAGAAAATGTCCTCTTGCAAGACATAACAAATCTTCTTCTTCAGCTTTTTATTCAACTTGGTTCCATTGAGAAGAATTTCACCATCTTCAGGAGACAGCCTTCCAGCAAGGATGTTCAGCAATGTAGTTTTGCCAGAACCTAAAAGAACAAAAAATACATCTGCATGTAGCATTTATAAAAGTTACAAGGAGCCCATATTAACAATTGGGTAATGTGCCAATCAATCTACAATTTCAAACTCCCTCCCCCCCCACCTCGCTGGGGGGGGGGGATTTTGGCATTTGCACTTTTGAAGGTTGGCTCGTTCAAATTCCCCTCCCCCAAAATTGTGACCAAAACCCTAAAACAGGAGTCAGATTGTTTCCGGTTGTTGTGCTCTGACTTTTCTTTACAGAATTCGGGAACGTAGAAGAATCGATTGGTCAACATAATCCCGCGCTGCGCTGTATTGCTGGTTTCGCTGTGTGATATTACCTCTACTATGTCGAAAGAAGTATTAAAAAAAACAAATTAAAATCTCTCTTTTACTGTACATGTATTTCAGGTTTTAACAGCTCTGAATATTCTCTGCATATTCCCTTTATCTGGAATTACTTCGTCTGTTAAAGTGTTATGAGTTTTGTTGTCTCTGTTTACAGAAATTGCGTACGTAAAAGATCTCACAGCTTTCGCCAGATCGCTCGATCGATCGCGCTGCAAAGTCTTACTTTTGAAAAATTTCGACCGCTGAAATAAAAGTTATGATTTTTTCCTGGCAAAGTGAAAGAAATCCCACACTTGCCTTCAGCTAGATAGGTATTTTCTCATAAAGCTGTTCTGTTAAGTAGTTTTCGCCCTCGATATTTTTTTCCCGTAATGGCGGCTAAAGCCGACAAAACTTCTGTCTGCAAAGTCTGGCGACACTTTTGGTTAATAACGCAAACATATACCTTTATTTGCTTAATAGGCAGGAATTTTCTGGCTATTAAGCAAAAGGTGCGTGTTAATAAGCAAAAAGTGTTACCTTTTTTGCTTAAAAACACAAAAGTAGCGTCCTTTTAGATTAATAAGCAAATTTGACATGTCAAACCTGACATGTAGAAAAGGCGGGCAATTTGTTTAATAAGCGTAGGAAATCGAGTCCGGAAACAAAATGACTCCTGTTCTAACTGATCAGCACAACCGAGGGCTTTTTATTTACCCCCCTTGTAACTCTACAGGTATTTTATGTGCACACGTAATTTAATTTGTAATATAATTCTGTTATCTGAGAAATGGCCATCTTTTACTGATTTAAATATATCCAAGAAGAAATGCAATCAAGGTAAGATAATTTAAAATGGTAATTGGACTGGGTGCAGTCCAATACGGTCTGTAACCATACCAGTGATTCACAAAAGCAGACAACCACCTAGAGGGAGTCTGACTTGCTTTATAATCGCAGTATGATTACAAACAGAATTGGACAGCACAAAGTCCTGTTATGTGTACCAATTAACTCATTAACGTCCGTGCCGGCCTGAGCCGGCCTTGATTTTGCGCGTTCGCTTTTGGCCCCAGCCTCCCCCAGAAAGGCTTTTTTGGTCCCCTTTTGTCCTAGTTGTCTTTGGGAATGTTCAACCAATCAGAATCCACCAACTGCGCATATATTTGAAGGCTTGAGGGGGTCCTAGAAGGGAAGACTTTTTGTCACTCTCCAAGAAGATCACATTTCACTCAAAATGGCTGCCGTGCTCTTCACGCGTGAATTTTCAAGATGGCAATATCTCGCTCTCGGAAGGAAGGATTACCTTTTGAAACTTAAAAATCGAAAGAAGAAGCTCTAAGGAACACTCGACAAGTTAAGCGATGGAATTTAGAGCTTTTAGAGCGAAGAAAACATCTTTCGAGGACGAACAGCTGTTTTGTCAAAGCGAAGGACAATCTTGAATCGCAAGAGATTTTTCGAACTGCGGACTTTCTGGGAAATGCTCAAGCACTTCTACGAGTCTACGGTAGAGTAAATTACACATTTGATTGTAAATTTTTACCGAAATAACTTCTTAATTGAAGGATTCTTTGTATTTCTTAAAGTTTTCGTAAAAGTTTTGAAAAACGTGCACAGTTCGCATCAGTAAATGCTCTTCAAAATAACTTGCACATCGAGCGAAATCGCTTGCGCGTACAGTACCGCTCGAAAGTATTGGTGCATTTTCCGCGATACTGCCGCGGTGGAATTGCAGTTTTCATCTCCGGTTTGACCTCGGGAAAACCTCGTCTAACTTCTTTGAAAACTCCGGTTTTACCTCGGTTTTTTGCGGTCAGAAATACCGCGGTAAAGGATAGGACGCGGTGGTGTTTGAATAGCCTTTTGTTTCCTTTGTTTCAAAGATTAATTAACTTCAATAAGTGAGACGTCGCGCGCCGATGATTTTATGATGTGATAGATTTCACACGATTATTGCTTTTACCGTGATTCACAAACTGTGACTTCTGAGCACTTTTGCTGAACGCTAACGTTAGTCGAAGAAAGAAATGGAAACTCGTGCCATTTGCGACAGCTAAAAGAAATAAAACGGACATCGTAGAGATAGAATTGTTGCGTTACATACCATCTGACGTTCATTGAAAAGGTCAGATTTCACCCGTTATGCAAATTTGATGCGCTTTTGAACTGAAACTAACTCCACGCTATATATCGCTATTTCTTACAAATTCTTTTACACTTGGCATTGTCTTTGAGCTTCAACATGAGTTTCATTTACTATTTCAATTACCATCGAAGGATTAAGTGCGCAAAAGATCCAGAAAGGTTCGATTTGTTCCCACATCGCTCGCACAATTTATTTTGAGACTCACAGTATGCAAATTCAAATTCAGTGCAATGCTCCGTGAACTAAAAATAACCTCAGGAAAAAACTTGCTATTTTACTCTAATTCTCTTTCTAACATCATAACTTTTGCTGTTTAGTTCAAGTTACCTTCAGCAGTTTCGCTTTTGACGGCATGTTTGAGTATGGCGAAAGCATATTTCAATTCTGAAAATTTTAGCTTACGTCGCATTCGGCATGCAAATTATTCACGCAACGCTTGGCACCACGTAGTCGTGTTTGCCGACTAAAACTGTTTTTTTTTTTTAAATAAAGAACATGTTTTACTTTACTGTTGAACGTGTCAGCTTCTGTTCGTTCGCTCGAAGTTTGCTTGCGGCTGCCCGACAATCCATTCTATTGTGATTGTGCATGATTCTGGCGCCTAGTCCCGCCGTCTTGCAAAGTCTGAAACGAGAACCTCTCGTGTTGTATCGCACGGACGACCGGCTTGCTCGAAACACATTTAAATACATCGGCTTGCTCATAGCTCTCCTTAAACGATCTAATACCAATAAAAACACGATCTTTAAAGTTCTTTATTTATGATTGCACTTGGTGATAAAAACACCTGCAATGCCAAGCCGGCGTGACAGCACACGATCGAGTCTGGAATCGGTTTTATCACGAAGCGCAATCTTGTGAAATTATACTGCTAACCTTTTGTCTATTTGCTCCTTTGAGAATATTAGTGAGATAAAGTATAAACAATGCCAAAACAATAGAAATTAGCCACTATTGTTTGGTTACCGAGGTATTGCCGCGTCAAATCAGCCGCGGTGTTCGGTCGCTTTCGTCCTTACCGAGGTTGCGGTTTTCGTCCCACCGCGGCAAATTTGAGGAAAACAAAATGGCGGCAGATGAGGTTTCGCCGCGTGCTTAAAGGAACCATGTCACGGCGTTTTCATTCATTTTTCTGATCTGACAAAATTATTTTCTCATTAACGGAAACCTCAAAATAATAGTTTCCTAAGGTAGAAACACACCAAAGAAGTAATAATTAACCAAAACTAAACAAGGATGGTTACGACTGAGGGAGATTAAGACGGATTACGAATGACAAACTTGAAAAAACTTGCCAGCTTTTTCAAGTTGCGTTATCCGTGACGTAGCTCCTTTAATATGCACCAATACTTTCGAGCGGTACTGTAGCTTCCCTCGAAGAAAGAATTGAACGCGTTTGGTTTTCAGAAACGAATAAAGGCGTTTATTAATAAATGTGTTATTTAGAAAAGCTTACTGTCTCCTCTTCTGCGAATCTTCGTTCATAAAATTTCCAAAAATAGTACTCTGACCTAAACACACACAAATCCTCTGTTGTGGTTTGATTTCACGCGCGAGACAACATGTGAATCTCTTGCGTAAATTTTCAAAATTTTGACTTCAAGATTGTATTTTTGGCTAATTCTTAATTGACAACTGGTGTACTTTATTCGAAAGTTAGAAATTCTAACTATTCTAGATCAAGTGAGTGTTGTGTTTTCGAGCCTATAAATTGTCGTTTCGTACTGCACATGGGGTTGTTTATTACCAACTGCTAATTTAGCGAATCGATCAAAAAACACGCGGTCGGTAATGAGTTAATCATATCTATATAACAAAATGCAAGGAAGAAAAGGGAGATAAACTTCCAGGAGAAAGAAAAGACAACATAAGTTTTAGTTGTAAGATACATTAAAAAAAAAGCCTTATTCAAGTGTAACTTTGCCATTACAGTATGCAGGGTCATGCATACTGTCTAATTATAGGCATGATGCATACACTGTCCAATTACATTGTCCTATTATTATGTCTAACAGGACTACACACTGTCCATTTGAGAAATAATTGGATGATAAAAGTTGCGAAGACTGTCAAATTGGACAAGGCCGTATGCTGAGGCCTAATAATGCAGCAGTCAGAAGAATTTTTTGTGTCCAATTATTTCCCAAATAGTACAGAATGTAGCCCTACATATATTGTGTTAATTAATTATTTTGCACAGGACTATGAGCTGTCCAATTTGGGAAATAATTGGACAGCTGCTTGAATGGGATTTTGGGCTAGCAACAATTAACTTGATGTCACTTTGTTAAGAATACAACATTCTTACTAAAATTATGTCAACAAAAACTAACAGCCAACAAGTGACATTGTTTCTCGTTTTATACAGAAATTTTCCAATCTACTATATGCTGACTCATGATTTTAGACTTTCAATACCTTTTTGTCGACAAATTTGTAACATGGCATTGTTCCTGGATAATGTGGTACTGTAATTGTGAGATTATTCAGCTTACATGCGAATACGTAAGGTCTGGTCTGTCGAAATCGAAAGGCAGTATATGTACCGAGGATAGAGCGCGCTGACCACTATAATCAGCAATTTTACATAATAAGTTAAGCTTATGTCTAGTCTAGAGCGCCACTTTGAATGACCGCAATGTATTTTTCAAACCAAGAAACATTTTCTAGACTAACTTGGCCTTATTAAATTTTCCTTTACACTAACCGGAGAACTTTAATAAACCATAACACAAAAACACACTGGACTGATCTTTGAATATTACATCATCGCTGCAGTCGACCAGTTAGCCAGCAAATCTTGAAAATGCCCCCTTTTTTTTGTACGCGAGGAAAAGAACAACACACGAAGAAAAGACAGCAATAACAATGTCTAACAGCTATTTTTGTTTGTAATTTTACAGAGAGTTATGAAAAATACAACATCAGGGAGTTTATAACTTACCGCTAGGGCCCATCACGGCAAGCATTTCACCAGGGTGAACTTTCCCGCTAACATTTTGCAGAATTTGGCGATCGTTGATTTTAACACCAAGGTCGGTGAAAGAGAGAAAAATCGGTACATTTTCTTCCACCTCTTCACTCATTGTTACGCTCTTGCTGTTGTTTTTGTTCCAAACTTACACCCACGTAAGAAAAAGAGATATCTAGAACCGTGCAATTGATCACCGACGCACACAACAGCACAGAACGAACATATTTGGAGACAGTGTCAAACAGTGCTTCATATAAGAAGATAGGTTGTTTCTGATTGGTTCTTTTTACGACTACTAACCAATCAAAGCTTGCCGTTTGAAAGACGTCATCAATGTATTTGTTCACCTGAGTAACTTGGTTGTTGATATTGCCCGGATATGAAGTTGTGGTGGTGCAATCGACCAGTTGTTGACATGTACATGCCACTTTTATTTTAGCTTTTTCAAATCCATTTATCAATTCACATTCTTTATGGATGAGAAAAGGAACTTAAAAATGAAGGAAAATAAAAAACAATCAATTCAAAATTCGTACATTTTTTCAGCCTTTTAGGACAACTGAGACTTTTTTTGCCACCTATCGAGACAACTCACAACCTGCATATAATTATAGCCCTGCTGCATGCGATGCAGAGGCGCAATGCTATTTCTGGACGCGGAGCATTGCATCACTTGTCACTCGGAATTCGTGACTTACGTAGCGGAAATGATATAGAGCTGTGATGGTGCAATTTTTCAAGTATTTTTCGAGGAAAGACAGTGTAGTAGTTATTTGATGGAAACTGCCGAGTAACCACAGTAATCACCTCGTATCCCTTCCAATCAGTGCCTGATCCTTACAACTAAGCGCTCCTATTGGAAGGTGACATCGAAGAAATTGGCATACTACACTGATTAGACAAGTGAATTATACAGCATTTCTCTCTCATATGGAAGTGATATCAGGAAGATATTGATTTGGAATAGACAAGCAACTGCTATCCTGAATATGCGAACCCGTATCGTTACAGTTGTTGTGTCCCCTTGTTTTATGTTAAAAAAAAAAAAGATAAGCACCCCTTCTCCATAATCGCCCTCGCGGCTTGAGTTACCAAAAGTTTTAGACTTAGGCGCAAATTTGATTCTAAAGGTAGTTCGGGCATTTCATGGCTGATCGTAACTCAAGTTAATTCACTAAGCTTCACTTGTTTTGCTCACCTGACGATTCGCTCAGTGTTTTCCACTCTTTTTGTTTCTTTCTCCCCTGACCTTCCTCCTTTTGTGGTAGTATTTTGTCTTTTTTAAAGACATTTAGAGATGTCTAAGGTATTTAGAAAAATTCTATCCATTTACAGAAAAATTGTGTGATATCAGTGGGGATATTTAGAACTTTTGTGTTGGCTTTAGGCGTTCATTTGGTAGAATCCTGATGTCTGGAGCTGTTTTACTCAATTCAGTGCCAACAGTAATTTGATTTAGTGATTTCCCACTTTAGTGAAAAATACTTCAGCCAGTCCTTGAACCTAAAGGACACTGGTCATTCTGTTTTTTTAAAAAAAAGCTCCTGGCAATGTTGTGACATGTGACAATAAACCGTGAAACTGATCCACGATCACATTAGCTAAAACGTCTGTCCCTTTTGAGTCAAAATTATAATATTCATTTAGAATTATCGGCAAGATATGAGAAAATTCCAACACTAATTTGATTTAGCGGTTTCCCACTTCAGTAAAAAATACGCCAGCAAGCCAATGAATAAGCATGCGGATATTAATTAGGACGCTGGTCATTCTGTTAAAGCTCCTGGCAATGTTGTGGCACGCGACAGTTACCGTGAAACTGATTACTGACTGTAACTATAAATACGCCTGTTTCTTTTGAGTCAAAATTATAATATTCATTTAGAATTATCGTCAAGATTTTGAGACAAAACTCGGCATATTTACATTTAGAGATTTAAGCTGATTTTTAAAATTTTTTGGCGGCAGTTCTGGAAAGATACGAACGATTTTATGCGATATTTCTGTCTATACGCGTGGGCGTGAGCACGAAAAGATTGAGTAAGCCTGGGAATTGGTACGTACCAATTGGTGAAATAATGAAATTTCGCGCCAAGTCGAGTGAGTGGGAAGGGCAGTCTGGGTACTAGGTTACCTACACCAAACTACAGAGGCGCTGTCGTTCCGCGGTCTACCTCGGAGCAGGACAAATTTAGCCAGAAACGACGACAGCTAAATTTGAGGTCGGGGTTTCAGGGTCAAAATCAGGAAGCTCAAATTTTACTTACAACCTGAAAGCTCTAAGCTCAGGCATTTCACAGTTTGCTCTTCGAGGGAGCTCATTCTGAGGTTGAAATGATGCAATCCAACTGGGTGCAAAATGACCATATCTGGAAAAGATCGTTAGCCTAAGAATCAATTTATCGAACTAATACGTGTTCAGTTCAAATGGAATGCACAGAAACCACAAATGGACCTCGTTTTTCGACTTTTTTTAATCCTGCTCTGGTAGACCCCCTAATAAAATTTCACTTGTCAGTCGGTACAGAAAAATAGGGAAGTAATTTTATCGTATCTCACCATGTGCGTCAAATAGATCCAGGAATCAACGCCTTAAAAAATCCTTTGTTTTATGGAAGTTTTCGCAGCCCGGACAAAAACGATAAAAATAAAAAGTAACATGTATGCAAACTTGTAAATTGGCGATTGAAAAGAAAATGAAAACAACTAACGACTTAAGTGATATTCACCGTTAATATCAACACGCTAAGCGAAGAACGTACCTTAATCTATTTCGTTGTCCTCATCAATCGTAAAAACAATGCTGTATGCTCTGTCAGCGTGGTTCAATCTTGATGATTTCTAAATACTTGATAGTAAATCACCTTCATATAATAGCGAGAATCTCCATAAATTGGCGAGAGTTTAGAGTGTTAAGAGTCGATCACATGAAGCTCATATCATTCTAGGCACATGACGAAGTCACTGATTAAATCCATGCGAGTCCACTGAGACCAGAGTACAGACTAAGTAGACTCATGTGAGTCTATTGAGTGACAAGACCGGTATTAAGAAAGGAGAAATATTTAGTTTGTCACGAGCGTGTGACAAAGAAAAAAAAACGAGTCCCCGATGGGAATCGAACCCATGACCTTCCCTACACTAGTCGGATGCTCTAACCATTGAGCTACGATGACTCTAGTGGTGAGCGATGGTTATTTTAGACTGAGCTCAGAAAAGGTCGGCAATGACGTGACGGATAAAGAAATTAAATGATGGCAAATACGTATTAAGCTTGATAAAGAAATAAGAAACATGGAATGTTTAGTCTGTCACGATTATTCCATCTTTCCTGTTTCTTCAACGAGCTT
The DNA here is from genome assembly GCA_964017195.1 of Siderastrea radians. Lineage (NCBI taxonomy): Eukaryota > Metazoa > Cnidaria > Anthozoa > Scleractinia > Rhizangiidae > Siderastrea > Siderastrea radians. The sequence continues at coordinate 19,654,775 of OZ024888.1, read as the reverse complement.
AGAAATTTACCATTTTTATCGTCTTTATCATCGTACGAGGTACTTTCGAAATTTTGAATATTGCTGCTCCTTAAAGCACGCAGGATGCGTGACACAATGAACCCACAATCCCGGACGGAATAACTAACTAACTACCTCCTGGATGGAAGGTTACTCCAACACAGGGTTACCCCCAGCAGTATGTCGCCGGTACCCATTTATACACCTGGATGGAGAGAGATAATGTAAGCTCAAGTTTCTTGTCTAAGGAAACAACACGATGGCAGGAACTGGGCGTCGAGCCACCGACCTTCAGATCTGAAGACCAACGTGTTAACCACTGCATCACCGCACCCCACTAGTGGGGCTTTAGGAATTCTAACAAGTTTCAGTCCGACGAGCCTCCCTGTCCCTTGAATGTGCGATCCCCCCCCCCCGGGCTAATACCCAGTTTGTTATGGATCCGTGATATAGTTGTCATAGTTGTCACGAGTAGCAGTTTCATTTCATTTCGTTTATTTATTTTTCGTGTCTTCCATTTCTTTACTTTCTCTGAGAATACCGTTAAATTGAAGAAGCTCTCTACAAACACGTTGAGCTTCTTAAGTCTGCATGAAAATTTACACGTGTGCAAGATACTACATTTTGATAAATCACACTGACATCCCAGTTGACAACCTGGACTTTTTTTCACCTTGTCGAATTTCTATCGAATTCCTAATGAACAGCCGGGTATCCGGCCAAGTCTGTCACGGAACACCATGCTTCACCATCAAACTCATCTAAATGCTACAAAACGGAGGTTAGCTTGTTTTTTTTCCGTCACTTAAGGGAAGGTACGTTTTTTCTTGGGGGGGGGGGAGGGCTGGGGCCTCAGAGGGAAGGGTCATCAGTGAAAGTGAGCACCAAAAGGGGAGGTCCATACCTCATGTGAGCTATTCAAGGGAGGGTCACACATCTTCTCCAGATTTTTTTAATGAGAATTTTTGTGATGTTGCTTCCATTTTTTAGTTCGCAGTTGCAACTATTGGGGCTGTCCTGGCGTAAAGAGTCGTGTTAGTGTGTTAACTTTTTGGCAACAAGCCCACAAAGCCATTCAAAGTAGAATCCTTCGAGGTGTAATAGACAAGTTTTGAGGGGCTTTTAACCAAGTTTTGCGCAGTCTCTATGGTGAAGAATTAATCGGAGTGTTTGGATCCTCGAAAATATCGTAGATTTTGATTTGCAAAGACAACGCAGGAAGGAATCGGAAGGAAAAGTTTACGCAGGGGCATGTTAGGACTCGCTGGTCTTCAGTTTAGGTTGGCGTTCGCCAGTGGGTTAGGAACAGCTGGAGGAGGAAAGAAATTGGTTGTTAAGTTTAGTTGTTGTCGAAAAGATGGCAAAGAAGTCTTTGTGTGTTGATGTTTCTGATCTACAAGTGGAAACATTTCGTTATGCATATTAAGTTGTCTGGGGGAGATAATTGGTCATAATTAATGAAGTCCACGAAAGGCGATTGTGTACGGGTACGGGTTTAAGTTATAAACTACCAAAAAATCATCCACACCTTACAGAGTTCAAGGACTTTATTGACAGAATTTAGTTTGAGTCTTATGTGGTTTACTTTGAGCTGATAGATAGTGTATGTTGCTCGGAATTATCGGCCAGTCAGGATTTTCCCCGTACGTGCGTATTTAATAAATTTTAAAAATATTCCATGCATCATTGCCAGAAGAGTCCTGACTCTTTCCCGTTATTAAGCTCTCCAGAATCGACCGTTATTGAAGTTTTCTTGGTTTCTGTATTTCATGTCCGCAGTTTAGTTTCGTAGTTCCGACAGTTGAATGTATTCGTGGTTATGACATAGATGTGACGATTTACTCGTTATTCTGAACTTCCCAAATGATGTTTGTTCTTTGATGATCACCAGAAAGATTCTTGAAATCCTTGTCATTAAGCTGCAAAAATGTTTTGTGTTTTCTCTCGCTTAGCCTTTGAGAACAATCATATTCGTGAGGTTTTCCTGACACGAAAGCTATTTAAATTTGATGTTCATAATTCAATTAGTAGAATGTTTACTCAGGTGTAATGTTGGCATGATTTCTGACACGAAAGTAAAGTTTTGTCAATCACAAGTTTTTAAATAAACTCAAACAACTTATATACACGCAAAAACTACCCGAACGTCTGTTTCTCTTTAATTATGTAAGTATTCTTCTACAGTCATTCTGTTAATACGAAAAAAAAAAGATTTCCCAGACTTATGATAGCATATTTCTTTTCAAATGCCGGACTACGATTTCGTGGTCTCCCCGTTATTCTTTAATTTTGAGCTCCCTGTTACCTATTTAATGGTGACGCTTTCTATCATGCAACCAAATCCTGCTCCTGATAACACTGATATACACTGAACAACAAAGACAGCAGAGACAAAATAGAAGTAACATCTAAAAAACAACTGCGAACTATCCGAACGGATCCGCTCGTCTTAGAGATTAAGTTTTCTTTTCACCTACTTTGATTTAATCTGGTGGTACTAGGTACTAGGTTACATTTCTACATGTATACATATTATGCCATGGCACATAGTTTTTCTCGGAGGACTCGTGTCTTTTTCCGTCCGTATCGAGAAGTACTTGATTCAGGTATCGTTTCTTCAGCTTCTTGCTGTTGGCTATCCGCTGCCTGATCTCCTGAGTCGTTTAATTCTGAAGAGTTACTAGTAGATCCAACAATGCGATCTACCCTGTCGGAAATGTAGGAAATATTTGTTTTTGAGAGGCAGATTTCGCATGCTAAACAAAAAAACCTTTCTGTTAAAATAACCAACAGCAACGCCGGCTAGTCGGAGAAAGAAGCGCGCGTATTTTCCCTTAGATAGTTCATGTTCAAAACTTTTATAATACTCAAATACTTCCACATTCAAACTTCAGCTATAAAACGTAAATATCCCACACTGACTGTTCGCATTTTCCTTGTTTCAGCGCGCACACATTCAATATCGAGATATTCATATTCATATACAGCATGGAACAGACCATGTAGTAGTGAGGGGAGGGTCGCACTTTTGTCAGTCACCTGAAGGTGGGGGTCAGGAGTTTTTAATTAAAATGCAAGAGGGCCAACACTTTTTTGGGGAAAAAATACCAAAATTCCCCAGCCCTTCCCCCCCAAGAAAAAACGTACCTTCCCTAAGTTTAAATTAATTCTCATATCCGGAAGGCAGAATCCCACTCTGAGCACTTCACCCGGGGTGGGGGACTCCCATATGAAAGTGACGGGGATGCTCGTCGTCTCGCTTAAGGGTGTAAATTGCGGATTTTGGTCTCTCTTAGGGTTTCAGGAAGGAAAGTCAATATTTTTGCCCATACAGGTATCGCTCAGGGTTGTTCGTAAAAAAATATCTACATGAAAAAAAAACGAAACGCTGTCAATCTTTAGCGTCAGTCTTTAGCGCAATTAAAATCACTGTACAGTCTTATTTGGTTGTCTGTTTTAGCATGGTCTCCTTTAGGAGTCAAATAACGCCTGAAGCACGCCCAGATTGGTCTCCTTTAGGGGTTTAATTCTAATTTTCCGACGAACATCTCTGTCACTTTCATATGGGAGTACCCTCCCCCCCGGGGGGGCACTTCATGGATTTGTTTCACGGCAGTCCGAGTTAATAAATCCTTCGGCTGTGCTTGTAAATACCCAACTGGTTTGCCTCCCACCAGTTAGGATTCTTAACCGTGTTATGTTCATTTGCAGTATTTGTATCAGTTGTTTGAGTGGCACACCTGTAACTAAACTAGCTGCTCTGTCGTAAGGCAGTACCGAGGAAAGCTAAGCATGCTGGCCACTATAATCATCAATTTATATTTACATTTACAAAGCTGGTCGACACACATATAAATTGATTTGTACTCACAACGTAACTCATATATAGGACGGCTTTAGAACCTTTAAAAAAGCGAAGCGTTAGCAGAAATAATCTTTTGACACCTGTTCCAGTTGCAGAGTTCAGACGCACGAAGGAGTTTTCTAGGCCCCATTGATATGGTCTCGAATAACCGAGACAACCCTTCCCCGAATTACCCTGGGCTTTCACCTATTGTTTTGACAAGTTCAACGAACCGGTTCGGCATGAGGATCGCGAACTCGTCTCGGGGAGGCAAGACAACTCTGGGGGCGAGTTGTCTTGATCTCCCCTCGGCTGATAAGGTGGCAGGCAGGCAAAGTAATTTCCTCAGAAAAAAACACCAGTTTGGCTCGCTTACCGGGGACGACTTTTTGCATGCCGCGTGTAACGCAACGTCCGTTTTCTTTGTTTGTTTTTGTTTTTTTGTTTAAAGAAACTACTGATTCAACAAAATGTATATCGGAGAAGTAAAATTTAAACAAACAGAGACTACAGTGATCGAATCAATCGGGTCAACGTTGAATCGGTCCGAGCAGGGTCAACTTTTTTTACCGTATTTTCTCGATTAACTAGATCTTTTAGACCTCGCGTTTATTTGAAGCCCGGGTCTACTCGAGGCCCGGTGTTTATTAAAAGGGGTATTTTTCATCATTTTTAATAGGCGTAGTTTTTGTGCTCTGTAATATCTGCCAGGACTGCAATTTGGTGTCTGCAATAGCGAGAGTCCGTACTAGCGCGATGCGAAAAAAAGCGTTAGAAAACGTATTTACAATAGGGAAGTTACATGACATCCCCTCTTCCCGATTCCTGTAAGCCACAAGTCGCCATTCTGTGACTGATCGATTAACAAGCTGAGCAGGACATCAGTATAGATCTTTTATTCAACCACAGTCGGTGACTAAAATGCGTATTACCTCATAGTATTGTTAGATAACTGAACATGACTCTTAATAGTGAAAGGCTATTGGGGAGTTACACTCTTTTAAGATAACCATTTATGTTCCACGTGGCGTTGTACCTGCAGAAAATGTAACAGATCAAAACTCAAGTTAGCAGGAACGTTGCCTTTATTTTTACCTTTCGCTACTTGACATTATTCACAGGCTAAAATTAAGTACATACTGATGTCAGCTAAGATTAACTCTAACCTCTCATTTTCCCTTCCTCCGTCTCCACACCTCACCGCTGCCTCTCTCTCTCTCTCTCTCTCTCTCTCTCTCTCTCTCTCTCTCTCTAGACGTAAAGTGTGACACATTTGCGACCTTTTGTCTCTCGATCAAATCTGGAATAAATAAAGCTTAGATTTCGGAATTGAAGCCATGGATCAATCATTCGAAGTCTTCTAAACCTTCTCTGCAAGTACTGATTCAGTCGATAAATTCCCAATAAATTTATAGCATTTTAAAGACGAAAATGGTACAAAAGTGCCACACGTTGGGGTAACGGCCAGTTTAAAAGGGTAAAATCCCATTTCTGCTGCGATAGAGGGATAGATGCACAACTAATAAACGCTGGTAGGTTCACTCGCTTACCCTTTCAACTTTAAATACCATTTTGCCGAACTTCTCAAAAGATCGGGTAAAGTAATATGAAGTTTCTTCAACGTTAAAGATCGCCGTTTCATTTTAAGGCCTTGAGATGCAATTTTTAACTTGCGAAGTTTCCTGTGTCCTCGCAATTAAAGCTATGGCTTTCAAAATTAAGCATGTTATAGGCCTGTCATATAACATTGTTCAAGCGAAGTGTCACGTTTCTAGGTTGAAACGTTTTGCTTTTTTGGACGTATTTTTAGTTCCCAAATTGGCCGTCAAGCGGGTTGCGAAAGTGCCACAATTCGTAATTCTTCGCTAGAATTCCAGCGCTGAGAGATAAATACTGAGACAATTCAGAATTTAATAATTTCTGGTCTACATGATAACCAATATCATATCTTTTTGGTATAGTAATTGGGAGGTAGTGACGTTTAAGCTCTTGGTGCTAGGGACAGTTTTGTCAGGTTTGTTTTTGCAAGCTATTAGGTCGGATGCGTTAGATACACAAGGGACAACGTTTCCTGTGACTTGTCGTACAACGCTGCCACGTAGGAACGATTTTGTATTAGGAAACGCTTTTTTGAGTTATTTAGCGGCGTTGCTGCGATTTTGAAAAGCTGGCCTTAGTTATATCTCAGACAACACTGCAAAAAAATACAGCGATATTGAGTATCTTAACTGACCCCCTTGCAGCATTGGGAAACACTGAAGTCGCACAAAAAACGTTACAGTGTTTACGGTGCCAAAATCTCAAGTCTAAATCTACATTAGGAACGATCAATCACGTCTATTCACATGTACAGCACCCAATGAACATAACCGCTAATGGAGCTTTGTTTGGGTTGGAAGTCAATTGCGAAAGACACGGCGGGCTAGCCAGGATAAAGCGCGCCTACGGCATTAAAAGCTTTGCAATGGCGGATCCAGGATTTTTGAAAGGGGGGGGGGGGAGGAAGTGGGTGGCTGACCTGACAGAGCCATATCGGAAAAACCTGAGAAAAATCGCCTCAGTGATAGTTTTGTTCCCTTTCTTAATTTCAAGTTGAAACAAACCCCAGAGAGGGGGGTGGCTAGCCACCCAAACCACGCCCTCTGGATCCGCCCCTACTTTGTGTTATAGAATTATCGTAATTGTTCTAAAATTGCAAAGATCATTGAGTTAATTCAACCATGCTTCAATTTGGTTATGTTTCAAACTTCTCGTCTGTCGTTGATTCTTCAAGGTTGAGGTACACGATCAACCCTCTGTCTGTATGACACGGACAAGAAAGTTGCCATTACATCTTCACTGTGCCATATTTCGCTTGAAATTTTTAGTTTTCTAATTGCACCTCGACGGTAAAGTTCAGTTTAATATAACGTCACTTCAAAAAGCGAGCCTATACGCACGACACACATCTCTCATTTGCAAAGTCGCACACAATCCACAGGCGGCCCACAATGTCTTAGCTTAACTCGGTTTCTGTAGCATAAAGCAAATGAGAGTATTGCTACTCCCCCCTGGAATGCTAGTCCATCGCAGGGTTACCCCAGCAGTATGTATTGCCGGTACCCATTTATACATCTGGGTGGAGAGAGACAATTTGACGTAAGTTCTTGTCTTAGAAAGCAACACGATGGCAGGGACCACGCCTCAAACCACCGCCCGACGGATGTGAAATCCAACACGCTAAACACTACACCACCGCGTCTCCACACGCATAACTCATAGCGTACCTATAAATCAGCGCTTCGAACACAGATTTTTAAAAGCCCGCATTACAACAAAACTCGGCCCAAAAACTGGAACACAGCATATTCAAATTGTACAATTGTTTCGAAATTCCCGTTGAGACTTATAATTTTAATATAAATCAAAAACCGTAATGAAATCTGTCAGTAAAATGACGCCACATGCAAATACCTATTTCTACTTTCACTCGTGCGTGGTCGTAAAGTTAGGGATTATCTGATTGCACAGCAATGACAGATAATGCTAACCGATCTGGCGTTGTAACATGTATGACTGTGAACGAGTTTGAGAGGGCCACGCTCGAGAGCGACCGTTACGATGTGCGCGTCCTGCATCACAAGACCGTGGACACCCATAGTCCCGCACAGATAGTGCTGACAAGCCACCTGTATAACTACATCAAGGTTTTTATGCAGGAAATGCGCTCCCAACTCCCAAATGTAAATTTTCTAGACAAGCAGATAGTGTTCCTTGTCGTGATGTGGAGAGCCAATGGAATCCAGCCAAATGACCAAAGCCTTGAGGTCAATTTCCAAGAAAGCACGAGTGCACAGCCCAGTGAATCACACTGGCCTTATCGCAAATATGCAGTCTCACGTTGTAACGACAAGCACAAAGAGATCAGCGGCAACCTGGCCGACCTGATGGCACACCGCGAGAACACCGCGCAGAAGTACTACCGAGTTCTTGAGAAGAGCAAAAGTTCAGTGAAAGCATCACAAAAGCTGCATAGAATCATGAGAAACACAGAAGGAAGCAGTGAAGGTGAACCGACAAGAACAAACTGACCTCCAAGAAGTCACTAAGAATGACACGGCACTTCAAGATGAAGTCGTTATGCCAGATCGGGTACCGTGGAAAGAAGAGTCCATAAACACTATCCATAACATGTTCGCCGAAGAGATTGCTACACAGAACATTACGATCTCTTGCTCAGACGAAAAATACAGAGCGACCCAATATTGTCTAAGGAAGAGCCCAAACGGGTGTATGACAGAGTCCGGGAGGAGTGGCGATTCAAAGGGAAACCTGACGGCTGAGACAAAGAAACAGCAAATCTACCAGGGGAAAAGGAAACGATTGACAACCGCGTCAGCAGAAGTACTAAATGGCAACCAACAAAGTACTGAGTCATCAGACATTTTGTCCCCTACTGAGACTACAGGAAAATCTCAAGGTGTGTTCACCCCCGAGCAGGTTCAAATTCTGTTGCGTCTTTTTCAAGATATGGTAAACGGCGCTCTTTCAAAACCGCTACTCTAGAAAAAGACAACTTTAGCAATTCCCTGTTACAGCAATTGACATTGGCACAGATTGTAAATAGGTTGAATTATGAAAGAAAACAAATGAAAGAAAACAAAAATGAGACAAGCAGAACACCGCAGCATTGAAAAGTAGGGTTAAAAAACCATCCAAGTAAGTTATATATGCTTTTGTTGTCCTTGTTCAGGTGTTAATCTACCTATAGCTACCTTGTGTTTCAGTTCAGAATTCTTTCACAAAACAGGATTCTTGCTTCACTGGTCGTTAATTGACTTCGTTCAAAACATGAGTTAAGAGTGTACTACTTACTGTAGTAATTTTTTTTAATGCCACGGGCTCTATGAAGACGGAAGATGTTAACTAAGAATTTACTTGAAAATAATTACTGGTTTTTTGCTTCGTGTTTTGAAAGCGTTTTGCGAGTCAGATATTTATTCTAATTTTAATAAGACCATAAACTGCACAGTAGAAATTTATATAGTTGAAGTAATTTGTAAGCAACTGATGTGTCAATCTTACAAATTCTAGTTTTCTTGGATGGGTTTGAAAATGCTTGCTGTTTTGTTTTTCGACTTCCCAGTGACTTCAGTTACATTTCATCAAAGTGCCAGTTTAAAGACCTGAACCTGTTTATCTCATAGAAGTTTATCGTTCCCTTTGCTGTCGTGTAGCTCGGATCATAGATCAAAGAATACTCTTCAAAACTAAGTTAAGAGTGATTAATGATTTTCTAATACGACTGGCTCTACAAATTAAAGAAGAAAACTTTTTTTGGCTTTGTATTTCAAAGCGTTACTGGCTAGTCATTTATTTTAAGTTAAGAACCTTGAAGTAAATTGATGTATCGGTCTTACAAATCAGTTCTAGTTTAGTTAATGATGGTTACCAAAAATTGTTAATGCTTTGTTGTTATAGCTATCGCATGACTTCAATTACATTATTTTAATGAAAGTGTTGAAAGCTGGCCTGCTTATCTCATCGTTCTTCTTTCTATAGTGTAGCTGATAACACTGAGACCATAGATAGATCATAGAATACACTTCCAATCTAGTTTAACAGTGATTATCAAGTGCTTCTGAGCAATGCACAGTAGAGACCTATACAGTTAAGGTAATTTGTAACCAATTTATGTGTCAGCCTTACAAATTCTTGTTTTCAACGATTTTTTAAAATGGTTACTGTTTTGCTATTGCGATTTCTCCGTGACTTTAATTATCCCATTGCAGTTTATAGTTCCTGTGGCCATAACTGACTTGACTGATTATTTAAAGTAATTTTCAATTTCCTTTGCAATAAAATGATCTTCGATAAAAATTGATGAATATGTTAAAATGATTATTAAAAGAAAATCTATTGATATTTATCCCATTATTATGTTGTATGTGGTTTCTTCCCATTATTTTGTTGTGGTGAAGGATTTTATATACAGTGTTGAAACAATGTTGGGCCAACAAGTATTATTGTTATAGCGTTTTTAACTCATTGAGAAAAAGCGCTCTACAAATTTGTTATTGATATTATCATTACAAAACTACAGCCAAACTACCCACATAACTAACATAGCAAATCCGCGCAATGAAAATTATTGCTTCCTTGGCGCGAATAGTTACGATAAGTTTAATTTTCCCGTGCATTTCCACTGGCTATGTCAGAGAACAATTGTTTCATGGAAATTGAGTCATTGTGCACTTGGAAGTTTGGACGGCATGCACTCGAGATGCTTTTTAGGTGTTGTCCGCTGTGCCTTAAAAAACTTTCATTTTACACTTCTTTGTGCCTCACAAAATTCCCGCGTACAACATAATTAACTCGATATACACACAATAAAACGTGGAGTACGCAGTGAAGTTAGATGAAGTGCTTCACACAACTACCTTTATTCAACAACTCAATTAACTACTGCTAAGAAAAAATGATATATTGTGGCAAAAGTGTGATTGTGGTTTCACGAGTGTTAATGGGACATTTGCACGATGGCATCATTTCAATACAACCACCAGAATTCTTCATTGTGTTTTTTTTCTGATGTAACTTAGATCCCTTTTTATTTAATTCCCACTGGGATTACACAATTTTAATCTTGACTAAGGAGAAACGAAATGATTTCTGGTAGTTGAAGCTAGTGACGACATCGTGCAAATGTCCTTAATAACTATCAAACCAAAGAACTTACAATAAATTAAGAACACTACCGAACACTTTACGTAAGTGCCACAGTGGTGTTACGAATGTGCCACTTTGGTTACGATAGTGCCACATTGGTTACGATAGTGCCACATTGGGTTACTAATGTGCCACATTGTGTTACCAATGTGCCACATTGGGTTACTCTTGTGCCACATTGGGTTACTCTTGTGTCTCAGGAAGTGACGAAAGTGCCATACTGGTTACCAAGGTGCCACGAAAAGGTTACAAAAGTGCCTTTTCATCTAGCTCTCTCTCTCTCTCTCTCTCTCTCTCTCTCTCTCTCTCTCTCTCTCTCTCTCTTTCTCTCTTTCTCTCTCTCTCTCTCTCTCTCTCTCTCTCTCTCTCTCTTTCTATACCCCTTTTTCTTGGGAAGGCAGCAAGCCACTCTTATAGTTGAATCCACAAAATTTTCTACTCAAAATACTTGTAATGATACATTTTCACTCACCCAAACATGTCAGTGTATCTTTGATCCACAAGGTACCTGTTAGGGCGATCCGTCAAGAACTGTTTGAGCTCGTTCAATTTTTTGGGACCAAAAAACTCGTAACCCATCTCCTTTATAAGACCTTGACCAGCATTCATTGGACCAAGGGGATTTGTGTCCTCAATACAGATGTAGTCACCTGGTTCAGTGAAATTGTCGAAGTATTCTAACACCCCCTTCATATTCACGTGCGCGTCCTCCAGTAAGAACCAGGGGTGATACAAATCCTGTTACAGAAAACCGTACATTAAGGTGATTCCGTTGTTCTGCACTGCGCATCCTGTTCTGCGCATAATATCACGCTTACTTTTTGTTATAAAGAGTGCGTGCACGTTGCTCAATTGCAACATGGCAGTCTTTATTTTATTTGAAGCCTTTTTCAGCAAGAGGACAATACAACCTTTTTTGTTGCACAGGTTTTAACTTTAAGTCGCCACCTAGGTGTTGAAAGAGCTTCAAACAATTTTAACGACTGGGAGAAAATATTGCAAAAGACGTTTACTTACCTTATCCTCAGGTACAAAAATACTACCTCGAGATAACGCACGCAAGAGAGGCTTTTTGTCAACATCGCTTTAAGCCATATATATTTGCCATAAAACTCTTAATAAATTGTTCCTAATTTTGTTCCTTTACGTCGATACGTTATCCCTATAAAGGTTTTTTTTTTCAATGACGATCACTTCCTGTGTGCAATTCTTGCTAACACGAAAGTCAACCGAGAAAAAAAATAAAACGTACTTGATAAGTGATGTTGCCAACTTTGATGAGTTATAGCTCAGCAGGGTGACGTACGTTTTTATAACACATTTCGACTTGATGCCTTATAAGGAACAACTGCTGTATTCTATAGCATCGTAACAGTTACCTTCAGAAAATCGACAGGAAAACATGTGTCAACTTGAAACACGTCTCCCTCAATACACTCCACATCCGGGGAATTTCTTGCCACATCGTCCAACAAAGACAGATCGATGTCGATGGAGATGACACGTGACTTGCATCCGAACATTTTTAACATGTCCGCTATCCACAGAGCTGATCCTCCCTTGTAGGTGCCAAACTCAATCACAGTTCGAGGCTTTAGTTCCCAAAGCAACTGCTGGATTATCGTCAGATCCAAGGGATCTTTCAAAATCGGCACTCCCCGCCATAACGTCAGGTATTTTCCTAAAAAAATCGTTAATTAAGATAAGATAGTTTGTCAGTCCTCACTTCAATGTCAACTGTAAACCGACGTTCCTTCGCATGATGGCACTTTTTAAAATGTCAGTGATTTCAGGGCACACAACCAATAGGTTTTCTTTTCTCAAATGGGAAAAACAAGATCGTTGGCCAAAAACCTTTCTGTCATATATTCTTTTTATTGCCTTATCGTTTATTACCATGAGAAATCGAAGACATGATAGCAGCTGATAACACTCCAGTGTTGTGTCTCTCTTCTATTGGGACAAACCTGTCTTTGTCACTCAATTTCTTCCCAACATGTTCTTCAAGTGTCTTATAGTCCGACAGGTCTGGTATAGCGTCCATTATATGACCTGAAACCACAGAAAGAAAATCGCACCGTATTATTGCAAAATCGGTTGATGCCCTTTCGTTAAAATGAGTTTGACAGGTATAAAAATAATGTTCCTTTGTTAACTCCAAGACCAAGTTTTCCGTACGTAGTGTTGCAGCATACGACTGTAGCTACTATCCAGGAATTTCACGCATTTTCGCCCAACATCATTCAACATTATTTAACAGAGTGGTCAATCATGTTGAATTCAGCAATGTTAATTAAACATTCATTGTTACTAAGAAACCTTGCTCTCGTTTGTCCGGGCCTAACTGACTCGTTGTGGTCATTTTTATAATCCCCCAACACCCTAGCTTTCTATAATGAAACCTTTGAAAGAGTGCAAACGTTTTGAGGGTCAAGAAGGCTAAATTTTTATAAATAACAGTACCTTAATGTAAACAGGCCTTCACTCGGAGAGCCATTTCCCGAAGAAAGGAATCGAAATTTGCAAATTCGTAGCAGTGTAGCTGCTAACAAACCGTTGTTGAGCGAAGACAAAAATTTGGCAACGAAGGGGAAACTTACCTAAGTGATATAACGTGTTGACGGTAAACAAAATATAAATCAGTACCAAAAGTGATTTTCCGTCCTGTATCCAAGTCCAAACTTGTGTTCTTGTGATGGGATCTGGAAGGAATAACTGAGCCTTCGTTAAAGAGTCTGACCCACCCAAGAGCCTTTGCGCGCTTACATAAGTTCAGACGCCATTTTCGGGGCACCCAAAACTCCGGATTTCATCGTTAGAGAAAGTAATCCTTCTCCATCGAGCGGTCACTGCACAAAGCAGCCTCTATTTTCACATAAATATTTTCGTCGTTTATTGTTCTTTCTGTACTGGGTATTATTTGTGGACAAACGCTACTTTCCGAACGGTAATCGAGTGGGATTCTGTGCCTGTTCAGAAGTTCCTCCGTCGCAATGGCGGCGAATCGTCCCAAGATGGTACGTCCACGGAGGCGAGAAGGCATCAAACGACTCAAATTGCGAGAGTCAACGTTTAATCCGTGGAACGAGCGAAAGGAGGCTCTTGGGCTTCGAAGAATTACAAACAGCGAGTTCGCCGAAATGCTTCTCCATCAGCATTTCAGTGCCCTTCAAGAAGTACGCGTTCGACTCACCCGGGATCTCACCATGGTCGTGGATCACCACATTCAACACCTTCTACTCCGAGGCGAGGTAAGAAAATGTTTCTAACATGTTATCAGTAAATTGGCTTCTTTGTTGTGCTATCCAACCAATGTTCTAGCTGGCAATAAACGATCTTGTATCTAACTTCTGTGCGTGACAAATGTTGAGTAGTCTGTGTGACAATGTTTTGAATTTATTCACAGAGAGAAAGGAATTGTTCCTGCAGTCAGCGCCTGTTGGAATAAGACGCGGACCTGAGGATTTATCAGTGTCCCCGTTACCCTTTGCCAGTGCTTCAGACAACACATCTGTTAGCAAGTGAGTTCTTGTTTCTATCTGAGAAAGCAGTGAGAGTACTTTGAAGTCAGTGTGTATGTTTGGCAATATTTATTATTTGTCACTTTCAATGAGAAATCTTGTGACATTTTTCGGAACTTCGAAAAGTGCGGCATTTACTGATATAGTCTATTTCTGGTGTATTTAGCATTGAAGGTGATGTAACTGCTAGTTCCACGATACACTCTGAAGCCCGGAGAAGAGCTCGCCACATGTCACCAGACTCTTCTCGAGCAGGTCCAAAGTTGGAATCCCTACTTCTCCACTTTGGAAGGAAACCCTCACTCAGAAGTTGTGAGCGATGAGGAGTAAGAGAGTTTTACCTTTCCATTTATCTACCTATTATGCTTTATTGTGTTGTTTGATTGTTATTGGTTGGATTTACAGGAATTTTTGTATATAATTTTCCTCATGTCACACACCTGGCAGTTGAACTAACCCATAGGTGGAGGGGGTAATGCTTTCAAAGTAACTTTGAATTTGTTTGACTGACCCATCAGTTACACATGGTGGTGACTTGCTTGTGTTTCTTGTGAGAACAGCAGAGGTTTTTATTTGTTCTTTGTTGTGTCATCCTTGTATTGTGAATAATATTTTAGTATAGTTCAATGTGCGATGCTTACAGTGGCCCTTATCAAAAGTGAGGATCCCAAATTTCTCTCATATTTCCATTAGAGTTCAAATATATGTATTTTTCTCTACATTCAAATTGAAATATTGTTTTGTTTTGTATCTGCATGCCAACGGCTAAATTCATGGGTAAGATAATAAAGTCCATGCAGGATATGCTGAGACAAAGCCAGGGACCATAAACATGAAAAAAAGAATGAGACCAATATCTGGCCTTCTTAACCAAACGAGCTTTATCAATGGAGGTTTTATAACATGGTTTACTGCGATTCACTGGGCAGACAGACAAAAGGCAATCCTGAGCAGGCAAGTTATTGGCTCCAGCTTGCCTGTGTGAGTAGCCAATCATGGCACAGGATTTGCTTCATCATGCACACGAGGGGAACCAGCCATATTTGTAATTACTGCTTGACTGTTTTGTATATTGCTTCTTTCAATTTAGAACCTAATTGTTTTGCAGGCTGGGAAGATCAAGGGCTGTGAAAAACTCTTGCAGTGGGTTGAACCAGTGTGAAACCATTTTTGGCACTGTGTGGAAACTTGTGATGGAGATCTTGAATTGTTGAAGGTATGTGACTTTCACTTTGGGTCAGGTTGCTCGAATTAACATTTTGTGGCAAGTTAGAGTATTCAATTTTATGTTGTGGCATCTTATAAAATAAGTATTATGTCCTCCTTTTAAGGACAAGTGGTTAGGGATAATGCACCATGTCTGTGGGGAGCATGAGTGGGATGGAGCTACTTGTTCCCATGGACCACTGACTGAAGTGGAAGGTGGCAAGGAGTACTTAGCCATGAACTCCAAGGCTGCAAAAGAGTTGCGGAAGATCGTGTTGGACCATGAATGGCTAAAGAGTCTGGAACACTATGTGTTTTTCAGGTACATTTCGGGAGAACAGTTTTTTGATGACACTTGCATCAGACCTTTTAGATGACTTAATCCGTACCCATCACTGAATAGATCTGAATGGATGTACATGTACCTTTTCATTAGAGTGGCTTATAGTATTCCCTGTGGTATGGCGTGGTCTGTGAGCACTCAAAGTAAAGCCAATCCTGCTATGTCATTGGCAACCTGTGTAGGCAATATGCTTGGTTGTATGTTACGTAATTGTAACTTTTTATACAGGTCGCCATCGCCTACTGGTGGTTTTTTACAAAGCAAGCCTTGTCTGAAGTAAATCAGTAGTAATAAGTTAAAAATTAAAAACTATACCTGTCAGTACAGCTGGATCTTGACTTTGTTTTGGTCCTAATTTTGTAATAAAATAATTTGGCCAATATTCCACCACCTTTATCTCATGCTTGACCAATAACCCATATATAATGTATCTATTTAAAAAATGACTCAAGTAATGGCTCAGTCTTGAATTTTTGTTATATTTATCTAAACTAGGCATACAAGCAACTTAGAAAACTTCAACTCGATGCGTCTGAAGTATGCTCTGAAACGGATTGCATTTGGGTAAGTTCATGTTCATGCAAATAGAAGGAAATCTGTTGGGAAAAAATTACAAACTAGGATGATAGTTTGTTGGGAGACAGGTTATGTTGCCCACACCATTTTCCTTGTTCGTCTGCTTCAAAGTATACAATAACTTCAACTGAATGTTAATGTTTCAGGTATGAGGTCTTTACTGGGCAGATTTTGTTAGCAGCCCTGGACCACAACTTCCATGTTTTCCGCAAGACCCTGGAAGGGCAGTTTAAAAAGATCTATTCCAAACGTTCAGGAAACTGGAGGGTGGAACCTGTGAAGGAACCCAAGCAGTATCCTCATTTGGCTTTGCTCCAGGCAGACATCTTGCGACGTTGTGCAGAAGATAAAGATGCCATTACCAGGCACATTGAGGTCTCCCCATCCAATCCACCTTGCACCAACAATAGCTATGAAAAGGGCCCCTTCAA
This sequence comes from Siderastrea radians, assembly GCA_964017195.1. Taxonomy (NCBI): domain Eukaryota; kingdom Metazoa; phylum Cnidaria; class Anthozoa; order Scleractinia; family Rhizangiidae; genus Siderastrea; species Siderastrea radians. The sequence goes on along the minus strand of OZ024888.1, from coordinate 19,638,146 downwards.
CTGAAGAGTTGGTCAAAGCTAAATTGTCACGCTTTCAGACTCAAAAGAAACCAGAATAGGTGTTAACAGACTATTTAGTGACAGGGTTCCCACAGTCAGGGAAAAGTAAAGGAAAAGCAGTTATCTTTCAAGGTCAGGGAAAACTCAGGGTATTTTCCATCACGTCAGAGAAATTCTACATTCTCTTATTTTGTGAAAAGTCAGGGAACTTTATTTTCAGTTAACCAGATATATATTTCTAGATATGGGAAGGCCTATAGTTGTAGAAAGTGTCTATTAGTGATTTGGTTTTTATGATTTCATACCATAGGAGCCATCATAATGGTCATCCTTTGTTGTCAGGGAGAAGTCTGTGAAAAGTCAGGAATTGATTTTGTCCTGATGGGTAGTAACCTGGGTAACTAAACTAAGAATGTTTGTTTTACTGGTTGATCACTGTTTGATCTTTTCAACATGAGAAAAATTCGAATTTTGTTAAAATGCTTTGTCTGTAAATATTAACATAATTGTCTATCAAAATTCCCAATTTTTTTATTTGGAAATACTTTAGTGAAATAAAAAGAAATAAATATATCAGAAATTTCATTCTCAGGAGACAGGACTGAGAAAGAATTGAAGTCTTTATAATTATGATATATATGCACAACATTATGATTCATCAAGTGTACCAAATCGACAACCATCATATCATGGAACAAAGGTAAATAAAGGTTGTCACTTGTAATAATTATTTTCAGCATTAAAATGGATGAGAAACAGAGATTTTTTGACCTTTTCTTGTGTGAATGGGAGTATTCTGTTACTGTGCAAATCCAGGAGCCACGAACACTAGAATTATTTCTGGAATATTCTTATGTTGTGAAGTAAAAGCCAATCAGCTGCTAGATAAAAAACCACAACCTGTAGCAATAATTAGGTTTGTGGCTTGCAGTTTTTTCTTGTGGTTTGATCTCCCATCTGATTGGTCATGTGTTCATGGTTGTTGGATTCGCAAAGTAAAACTTAATTTTTTACCCCCACTTCATTACCCAATATCAAATCAAAGTGTTCATGGTTTTTGGTTTCGCACTTCATCAGCCAATACTACAAAATACAGGCTATAGCCCCCATATCATACTTATAAGGCTATTGACTCATCAGTTATGTTCCCTGCAATAAATAAGCATACCACAGACCTCCCTGAAATGTTTATTGTGAAAACATTTTCCACTTGCCAACAAAACAACCTTTTCAAAGTAGTGCATGCCCCGGACCTATAAGCTGCACTTTACAGTATGATGATAGCCCCGAATATTTACAAATGAGTTTACCGGTAGTCAAGAAAAAACTTGTAGGTTGAAAAAGTGCTTTGCTTTAACACTAACTTCTCTCCAACTGTTTCCAGACTTATCTAGTTGACATGTTACATTGGGTGGGTGGGGGGGGGGGGGGGAGAGAAGGGGGGCATTTTTAGGTTTTCTTTTTTCAATAAAATCTGGTAATGACAAATAGGCCTTCAATCCCCATTTCCAATGGAATGGAAACACCAATGAGAATGTTTCCTTACTTGTCACAGCCTCCAAGCAAACTCTCTTGGACGGGTGGGGGGAAGAGAGCTTGCTGGCAGGCTATAGTGACCATTCACATACTTCTTATTAGCCCTATGCATCATAATACATTGATATTTCAAAGCGAATTCACTGTCACTGATGGGCCTTAAAAGAGGAACATGACAGAATCTTTTTAGAATCTTGGGAAAATACTAATTTTGTGAGGAAATAAGCGCAAAATGCACTTTGTTTCAATGCACCTATGAACGGCGAAGGCCCATGTAATTGCCATCTGGAGCTGGAGAAGCTTGCCTAATGGTTGTAACTACACAAGACGGCAAAATTTTTCGATTCCGCCTTCCAAGTTTTCCATATTTCCACAACGTGTACTGCCGGTATGCGGCCTTCCGGTAACTTTGAGTGGAGTAATCAGGCTCATCTACACGGATGTCACACCTGGCTCTTATTGCCAACTGCAAAACTTCCCGATCTAAACAGGTGGTGTTGAACATTACATAGGAAGTAACACAGGTTCTTTTCTGGTAGCAAACATTTTCCTGCTCATCCTGCATCCTTCGGCACACTCCACAATGTCATTTTCCGGTTCTGGCGGCTCTGACTCTGGATCATTTGCTCCTGTTAGTAGATCTCTGGCGTATTCTACACTGCCACGGCCTTGGCTCAGTACCCTGATGAGAAGGGTTTCCTTTTCAACCTCTGATAGCTTCTTCACAAACTCCTATCGTATAAGACAGGAACAGAGAGACTTCAGCTACAAACAATTTGTAAGCAAGTGCCAATTTTTCTCGCTTGCGTGCGATAATTTGTACTAAACTAATGTTTACCTTTATTTCATTCTCGGACTCTTCTACAGCTCTTCGGTGGCGTGCATATGCGCTCGCGTTATTGAATACAGGCTGGACTTCAACGGCCCCATTTTTGCAGGCAGCTTTGCTCGTTCCACACTGACAACTCGACGTGCATTTGGAGTCTGCATTCCGACACGGGCAGCCTGTCGACCTCGCACTCTTCTTTCGGCTACATGTGTTTTTGCAGCGGCAAACCTACAATGCCAGAGCCAGTCTCGTTTGAGTTTAAAAAAAAACATCGGAAGAAATGCATATTCTTATTTTGAAGCGGATAAATGTAAAGCTGGGATGATTTCTTACCACACGAGCGACAACAGCGCTGCTTGGTTCGGCGACTGAATCACGGCGAGCCGTGGTTCGATTCGGCTCACGTTCACTGGCGATCCGTAAGCATCTACAGCAGGACGTTCTGCGTATTCGTCTCCACTTAAATTGTCGCCAGTGATATTTAGAGCTTCTTCGCTATCGCTCATTTCCAGTTGCATCCTTTCCGCCATGTCGATGAGAAGAATCTCGCGCGCTGAAGGACAATGAAAGCTATACCCAAATATGGGAAGAACACAACGGTGTCCCGGATAATAACAATAACAGAAGCGCGCGTTGCAAACTGGGTGGGTCAGACTCTTTAAAGAGTCAGTTTGGAAACTGAGGTGCGCTGAGCCTAATGCAAATAAGCAAAAACAATTCATTTGCATTAGATTTGGCACGTGTTAAGTTCGGCGTTTGAACCCGGCCTCATGAGGCATGAAGCTTATTCAGCTTATTCTGTAGGGTGAAAACATCCCGCAGTTGTTCAAGATCAAAATTCCAGCGCTAGCGGTAAAACTCAATCACCGCCCTGAAGTGTCGCAAAGGGTGGATTTATTTGCAGTCTTTACGTGTGTAGCAAAAATGCGAGAACCTGACCGTTTGTTTGCATCGCATTTAGGCCCCGTCCACACGTATCAGTTTTTATTTGAAAATGAATTTTTCTCTCCGTTTTCAAAAAACAAATTGTTTTCGTCCGTCCACACGAAAACGATAAAACGATAACACCGCTGACGGAGCAAGCCCATGGCGCCAGTTTCGTCGTTTGGCGTGTCTGTCTTCCTTAGGAACTTGCAAATTTGCAGAAAAAAAGTAGTGTAAAAATGTCGCAGTCAGGACAAAAACCGGGTAGATCTAAGGGTAAGAGCAAAGCTGACTCGTTTGTTTGGACATATGACGAAGTGGAGCTGCTTCGTAAAGTTACAATCGAATATAAAGTCTCTAAGACTTTATACGGGAGTCCTCGGGAGTCCACAACATTTTAATTGACGGCCAGATGACGAAAATCGTGGGAAATAGTGGCCATACCACGGAAAACTGGAGCGAATTTGTTAACTTTTCATGCCTTAACTGCAAAAAAGTTAGGTGGGGGCTATCACCGCCCTCTTTGCTTATTGTTCGGTTTAAAAGCTGAAAAGGAAATCAGTACACCTTTATTCAAACACAATCGCTGGCTAAAATGCACATTTTTATGCGTTGTCACTAAACAAAATGCGTCTAAAAAAATAGTCAAAGGCCATTTTAGACTATTTATACTCTTTTGAGGTAGGATTTTTTATGTTCCACGTGGCGTTGTACCTGTAATAGTAGATGTAACAAATCAAAACTGTAGTTAACCCTTGGACGTACAACCTAACTCATACCCCTACCGTAGTACAAGGGGGGGGGGGTGTTAACCCTCGGGCGGAATTTTGCTTTTCTACTATTTCCTGAATCAATATTTTGCAGGCCGAGTGCTAGTTACCTTTAGAGGGGATAGTTCTTGGAGCTGGAACTGGCTAAACTAGGAGAACATGACTCTTTCTTTTTTCTTAAGAAAGCCGTAAACCACAGCAGAGGATGAATCTGCAGATGTAATCGACTAGTTAACAGCTGTGATCTATAGACCACAAACTTATTCTTTTACTCACTGTCGTGATTTTATAGACACAGAGAAAAGGAAAAATGCGTGAAAACTTATTGCGTAAAATCGGGTGTACAAATATACGCCTGTATCTTCTCTTCCTTCTCCTCCTCCATGTGAACTGGTAAAATGCCAAAATGTCATCAGAATCTGTGTCTGAGGCGTTTGCTGCATTTTCATGAGATGGTGCCGGCAGCACACATTGCGACTGTCACGGCCCGATTTACTGCGTTCTGTATGAACGGTGGTTCGTGCGAACTTTCGAGCAGAATGTCACGCGGAAAGTGGCAATGGTCGCGTTCGTGGTCGTGGTCGCGCTCTGTATAAACAGGCCAAGTGCCGATGAAGTAACAACTAAGTTAAGCTTATTTGAAAGGCGTTTCAAGATGAAGAAGGGTGGTGTTTTCAGCTTTGCAATATCTTCTTTCATTCCAAAGTTATTTAAGTTTTTGTATTATGCAAATGAGACATTGATGACGTCTTAAGTGGTTACAGCAAAGAGACAAACCACAAAAATGAAGAATATCTCTGAAAATAATGGATTGAGGAATTTGAAACTTGGCACCAATATAACGCCTTAAGAAAGACACAAGGTCAGAAATATGGCGTTGTTGCCATGGGAACAATCTTGGCCCCAGTCTCTTTCACCTTTGAACTAAATATTACCATTTGTGACTCTACAAGGAGCGAAAGAAGGACCTGACCTAAACACACGTAATTCCCTTATGGCGCTTACTTTCCTCCTTAACAAATAAGGAGTGGACGATGTTTGTAAAAGTGCGAATGTTATTCTTGCAAGAAAAGAGCCTGGAAGCTAAGCCGTTGCCATGGCAATATCGCCATATGCATCAATGTGTGTCTTCCTTAAAGTACATTGCTGGTGCCAAGTTTCAGTCACAATGCCGCAATATTTCCAGAGATATTCTTGATTTGGTGATTTGTCTCCACACTGCAACCACTTTTGACGTCATCACTTATTTTCTTTTTAAAACTTGAATATTTCTCGGACGAGAGAAGATATTACAGAAAAGAAGACGTCATTCTTCTTCATTTTGAAAGGCCTTTCAAGTGAGGTTAACTTACGATGTTTTACTTCGTAGGCACTTACGTAGTTCTGTTGCACAATTGAAAAGGACGCAAATGCAAATATTAGCATTGCCATAAATGGTTTGCGAAGAAACGTGACATTTTTGCCGGCATTGCAAACAACCAACTACGTGCTAATTACAAGCTTTTGCTAAACGGGTTTGGCCTGTCAGTAAAGTGTTGATTATCTATTGTTTATTAGGCCCGACTGAGAAGTCATATTAACAACTCGGCTTCGTGTTTCATCAGGGTATCCAAACACCTCAGCTCGAAACAATAAAACCCCTCGGCCTGCGGCCTCGCGCTTTCATCACTTTCCCGGTGTTTGGATAGCCTGATGAAACACTCGCCCTCGTTGTTGATATATTTCTTCCTTAACTTTTTCTCGGCTTTATCGTCACAAAATTCGATTAGTTGTATTACATTTTTTGCTTTCCCTCCTTGTCAAGCCACGAAAAATACAAAGCGAATAATTCAAGTGACGAAAATTTCCTGCAGTGCGCTGATAATAGATTTATGAATGAATTTACTTGAGACAGGTGATTTTATTTCATTGAAAATTGTTAATGCTGTACAGTAGGTTTTGGCATTATTTTTCATTTCATTTAGCGGCTGAATAATTATGAATACTGTACAGATTGTCGCGTGTATTAGCCAGCATTTCACACTGAGTTCAGACAGCGTGTGTATCCGGTGTTTGCTGGTTTTTCTACAAAATGAAACCAGCAAAACTTGTAACTCTCTTCCTCGGCTGCGGTTGGATCTTTTCTGAAGGTATGATTTGGTACAATTGGATACTTAACAATAAGTAGTACTAGTGTTACGTAACAATAAGTTGTACAAATGTTAAAAAGCCGGATATCAGACATTTTTCTTTTGTAAACCGCTAAAACGGGCTAAAGCTTTCCACAGTCCATGCATATTTGTTCAGTTGTAACAGATTTTAATGTGGGTTGTTTTGAAATCTTTTTTGTTTGTTTGTTTGTTTGTTTGTTTTTTACAAATTACAAATTCTTTTTGCACATACACTTTTAGCTACTTTTACATATTTTTACCTCATACATTTTCCTTACATATTTTTACCCCTTTGTCACTTTATATATCTATGCAAATTCATATTCTCAACATTTCGCTTGATAATGACCGAAGAGCGGTCGAAACGTCGTGAATTTTTACCGTTAGTTTTTATTTTCAATTGTACGAATCATTTATCAGTTTAAAGCTTCCAGAGATGAATGATCAGTTCCCACGGGCTATTCAAAATGTAATTACTATGAAAGCAAAGCCTGAAAGAAACAGATCTGACCTGCACCTAACATGGAAATAAATACAGTTTACTGAAAGATAAAATACTGAGCACTGTTTCACCACGACAACCGATTCAAGTGAAGACATTACGACTACGATAGTCCGCTAGAAGCTCTTCCTTTATTGACAATTTTGAAGGCACTGGGTTTCTTAGACTTTGAGATAATTATAAGGCGACAAATATTTTGAATGAAGGTAAGTCCTCCTCCCTTTGTTTGCATCCATCGAGCCGCAAAACCGCTCATATAAGCCATGAATACAAGCCAAAATAACTGATTCTCCCCCTTATCGACTTTACCCGGTGTCTTTGACGATGAATAATTTAATCGTACCCTAGCATCATATTCAGCTCAATGTAAACAAGTCGATTTCAATGCATCACCTTGCTTTATTTGTACGGTATCTGTGTACTTGATTGCCTAAACTCGATCGCCTTTCTTATTACTTTATCTATTCCGGAGATAACATCCAACATGTCTAGAATGGATCCAGTGTTCAACTGCGCTTTCACTAAGCCAATAGATGCCAAATTAATTTTGTCACCTTTACCCAAACACTTGAATACATTGTATGGCTAAATCGTTTTATTGCAACTTCAACACCATGTTTAAGCCCGTTAGCCTTTGCTGTGGCCACTTAGGATCTAAAAGCTGCATGGACAAGTGGCTTAAGTCTGCTCCGCAGCCGACATGTCCAGAAAGTAAGGTAGCCGTGGCGGATCCGAGGGCTCTAACCCCGAGCGTCAACTTTGCCCTTCATAACATCACGAGAGATTTGACAGTCCAGTGTGTAAGCCGTGGTTGCGTCTGGAGTGGTTTGTATTTGGAAGCAGAAAAGCACTACAATCAGTGTCCGAAATTACCGATAAAATGCCAAACGAAGACTGCCAACACGGTGCAAACACACTACGAGATATGTGAAGCGCAAGATCCCATGTCCAGATTGTTAAAGTGCCACTGAGACGAAAATTCGTAAGTTTATTTCGGCCAAATTCTGTCGCAGAATATCGCGTTGTATCTATATTTACCCAGAAAACTGAACAAGAAACCGTCCATCCTAATATTTTTTAGCTCCAAAGTTGCGTAAAATGTGTCCGCCATTACTGAAAACGTGTTCCTGGGTGATTGCGCAATTTAATAGCTTGTGACGTCAGAGGCTCACCTCAGTCGCGTTTCCTTGTGTTTTGACTCAAGATGCCTACCGTCGACTGCGAGACCTCCGAAGAGTATTTCTACGATTCGGAACAGTCTTTTGCTCCCGAAGCATCAGAGGATTCATTTCATTCGGCAAACGAAGAATTTTTCTTACCGTACGATGTAAGAACTGATGTCAGGAGATTTCAGCTTATAACGAGCTTGTAAACAAACTGTTCAAAGTTGTTTTTCTCGCCATGCTGGCGGGAGTTCAAAATAACCGCAAAATAATGCTTACAGTGATTACAGTTCAGGCACAAGTTGCTCAAAGAGCGGATAACTCTCATCCAACGGATAAATCGCTGTCCAGCTATTCGAAAAACTGATGTTTTAAGCTTTGGAAATTTAGACAAAACACCTCTAAAAACTCTAGAATTTGATGCCGGCGAATTCTCAAGCATCGTCGATTGATTTTGTTGTACGCTTCGTTGGAGAAATAAAAGAAGCTATATTTTGTCTGCCGTTGTTTATATTTATATTGAGAAGCATTGAGATTTTTGGCCATTCTTAGCATAGTATGGGAAAAATTCTTGAAGAGCCGTAATGCTGTAGTCATCTCGCAGTCAGCTGATGAAACCTATGGTGTCAATCATAGTACAGTGGTCGCTTGCATAGAAACACAAGTGCTTGGGTTTCTAAATATTTTGAACAGTTTTTGTAGAATTCTTAACTTAAGCCGAAAAAAGTGAAATAAACCAAGACCTTTTTTTAAGAACTGGAGGCCTTGTGTGACCGGAATCTAAATATTCGTCGTGCAAATCAAAGCCACAAGGAAAATTTTCTGCTGCTCAACATCAACATGCGGACCGCCGAAGAAACGAAGCTTTCACTTGCTTTATTCATTGCGTAAAAATAATAACTTGATATCTAATCATTTTTCTTTGCAATTCATTTACTAAGAAATAACATTGTAAACCCCTTAGACAAATAGTGGTGTGTGATATTTTTTCCCAACCAACTTTAAAAATTTCCACGAAAGACGGTCCAAGCTGTTGAAGCCTTTATATATTTTGAACAATGACGTCAATCGACTCTTCACCGACAGGGAATAAGGACAAAAGTTTCTCCACATTCAGGATGGTATGCTATAAAATAAATGACCGTGCTTCTAATCGATTACTGCTTTGAAATTAACACACACGGAATTAAAAAAAAGCTAAGCAATACAATCTATTGGCTTAATCGCAGCGGTCCTGCATTCACCCAGGATGCATTTTATGAGGACTACACCGAAGGTCTTCGCGCTAGCTGACGGCAGAACTAAAAGGGTTTTCCACAAGAAAAATAAACTTTAAAATACGTTAAAAGAAAATAAGCTTTGCTCAATGGTGGATGCGTTGAAAAAGAAACAAACTATCACTTCAACTGCGTTAAGATTACGTACCTTTCGTCTCGTTTTTTCCGGATCTTTTTTTCCAAATACTTGGAATTGACAATGGAATAATCGACCTCTGGGATCCTTCGACATGAACAGCCCCCTGGAAACACTCGTCCGTGAAGTGATCAGAACAGCCGACAAAAATACCTCTCGGGTTGAAATTTGCACTGTGTGTGATTACAAAAATTATCCATTTTTCCATTGCGGGTCCGCTCTCAAGGCTTTGATGAAGCGAAATACCAGCTCGGTGGTTGGATTTATTGTTGTAGCATTGTACAACACAAGTAATATCCTTTATAACTGCTGCAGCAACGAAAATTTCAAGGTTGTACAGCAAACAGTTGGCAGGAAATCTTCCCTCGACGACAGTTAAATTTCTCGCGGCAAGTAAACGTATGAAGGTATTAGGTTTGAGGTGAGCCTCTAACGTCACTTCCGCTAATTCGCAAGCCAGCTTCCGGAACAAGGGCCAGTAATGGCGGCCGTAAAATCTCGACAAAAACCGTCCGAAAAAAGCGACTTCCAGCCATCGTAATGAGTTGAAATTTGGCATGGTGACTAACAACCACAGACTATTTTCGAAAATGCAAAAATATGGAATACCAAAATTCTGGTCCCAGTGGCACTTTAAGGGATTCACTGGAAAACCACGGCAACTTCGCTGTGCCTACATGCAGAGATTCAATGCGCATGCCCAGTAGAATGTGGGACAACATTACCATGGTAAGTTGTTTTATCGTAAAGTGCCAATTTCCCGCGAGTTAACCACCCGGGGGGGGGGGGGGCTCAATAAAATGGGCTAGCGACGGATTCGGAGTCGTAATCAGAAGCGTAGAGCGTTATGATCTAGTGAAAATCAAACAACGGGGTCGTAAGCAAATTTCCGATTGCGCTTAAGATTCCGTGGCTTACGATCTAGTAAAACCAAATTGTCGGAGTCGTGAGCATAAATTTTGTACCCGGAGAACCTTGTTCAAGTACAATCAAACTTGTTTAAACGAATGTAAAATATAATGTAGCCGATCAGTTGGTTGTAAAACTGTGCCACTACGGGTAACTACGGGAGTTTCTCCAATACGGAAAAAAGAGGTTTTATTCTAATAAGTGTGTAATATCTATGCTTTGTTTTAGAAGCCACATCAATCTACACTTACATACATGCCAAAACAGGGCAATGAAATGCAAAGTACCTTTGTGCAAGCGAATGATGCTGACCAGAGATTATGAGTACCACATACTGGATGCAGCGCAATCGCACCACACCCTACAAGATGCAGAAATACAACGTCTTCGTAGGGTGAGCAACGATAAGGTAATCTTACCTTCCATCGCACGGCTATCAGTTTCAATCAATTTGTTTTACCTTGCCATAATTTTATAACAAGGTTTGTATAGAAATGTTTATATTTGTTCTTAAGGCTAATAAATGTTCTCCGTAATGTGAGCTTTTGATCCTTTATTTAATTAACAGAAATGCGATTCCGAACCCATCCTTAGAAAAGAGGAAAATGTCCTCTCTTTCCCCTGGGAAATGTACAATTTCCCCGACCAGATTGCCAGGCAGAATGTTAGCCTGCACGATCCGATAACACGTCCGATGTTCAGCCATGCTGGACACAGGTGGAGAGCCATCTTGTCAAGGGACAAAGATTTGTTTTTGCAGTTGGTGTCTGCATCACACCCAGTTTACGCAAAAATAAGGTGAAAAATTAATTAATTAAAAATATCTTTTTTCTGAATTTCAAAGGGCCCACAATAACGTAAGAAAAACAGCAAACATGCTTTGTTAACATCAACATTAAACATTAAAAACTGTGAAAAATCTTCAACTAATTTCTAACGTCATTTAACAACAACTTGTTTCTTCACTTCAGGATTGTGATGATGCCAGGTGAAGAAAAAGAGACTGTTTTAACGCTCGATGAACAAACTTTAGAGGAAGTAGAAATGTAGGGCAGGACAATGCAAGACATCAATAGATGGGTCGATACAAGTGGGGGAATTAAAATAAAATTCATTATTATTTATCTTAGAGTTTTCTAATAATTTAAAAGAACAATTTTATACACCAATTACGATATTGATGTGACAATACTGCAATAGATTGAAGGCTTGTAGAAAAAAAAAAGATATATAGGCGGGTCTTTGTTTATAGTTTTTGTCTCGTGTTTTCTTCTCATTAGCATATGCTTCTCGTTTTCTAATCAAGTTAAAAAATGCCATTCCAGAATACTGAAAGGAAATAGCAGAATTACCTTTCTCCGAAGATTTCAGTTTGAAATACCAAATATCCTTTGAAATATGTAATACTAAAAACAAAAAATTTTACAGACTGCAAGGGCTCAATAAAACTTTTGCCACCCAGAACTTAATGCATTTTCTGTTGGCTGATATTGCCTAAAGTATTGCATGCAATGCATTTTCCGTCTGAGAGGAATTTAGGGGAACAACGTTTAGTTCGCCTGGTTGTGCTTGTCGTAGTTCGTCTTGTACAAAGACGCACACAAGACGGATTATCCGTTGAGACGAACGAAATACACCAATGGACGGATACTCCGTCTTGTGCCCGTCTTTATAAGAGAGGAACAATGAGACACATACCTTAAACATTGTCTATAAGAGAGGAACAATGAGACACATACCTTAAACATTGTCCCAGACGGGTAAAGCACCTCTAGTATAAAACCAGCCAATATATTTTCACCCAACGCTGTCAATGCTTGCAATGCAATGCAGTGCAATGTAATGCAGTATAGCCATTTCAGGTGAATTAAGGCCTGGGTGTAAAATACTGGCGAATTTTCAGTCTATTTTCTCGAAATCACAATTTGAAAGACAATTAAGGATCAAAGAACGGTGAACTGACACAGAGTATCAAATGAAATTAAAATATTTTGTCTTTACCTGGCCACATGATTCTTCACTCCCTTTATCTCTGAAAAACCAAAAGTGACGATTCCCACTAATTGCTGAATCTGCAGATTAAGCTTCTTTTCATAAAAACATTTCCCTCGAGTAGTAATCCAGAAACCAGGCTGGAATGGTTTGAGTTGTTGCACTGGGTTAATACTATTTGCTGTTTTTGACTAGTGCCAGTCCTTCTCCAAGGTTGCATTGCCTTAATGTAAAGGGATTAAAAGATTTTGTCTCATTCCACCTGCTGTTTTAAGGACACTTCTGACAGCCATTGGGAGGGTATAAAATTGGTTAAAATTTCGTTGGGTAACAAGTAGGAATTTTAAGTCCAAGATTTTCTTACAAAATTGGGCGTGGTTAGTCACGTGATCAAAATATAAAATATATTAAATATAAATTTTGCACAGTTTTTGGTTGCACATTGCCTTAATTTGTTATCTAAGAGATAGGTTTTAATGTATTTAGTTTAGACCACTCCCCTTGAAATCGATAGAGACCCAGGCCTTAATTTGCCTGAGTTATATCTCAGAATCGCGGTCGTATATACTTAGTTTTGTATAAAGATTCAATCGTTTAACGCAAGAGGCGAAGAAAAAGTGAGAATTTTTTGCACTGGTTGTTTTGTAGAAAAATTATCAAAATATGGACCTTCCTCTCTTTAAATCGTATCTCTAAGCAGTTTCGTGTGTGTCAGACGTCGACAAAACAATGTTCGATAAGAAGTTAAATTGGCGTCACAAACGCAATCGAAAGAAACTGAGAATCGTGAGACATTGTCCAGACATCTGTCCATCTGTGTCTTTCGTGGACAAACAATCTCTGGCGTGTAATGTACACTTGGGATATGTATGAAGTATGAAGTCCGCAGGGACATCAATGAGTTTTTGAGAAGAATTAGACTTAGAGAATATTTTTATAATGATGATGATGATGTAGAAGAGAATTTCTCTGAGGCCCCAGCATTTAGAAAAAAGTCTACTTGGCAACCCAATAAGTATAGAGAATTAGCCATAGAGGCATATGCAAAGTCCTTAGCGGATCAGATTATTACTGAGATTCATAAAACTAAGAAATCATATAGTAATTTGTCAGCCGGGTAGCGCCAAGCATTAAAGAATCTTAAGTCATACCAGGACATAGTAATTAAGGAAGCTCATAAGGAAGGTTCAGGGGTTGTCGTAATGGATAAGGCAAAGTACATACAGGGGTCAATTTAATAATTAAAAGAAACTTCACTTGTAATTTTTACACGTGTAAAGTCCAACTTGTAAATACAAGAATTTAATAAAAGAATTTTCTACTTTGGAACTTACGCGTGTAGCAGGAGTCAGAGACAAGAGTAAATTACAATTGTAGCCCTAAAATTGTAAACTCCGCTGGAATGCACTTGTAGGTTACAAGTTTACAATCTAATTTCTCTGCTTTAATCTACGTTAATGCATACTCTAATCGCAGGTTTATTAATTCCAAAAGATGAGCGAAAGCGTCCTCAGAGAGACGAAAATTCACCCGAAATTCCCTTGGATTTTCCGTGTCTAACAGCCGCCTTTCTTCGAAATTCCTAGGTTGCCGGATATTGGATGCCTCAGCAGCTCGTCGAGTTCTTCTTTGCTAGCGGAAAACACATTTTGTCACAAAAATAAGCTATTTTACAAGACGTACCCAATGTTTACAAGTGACATGCGACTTGTAATTTGCACTTGTGATTTACAAGTTGGACTCTTGTAAAAATACAAGTCAGACTCTTGTAAAAGTTTTATTAAATTTGATACTTACCATATTTTACACGTGTAGCGCTACACCTGTAATTACAAGTCGGACAGAAGATATTGCAGACCTGGCGAAGTTGGTTCTCACTAACAACAATTTGGTTTTTAATGGAAAACACTATCTCCAGACTCGAGGAACTGCTATAGGACCTAAGATGGCCCCATCTTATGCGAACATTTTTATGGATAAGTTGGAGAGAGAAATATTAGATGGGAGTCCAGCAAAACCTCATGTGTGGTGGCGTTACATTGACGATATAATTATGATATGGACAGAGGGCGAGGAACGGCTAGTGTCTTTCTTGGAATATATGAACACTGTTCACCCGACCATAAAGTTTACTTCTGAGAAGTCTTACCACAGTGTCAACTTCCCTTGATGTCACTGTAATGCTTAACAACGGAATACTTTCTACGGACCTCTTTACAAAGCCAACAGATAAGCACCAGTACCTCTATCATATCTCATGTCACCCAAGCTCCTGTAAGAAGGGAATTTACAGTCAAGCACTGAGGTTGCGACGGATATGTTCTGAAGATATATATTTTGACCGTCGTTCCCAGCAACTGAGTGATTTCCTCGTATTACGAGGATAAGACAGGAGGATTGTGGACAAGGAGATTAGACGAGCTCGCCGAATACCAAGGGAGGACACAGTGCGTGACCATATAGTCGGACCTCAAGCGTCACCCGAGACTTCCAAATATCGGGGAGATTCCACAGGCTGCATCCTGTCCTTTAGTCTTCCGAGGCAGCGTTGTTCTAAAGCAATTTCGGAAGTACCCATGGTAGCTTACCGTAAACCAAAAAGCCTTAGGGATATACTAGGTCGTGCAGAAAATATATAATTAAGAATGAAGTAGTTAATAAGGGCTGTCATAAATGCGGTAGTGTAAGATGTAAGGTTTGTGATTATATCACTGAGGACACGAGGTTTACGAGTAAGGTAACGGGCCGGGCCGGGACGATGTTATTAATTCCGAGCTGAATTGTAACTCAGAAAATATTGTCTATCTCTTGTCATGTAAACGTTGTGAAATGCAGTATGTAGGCTCTACTATAAGCTACTAACAGGTTTAGAACTAGGTTTAATAACCATAAGAGCAGACTTAATGCAATGAGGAATCTTTCTTTGGAGGCCAGATCTAAAGAGGAGCTGGTGTACCAACACCTTTTTCTTGGAGAACACCGGGGTTAGATGATGTAGAGCTAAGGATCATTGATAAGGGCCTAAGCGAGGTTTTACTCAGGGAAAGGGAGGCCCAATGGGTATATAGACTAAGGTCACTCAGCCCATTGGGTCTAAATGTAGACGATTTCTTTATTAGAAAGAAAGGAAGGTGATTCAGTTTTTAAACATTCTTGCGCGCTCTACTTTCTTGAGCGCGCGACGCGTGTAAATTACCGTTATAACCGTTAGCTTCTTACGAGAGATTGTAACGTTATTATACTGTGACTCTGTTGTACTGTGTTTTTCCTCAGTTGCCCTGAGGAAGGTTTTTGAATAAAACCTAAATATTGGCAAAGTTCATTTTCCAGTATGAGTTTATTGTATACGGTTTTTCTGGTTTTTACTAATATGAAATTTACTCAGTTTTTTGCAGTTGTCTTTAGAATACCCGAACACCTATTTGCATGTTACTGAATAACAATTGTTCCTTTTGTTTTCATAAGCCTCGTCCTTTAAAGCATCGAGAGATATGTAAATAAGTGGCCCGGTATTTTTAAGTTGCTTCTTATCTTGTAAATGTTATAACGTTCGTCAGTAATTATATATGGCTATGGCTTTATACTAGTAATTTAACAATTAAGTGAAGTGTTTAATTTGTTTTTACACGTTTCGTATTCTCCTTCAACAAAGTAGGAGATCCTTATCTAGTAAATAACTATAAGAATACTGCTTTTTTCAGTATTAAAGCTAGAGAAAACATTCATGATCAGTCACTTTGTATATAATTAGTTTTGAATGTTAGAGAAAATTAAGTGTTTACATTACAAAATATGTCGTACCATTAGGTTTGTATAGTAGTAACGAAAAATAGTCCTATGACAAGGCTTTACATGATTGTGGTTTTTTGTTTGTTTGTTTGTTTGTTTGTTTGATTGTTTGCCGGCAAGAGTTTCATAAAGTGTAATCTTGGAGAAGTCCCGGGAAAGTCGTGTAAATACAATAGTTATCAAAAAAATGAAAAAGATTTTCATCTCTTGCTTTCCTGGGTAAGTCTATGTATTCTGCGTGCTTTGCAATTTCTTCGCTTCACTCAGTTTCCCAGTTCTCGTTCCCAGAAAAAAGACAGTAAAGTCGTTCCCAGGTTCCTTTTTTTTCATAGAGATGAGGAGGAACCTGAGAACGAGGCCAACCTGCCTCCTGTCTTTTCCAGTCGCAGCGAATGAACCTCCTCCACCCACCCCCCCCCCCCCCCTGTGTTTTTCAAGGTCCCCAACAGGAGAATAAAACTAAGTAATAGGTGTAGTACTCGAACCGTGCGCGAATGCAATCGAGGTCGATTAAATGTCAACCGTGTTTGGTTTTTTTTTTCTGTTTGATTTGATTTCGACAAACCGAGCACGGCAATCGTCCTAAATTAGAAATGCAACCATGTTCGAATGATAATTTGTAGTCGGTTATTGGTGTTCGTACTCGGTTGCCCAGAAACGGAAAGGAAAACTGGTATTCGTACTCAGTCGCCCAGAAACGAAAACTGAACCGTAAGCATTTCACACTGAGTTCAGACAGCGTGTGTTTCAGTCGTTTGCTGGTTTTCATGCAAAATGAAATCAGCAAAACTTGTAACTCTCTTCCTCGGCTGCTGTTGGATCTTTTTTGAAGGTATGATGTGGTACAATTGGATACTTAACAATAAGCTGTACTAGTGTTACGTAACAATAAGTTGTATTAGTGTCAAAGAGCCGGACATTTTTAATTATTAACAAAAATTAATGTTACCGTATTGCTGTACATATCGCTTGTCTTTGACACGTCTAAAACCGCCTGATTTAAAAGTCACAATTTTTTTCATTTCTTTCTTTTTTCCTTTCTTTCTTTTTTATTTCTAATATTATAGTAATCGTGTAGTAATAGTAGTTTTTGCTCTACCCGCCTAAATTAGCCTTTGCTATTTGCGGGTAGAGCAGTATTTATGTAAATTTTGTTAACCCTTTGGATCCTAAGGGGGTACGCAGCAACAGGATACCTATATAATCAATATGGCCATTCATATCTACCACTAAAACGGGCTAAAATTTTCCACAGTCCATGCATATTTGTTCAGTTGTAACAGATTGTAATGTGGGTTGCCGTGTAATTTTCTTTTTATTATATAGACAAGAGTATTTTTGCACAAACAACAGTGTAAAAGCGGGAAATGACGTCATCGATATCCTCACTAGTGAGGATATGGAAAATACGCTACTCGAGTTCCGGATATAGTTTCGTATGAACTTTACGAGTGGTCTATTTTTCACTAAAACACTCTTGTTTATATAATAAAATGGCTTATTGGCCGAGCATGTCCGTTCTCTAGGACAGTCTTCTTCTTCTTCTCCTTCTTGCGAATTTAGTAAAGAAAACGCTTTTTGCTGATGACACGTCGATTTTCCATAGTGGAAGTGCGGGGAAAGAACAGGAACGGCATTATTTACGACAGACGAAGATAGTTTCTAGAGCTAGGTGTCTGTTGTGGTCAAATAAAACGGTGTCTCTTCAACAAATGAAAAACGATTACTTAGGCCGAGTTTGGTGATATGAAATGAAGGTTTTGCTCATTGAGTTAGTACTGACAAATATTGACAGTTAATGGCACGTTTAATTAGACGGTCACCTGACTTTTGCACTGAATGCATGAAAGATTTGTTTAAGGTATGGGGGGATTAAAATAAAAGAAAAGAGGTAATGGTAAAAAGTAAGAAATGAACAGGATTCGTCAGGCTTCAAAGATGGATCGTAGCCTGTGATTAATCAAACTAGATCGTTTGATAAGGATCATTAAAAAACAGATCACTGATGAAAAACTACTGATAATCCTCGATTAAATGTCCCGATCGGTCCTTGGTCAGCAGGGTTCCTTGTCTATGGAAAATGCCTCGCTCATTAAGTTCGTGCGAGTTTGGGAGACTTCTAAAACGTATCCACATCGGTATTATCAACTTTCGCGTCACAAATTCAGTCAGTTGTGGTTCTCTTTCAAAGCACGAAAGTTAAAACGCGAACAATTAAAAAGATGAAATTTCTTGCATCAGGATGTAATAGATTTATGGAGGAATTGTTTATGCAGGACAGGTGACTTTTATCCAAAGCATAACAATTGTAAAACATTATTGGATATTGTGTACTGATACCCATTAACTTTTAGAATAGTTTATGTTAGAGATGCTAAATGAATAATTTAAACAGGAAAACAGCATCACTGTAAAGATTGTTACGTGCCCTAGCTAGCATTTTACACTGAGTTAAGAAAGCCGCGTCAATTTGCTGGTTCTACTACAAAATGAGACTAGAAAACCTTGTAACTCTTTTCCTCATCGGCTGCGGTTGGATCTTTTCTGAAGGTATGATTTTCCACAGCTGGCTGTTTATAAAGGCTTACCAATTTTCTCGTACCAGTTTGAAGGGGGGTCGTAGATAATTAATCTGTTCCGTCTGTAAAACGTCTCTAGTATCGGTAATTGGCCGGAGTTTGCTATGCACTAAGACCTTACCTGCTTTTACAGGCTTTGATGTAGATTGTTTGAAAACCTTTCTCAGCAGAGGACAATGCAGATGTTTCAGTATTCACTGATGAATAATTAGCTCCTAGTAATCAGAAATACAAATGCTAAACGATTCATACGCCAATAACATTTACGATTTGAGCCCATGAGAAAACTCGAGATAAAAATGAAAGTTTTACGATAGTCCGCTTGGAGGTCTTCCTTTATCGATGTAAAAAGAAAGGCTTCCTTAGGTTTAAGATACTGAATAATGACGAGCTCTCCTCGCTACTGTTTGCGGCCGTTCTTTGTGTTTACTTAACCGCCTGCTTCGAGCCGCTTATGTTTTCCGTCGTTTGATCAGTGCCCGGGGATCGGTGGCGTTGAGCTATTTAACGAGAATGCAACCTTAATTCTTTTATTCAAAACTTATTCTTTATGCTTTACTTTAAATAATATATCCAAAGAGGTCGACAAAAGGCAAGATGTCTTCACAGGCTTACCATCCTCTGTTTGTGTTGCGGACCTGTGCTACCTGTATATTAATGGCCGCTTCGGTTGTGTACAAAGGATTTTGTGAATACGATAAAAAGGCTTTTTGAACGGAAGAAAGTCAAACAAAAACGCTTAGAAACATGAACACTGTGTTAATGAATGTTATTATGTGCTTGGTTTGTCGATTTAAAGCTCCGGGAGGCATCGCAGCGCAGATGGTGATAAAAATAAATTAAAATGGTGAAATAAATTTTATTATCATTCACGTTATTTTATCCGGCGTTTTAATTGGCCGAGAGGCCATTACGTCACTGCAAATAACTGCCTACGAATAATTGTCTGCTCATGCGCATTACGGTGCGAAGTTGTTTTGCTGCGAATAATTCTGCTCGTGCGCAATTGAGTCACCTGTTCAGAGCTCAAACTCAAACGCCGGCAAGTAAGCCATTAAAGTGCGGAACTTCTTCGATTTTTGACTAAAAAATTTGAAGAAAAAAGTGTGAATCTTCCTTTTGAACATTGTACTTTTTGGCAAATCAGTTGATGTATTCGTTTTAAAGCAATTAATTATTGGCGAAAGCGGAATTTACTAATTCTGTATTTTTTGTGCAGAATATTTAAGTTTTGAACGAAATGAAAGCGTGCACTTGGTGTAGGAATAAATAATTGTGAAACAAGCGTGCTGGTTAAATGCATAAGCACATTGTCTTGTTGAATGATAAAACAATTATTAAACTCGATTTCGAAAAATATCGTGATTTGTCAGTGTCTCGCAGATCAATTACTTGCCTCTGCCTTCGGCATCGGCAAATAATTGATCTACTCGCCACAGACAAATCACGATATTTTGCTCAACCTCGTCCAATAATTGTTTAATATTTCCTACAATTTGCACGTGTTTCTCATGTGCCAAACAGGCCGCTTGGGACTCGCGAGTTCAAATTTACATCGAAAACTGCATTCCTGAGATGCCTTTGAGTAGGCAACTTGTGCAGATCATAGGCAGAAACAAATTTTCCATCAGATTCGAAAGTTTGTGCTGGATTTTAAGGGTCAGTTCGCGGACTCGAATGAGTCAAAATCAGGCCAAATCAAACTACGAAGACTGTTGTTTCGGAAACCGGGATTCTTTTGTCAAAGGCGCAAGGTTAAGTGTATTAATTTTGGCGAAATCCCAAGCCGGTCGGAAATTTGAGGTTCTTGAAGCTGCATACCTTGTGAGTATATATACATTTATAGAGCAGGTCAAACTTCAAGTTTCTAAAACCACCTCCCGGAGCTTTAAATCGACAAACCAAGCACATAATAACATACATTAACACAGTGTTCATGTTTCTAAGCGTTTTTATTTGACCCGTTCAAAAAGCCTTAGTTATCGTATTCACAAAATTCTTTGTACACAACCGAAGCAGCCATTAATATACAGCTAGCACAGGTCTGCAACACAAACAGAGGATGGTAAGCCCTTGATGTCTTAAGTCCATTTTCATTCGTTGCCACTGAATACTCTAATTTTACCGTTCGCGCCCTATTATATTTGCAACTTAAATTAAACAAGTTGATTTCGAGCATGTTTCTTGACATACACTTTTCACACACTATCATCCCCCAGAATAAAAAAGTGAAAAACTGACGGTTGTTCCGAAAATGCGGGGTCTGGGTGCGGGATGCGGGGTGCAGGTTGCGGGGTAATAAAAAAAGAAACGAAAATTACAATTAAAAAATAAATAAATAAATAAATAAATAAATAAATAAATAAATAGGCAGCGTCTAGATACCCGGCAGCCGAGTACGGATCATGACTAAATACCCAGCAGTCCGAAATTTTTGAAGGATTTCGACGGAAAGGCTTTTTCTAACGTTTTGAAAGTTTCTATATTTTATTATGGTTCTGTAGATACGAGTTTTCCGCACTTGTGCATACTACAAAATGCGACGTTTGCAACACTTAGAATTATTTGTGGCTACACCTGCCAGCTGTCAGAACGCACAGAATTTGGACAGAAATTCTCATTCAAACTTCCTGAGAGCATTCGAAGTTTGTTTAGAATTATCAAGCGATTTAAAAGACCAACTTAGTTTTGTTGCTGACGAATTTTGTGAGCTTGTGCGTACTAATAAAAACGCTATGTTCGCGACACTTTTTGTGACTAGATCCGCCACTACCGCCCGGCCCGCCAGACCCTCCAGTCAGAAACACGCAGAATTTAGACATAATTTTTCATTCAAACGTCGTGGGAGCCGCGTGATTCGAAGTTTGTTTAGAATCACCAAGCGATTTAAAAGATTTATTTGGTTTTGTAGTTGGGGAATTTTCCGGGCGTGAGCGTATTAGAAAATAGACTCTCTGGTCAGGGAAACAGTGAAGAAAAGGAAAGAGCCAAAAGAAAAAAAAGACAAAGGGCGAGAACGAGCGAAGAGTCTACGCTCGGCTTGCTTCTCTCGCTGATTTATTTTCGCGCTTTTCCCTACTGCATGAAGGCTAACTAGAAAAGCGCTAGCTTGCTTGATCCCTGTGACCCTGTCTCACCCGAGCCGTCACGCAACCATAGTGAAAATTGTCACAGATGCTGTCAGAGTTGTTATTTCAATATCACTGAAACTTTATTTCAGTAATTTGAAAAATGACTTTGAAACCTCTGAGCCGCGGTGAACTGCCGAGCATTTACCATTTCAATATAACTGCACCCGGCTGCCGGGCATGTAGACACGCCTGGCACTCTGGTTTCCGACAACAACTACAACAATTTTCTTCATTCGCGTGACTATATTAAAGTTCTTACAGTATTGCAGTTGCATACAAATCAACAAAAAGAAATAATGATGTAATAAGGAGATAACAATCAAGTTACAGTGTGAATTGATAATAGATTATTGCGTAAATTTAAGCATCAATTGAATGTTTAACAAAATAATTATCAGAATTCATTAATTCTTTGTAGCTTTCAATGTAGATAATTGTTATGTATTTCATAGGTGGTACTCTAATTTCCTGTAAAGTCTGTCTCTTAAAATTCGGAGAATTATCCAGGTTTTAGATAGAGTCCGTGACAATTGTCACTACACTATGGTTGCGTGACGGCTCGGGTTAGGGATCAAGCAAGCTAGCGATTTTCTAGTATGCTCAAGCTCGGAAAATTCCCCAGCTACAAAACCAAATTGGTCTTTAAAATCGCTTGGTAATTCTAAAGAAACTTCGAATACTCCCACGACGTTTGAGTGAAAAATTATGTCTAAATTCTGCGTGTGTCTGACTGGCGGGCCTGGCGGATCTAGTCACAAAAATTCGTCAGCTACAAAACTAAATTGGTCTTTTGAATTGCTTGATAATTCTAAACAAACTTCGAATGCTCCCAGGACGTTTGAATGAGATTTTCCGTCCAAATTCTGTGCGTTCTGACTGGCGGGTGTAGCCACAAGTAATTCTAAGTGTCGCAAACATAGCATTTTGTAGTCAGTGTGTAGTATTCACAAGCCCGGAAAACTCGTCAACTCGCTACAAAACCAAAATACTTTTCTGAATCGCTTGGCAATTCTAAACAAATATAGAATACGTTCAAAACGTTAGAGAAAGCCTTTCCGTCGAAATTCTTCGAAAATTTCGGACTGCTGGGTATTTAGTCATGATCCGTACTCGGCTGCCGGGTATCCAGACACTGCCTATTTATTTATTTATTTATTTATTTATTTATTTATTTATTCATTCATTTGTTGGTTTATTATTTATTTATTTCATTATTTATTTATTTTCTTAATTTTCATTTGTAATTTTTTTTAAGACCCCGCAGTCCGCACCCCGCACCCCGACCCCGCGTTTTCGGAACAACCAAAAACTGACCCATAAAAAGGGGCGCTACTTACTAAATCGAATTTGGGTCCACCTTTCAGTTAAGATGTCGTTATTGCCTACATCTGACACTGATTTGAAATTCCGATTGTAAACAAACAAGATCAGCGTGATTAGTTTCGTTTTCGTAATATTATTAAACCGTTTAAGTTTTTTCATACATTGACAAAAAAGAGTGCTTCAAAGTGGAGATGTCACCAATTTTTATAGCACCATCTTAAATTTAAGTAGCAAAAAGACCTGTTTATATTAATGGAATAATGGTCCACTTTTGTTAAAACTAGTCCACTGTTGCACTAAAACTGTAAATAAGTGCCTTTAGCCACGGATGGTCAGGATGAAGACGGAGAGCAACTTCAAAAAAAAAATGGGGCCGCTTTTTTTCAAGTTTTCCTTCGTGTCCAACAAAACTATCATAAACAGAATACGTCTCGTTCTCCTTTCGAGAGTTCACTTCATATCTTCTTCTGGTCAGGCTTTATATAAGAAAAAGATCTTAGTTTTGAATTAATCTGAATTTCGACCCTATGACCAAGATACCCGTGACGTAGCCTCTTTGATGGGAGAGGTTGTTCTTTCTATCGGACGGTTTGAAATAGCCTACAAAGGGATTTTCAGTGATGTGGTTTCTGGCGTTTGGTAAAGCGGGTGCATGGCGAGGGTGACTAGAAAGGTGGATACGTTTTAATTTGTTTTAATACTGTTGAGAATGGCCTGCTACTCTATCAGTTTGAGGCTTAAATACAGAAATATTCTTCTGAAAAATCTCTGTAGAAAATGTAGCCTGCGTAGCAGGCGTAAACGGGGAGGGGAAAGGGGAGCAAGAACGCGGGAGAAAAATGGGGGACTGGGGGCTAGGGACGAGGGAACGCCTGCTACAAAGACACCAATTTTTCATTTCTGCGGCCGCCAGCGGCCGCAAAATTCTGATTGGTTAATTTTTGACAGTAAGTCCTACTGGAATGACGTACTTTGACGAGGACGTACAGTTAGAAGATTTGAACTTGGTTGCAGCAGGTCGGGCCAGGTAGCGAAATTGTCTTGAAACCAGAGCGACAAACGGCAGTTAGTTAGAGCTCTTCTAAAGGGAAGAGATGTTTTAGAGGTTATGATCCTAGAAAGAAGAGCTTTTGTCATTGTCAAAGAAGATTTCAAAAAAGCATTGCACCGTTTCACGCGTGAAAGGCAGTGTAAATATCCCGTTATCGGAATGAAGACTCGCCTTCTGAGAACTATAAATCGGAAAAAGAAGCCCTAAGAAACGCTCGACGCCTTAAACAGTGGAACTAAGTGGAACTAAGAACAGTGGAACTAAGAACTAAGAACAGAGAACTAAAAGCGAAGAAATTATTCTTTGAGAACAGACGGTTGTTTTAAAGAGAAATCTGCCGTTGCAATCTATAAGACATCACTCAAACTGTTGACTTTGAAGGGAATCCATGGTAAAGTAACTTACATTTTTTATTGTAAATTTGTATTGAAATATATTTTGTAATTGTCCGATTCTTCATGTTATGGCTTCCGCGTAACTTTTGAAATTTCAAAACGTTCACTTCGGTCAATAAATGCCGTTCAAAATGTATCGCGGTTCTTCGCTTGCGTGTTTTATATAAGCTTACCTTTCCTAGAAGAGAAAATTGAACGTGTTTGGTTGTCAGAAGCAAAGAGAGGTTTATCTTAATAAATCCTTTTATTTAGAAAAGCTTCGTGTCTCTTATTTCGAAAATAAGCGCAATTGAGTGTTGTTCAATATATATATGTTATTTACCGGCCGGGAGGTCCGTATAGGGAAAAACTGTGCCCGCGGTCTTGAGTACGGCCCTCGGCCTGCGGCCTCGGGCACAGTTTTTCCCTATACGGACCGACCTAGGCAGGTAAATAACATATTTATTTTTTTCCCAACATTTGCGAGTTTGCAGATCAATCTTGAAAGGTTGTCAGAACGCGCGTAAGTTTCACTGAGTCAGATGGCCGGAAACCGTGGAGCGAATGTAATCATAAACACTTCAAACTTTTTTAAAACTTAACTTAAGTGTAATATTTTCGACTAGTAACTATCGTATCAACACGGAAAAGGATGTTTTTCAAGAACAGACACGCACATGGAAAATCCTGCCAGCATAGGGATAAACAACCCAATTAAATACTTATAATTAAGCTTAAGCTTACTAAAAACAGAAACAAAGGACTCAATCGTTAGGAAAGGTTTAATTGCCCTTGCGTAAAAAATGAAAAAGAATAATACTTCGAAAAACATTTCTGTTTAGCCTAATTACTTTCTTTTTACGTTTTGCCTCGTACACTGTACCTGTAAACGTATGTGCTGGTTCTTTGGAAATAAACAATTTAATTATTTAGCGAAATCGTTCGGTTTGATCTCAGTTTTAACCAAAGCGAACGGTGCGCTGGCTTTTAAACTTATCTTCATTTACGACAGATGAAAAAGCAAAATTCCAGTTTAAGCCTGCACAATTTCTTGAATGAAAATATACCGAACCTCGTTAATTTAAGAGAAAAAACTGAAAAACGAAGTCATTAAAGTAAATATCGGAGTCAAAAGGCATTGTGGCGATCGCAATTTAAAAACTAAAACTGCTGTGTTGAGTGAATTCAACAACAAACTCACCAACCGCCATGCTAAGCTACACAAAATTAAAACGAGTACTTGCCTTTTGAAGGTATTTCAAGGTCTTTAATTCCCCCCCTTGTTGAATTTTCCATTTACAACACACACAAGAATTTTGACTTGCCAAAAAAGTCGCATCTTTGAGCCGTAAATAAAATAATTCTCGAATTCAACCGAGGTATGTTGTTTTTCAACTTTCATTCAATGGTCCATGACAAAACCGGTCCGGATAGGAAAAAACTGGACCGGCGGAACGCGCGTCAACAGCCAATCAAATTCAAGGATTCCGGATTCCGGACCGGAAAAATGCTTAAGAAAAAAATGAAACTTGTTATTATATGGCAAGCAATTCTCCGGTCTAAATCGAGTGTTCTGATTGGTTAGTTTTCGGTCGGGATTTTACAGTACGGACCATTACCATGGAAACAGTCCTTTTTGGATAATTTTTTTTTCCCGCTCCCGCTCCCGCAAAATTCAAACTGTGTAAAATGCAAGAAGATAGAAAAAAGGAAAGGTTTGGAGCTGGTACAAAACAAATGAGCGAGGTAAACACGTCTGTTTAGAAAAAGCGCTCTTCAATTAACTTTACCGACTTTTTGATATAAGCAAAAGATTCGCCGGCAGTGAATCAAAAAGCATGGCCAACGCTCTTCAGTTGTGTGTGTGTTTATTGTTTTTTTGTACGGCTATAGACTGTAAGCTGTACAGAGCCGAGTAAATCGGCCAAGACTTAAACAATAATTATTAAAATTCAGCATTAACAAAAGAGTACGTTTCTCACAAGAAAAAAAAATGAAAACTGCAAAACAACTAGCAAACGGCTTTCATCGGCAACTGTAAATCGAAAGGAAACGATCACGTTCTTGTCTAGTTTAATATTGGCCATCGCTTCAGTCAGCGCTTTCCACAAGAACAAATTAAAGCTACACGTACATGTATTAAACTAACAGTGTACCTTGATTCCTCAGCGAGAATTTTGCTCTTGTAGTGGACATCCTTGAAAATAATTTTAGCTTGTTCACAATTCCACTCTTGCTGTAGCTCGCGCTAAAAACAACTTTGTTAGGTGCGACGAAAATTTGCTCTCAGCATCCACAAAGTCCTCCATAAGCCACTGAAGCAAACAACTTGCAGTATTTGATGGAGAGATAATTTCCATTGTCTGTTTTTTTTTTAAGTTCGAGTGTTCCTTTGTTCACATTACAGACTACAGAGACTAACACGCTGCCACAATTTCCAGTTTGAGAAGCACGTTTGTGAGATTTTGTCGCGGCCTTTTCATTATTCTTCTTTTTCCCGAGTTGTCTCCGCCCATAACGAAGAAGTATTTTCAAATAAAACTATCTTGTGTTGTAGAGGACGACGAAAAACTGACACATGTAATAGAAGCAGAGCAGTTTTCATTCTCGAGCCACGCAATCAAACTGATTCGAAAGCCAGTTAAAATCGCTGGCTTACTACTTACTAACTTCACTTGCTCGGGACCGTACTGGGGAATATTGGCCCTCGGTCGTTTTTGTACGGACCTCGCTGCGCTCGGTCCGTACTGCCACGACCTCGGGCCAATATCCCCCAGTACGGCCCTCGCGTTCAGTTAGTAAGAGGTTATTCTTTGATTGGAAAAAAATTCTCATCCTAACTTTATTTTTAGACGCTTCATTAAATTCCTGCGTGCACCTGAGTCATGCAGAAAAGCGCGCGCCTGTTATTGATTGGTGGTTACATTGACAGTTAACTTAATCGGCTGGATTACCTGAAAATCGGTGGGTGGAGATGAAAAAATAGGGGTCTTTGTAGCAGGCGTTCCCTCGTCCCTAGCTCCCAGAACCCATTTTTCTCCCGCGTTCTTGCTCCCCTTCCCCTTTCCGTTCCCCGTTTAAGCCTGCTACGCAGGCTATAGAAAATGGTAGGAAATATATCGCAATTCGTGGTGTAATTTTTTTGAATTTCTTTCTTGTCTACCATTCTTGTAATTTTTTTGTGTGTGTGGCAGACCTGAATAAATAAAATGAGTAAATAGATAAATACTTTGCCTTTACACAGGTCCAGTGAGCTAAAATTGTAGGCACTGAAAGACGAGCAGTTTTTAAACTGCAGAGCTTTGTTGTAACCTGGAAAAGAAAGTCTTAACGTAACACGTAATTTATTAATTCCTCCGGCTGACAGTGTGTTTGATACAAATGGATACTGTATCCTTTTATGTGATTGAAAAACACCTGCTCAACTGTCTAAAGAAATAAACATTTTACCTTCAAGCAACAAAATGACAAATAAGAGACCTTCCATGAATATGGATCTTGCGGTTTGTTTACTTCTTACGTGCAACTAGCTTTTGTGCTAATTGTTTAAGCTCCGTGAATCAACATAGACTGAAATTTAAATTATTTCAAATACATCCAATTTTTCCTGAACAATGTATTTTTTTTTCTTAGAGCCCTATCTGGCGTTAGGAGAGAAATAGTCGGGAACATTTAAACTTATGGACATTAGCCTTGGAAATTTCAAATCTACCTTTGTTAAACATGGTTACTGTGTTAATAAAAAAAAAACAGTGAACAAATTTTTTTTTTCAATTTGGTATTTTCGTACATGTAACTACTACCCATCGAAAGAGAGTTCAAACGCTGGAAATGCAAACAGAAGGACTGTCGGATTCATTTAGTGTTTTTTTGCAAATAATTCCTCGTGTATTTTCTCTAGCTATTGCAACTTACCGTATTTTCTTGATAAAACGCCGGGTTAAAATAAATGCCCGATTTACAGGGCCGGGTTTAAAATAACAGCACCCGGCGTTTATTCGGGGTCCCGGCGTTAATTCGAGATGGGTATATTAAATCAGGATTATGTGTGTAACTGTATACTAGTTCTCTTTCTACCATTATATTTAAATTTTATCCACTGATAACTAAAAAAGATGAAACAAACGACGCATCAGGTATCGTGTTAACCTCTTTTAAATCATGGTAACTTTTCTGCGGGCTTGTCCATCAAGCGAGGATCGTCTCGAGGGTTTCTCCAGCAGTGAGCTGATGGAGCAGGAACCTCGACACCACCTTTTTTTCTAAATTGCTTGCATGACGTTTGCTGTCGAGCAGTTGCCGATACACTTCCTGCATGTTTTACGGAGAAATGTAACGTTGTAAATGACTTACCAGCTAGATTCACCAGGATAAGACAAATTTGGTGACATTGTTTCACATTTTTCAACGTTTTTGTTGAAATTTGGTTCTTAATTCAATAAACCTCCAGTACTGACGATAAAAAATAAATGGCTGAAAAATGCACTTAATCAATAAACGCCGGGTCTACGAAGCCGAGTTATAAATAAACGCCCCCTGCGTTTAATCGCGAAAATACGGTATTTCAAACAGAATACGTGTCTTGCAAAAACGTCGCGAAGCAAAGAAATGGTTCACATGCAAGTTCCGTGTATCTTAACTCTTTGCTGGCATGCCTCAAAAAGAGAAGTTTTAAGTTAAATCAAAAGTGTTAAAAAGAGGGTCTCAATGGGTTAACCGTCAACCGGCCTAAAATCTAACCTTCAACTAACATCTAATACTAATAAAGTATAAAGGTTACGTAGAGTACATCTGTTTTGTTCTTCAGGTGCAGCACTGTACTGTAACCTTTGTATGTCAACAAAGTCCTGGACTGACTGCAGTGACCATAATGAGCAACACATCTGTCCAGACGGCATGACAGTTTGCTATAAAACTCACAGAGTCAAGAATAACAGTGGAACGGAAGATCATTTCTATCAGAGAGGATGCGGGGTATTGGAGTTTTGCGATGGGAGAGAGTGCGTGACACAAGGCCAGTGGTGCGAAGTGCATTGTTGTAATAAAGACGCTTGTAACAAGTCGACTACTATAACTCTGAACTACATGACGTGTATAATGATTGGATTACTAACCGCTGCTCATATGATGTCGGCTTAGTTTAGATCTGTGGGCTGAGTACAGCTCAATGCAACCTAACGCACGCCTCTCCTAAACGGACGTCCAGTCATGGTAACAGCCACATACAGACCACATTTTTTAGCTTACAGTTCTTTCCAACCCGTCAGTTTACAGTCTTCACACTAGGGCCAACTAGCAGGCTCATGCAGTCAACTCTTTTTGCTTCAGTTTTTATATCTACGGCAAACTGTACATAAATTTCTTTTAAATAAAAGCTCAGTTGCACTGCAATTTTCGTTTAATCTGTGTTGTTCTTGATTAGCTGTCATTGGAAAAGGTTTTGGGTTTCTACCGTCGAGTGGTTAAAAAGGCAGTTTTGGTTTCAGGGGTTCAGTGTCAGCTAGTACGGTAAGTTCTAGGGCGAGGTGGGGAGTTATCACAGCGATATCTAAAACTTGTACATTGTAAGTATAACGTGTTTGAAACAACTGACCTAATCTCCAAATGTAAGTGCAACGTGTGGGAGAACCTCTATTGACGCCACGCCCCCAAAAAGATTCTTGTACCTTTTAGGGCTCTTAAACAAAATCTACAAGAACAAAAAAAATAGTTCTGTATGTTTGTTTTGAAGTAAATCGCAAAACATTTTCAACCTTAGTTTTGCATAGTAATAGTAAACGCACCGAAAAATAATCAATGCTTTGATGAAATGGCTAGAAAATATTGTTAAAATGTGTCTTTTACTTATTATTTTACACCTAGCAAGTTTTGTTGAAACTGGTGTTAGCGATCTCGAGAACGAATTGTTTTTCTAACATCATTCGCGTAATAATTTTGTTGTAATTTTGCTTTTGCGTATTATAAGGCTAGATAATTTGGTCAATCCCAATCACATGTATTTTGAAATTGCTGTTCGTTGTACTATATAGCTACTTGAACTGAGTCACTGTTGACTGAACACTCTAAGTTAGTATTAACTCTTTCGCTTCCAGAGTCGTATTTTTTTCAGACATTGGAGTCGGGAGACATTGAACCACTTGTGACGTCGTCATTTTCTGAAGACACCAGATTGTTTTGATAAGCAGCAAGAGAGATCCATCCATACGTGTGTCTATTTTGAACATCGACCAAATTCTGACAGAGCTATACCAGAAAAACTTGTCCAATTTTGGGTGCAAAATTGGTGGTAAAATAGGCCAAGTCACCTAGTTGATCAATGTTCCATTTCGAGGTTTTCTTAAGGGCTGAGGCCAAAATTTTCCAGTGGATAGAAAGGGGATAAAGGGTAGAAGATAAAGAGAATAGAAAGGGAGAAGAAGAAGCGAGAAAAAAATTGGAAATGAATCAGTAAAAACAAAAATTTGCGTTAAAGCAAAATGTTGTACAACTTACAGCAGAAGCTGGTTTCAAAATCTAGCTAAACGTTTTTGTGGCAAAGTTTAGTGGCGGTTGGCAACATAGCACTCAAAACACCGCTTTAACGGTAAAAAATGCTTTTTTTCTTTAAAAAGTCGGCTGGCAAAGGGTGAAGGCCTAAATTGCGTTACAATTTTGTGTTATAGCCTTAAAATAATAGTTTTTAGGTGATCATTTAGTCTGCAGTACAGTCGATCTTGAACAGCCTTAAAAATGTCAGGTTGGAAGCCTTAAGAAATTAACGTCTAGTTTTCAGGCTAACGGAAATGTCAGGCTAAGGATTTTTGGCTTTTGTTAGGCTAAAATTCACCCAAAATGTGATTAAAGTTAAGGTCCAATTTTCAAGTTAACGCGACGCTTAAAAAGGTTAAGTGTTAGGCTAGGGATGTTTGACTTTTTTCTGGTTAAAATTCAGGCCATAATTCGGTCAAAGTTACATCGGACATTTTCGTACGGCTTGTACACCCTGTATACTCTAGCACATCCTGAATACCTTGTATACCTTGTATACTGTAGTACACCCTGTATTCCCTTGTAAATATCAGCATCTTGTCAACCGCCGTATGTTGTAGACCCCCAGTATCTTGTACACCCTGTATTCCCTTGTACACCCTGTATTCCTTGTACCTGTATTCCCTTGTATATCCTGTATACTCTTGTACAGAATTCCGGATGATAATAGCATAATGTGCCTACTTTTCTTTGCGCTTTGCTGAAGCGAGATTTCATTTCTGATCAAATTAAGTCCAAGAAAGGTATTGCTACTGTCTGCTTCCATTACTATGCCACTGAAACTGTTGGAGTGTTTTCGTGATTCCTTTCTCCTTTAAATACGAGGACGTTGTTCAGTGGTGGATCCTACTAGTTCTGAAAGAGTTAAGACCTTTTCATACATGCGTTCAAGTTAAGCGCGAGTCGAGTTAATCCCCCCCCCGGATCCGCCCCTAAAATGGCATATTTGAATGTGAATTTCCTGTTTGAAACTTGGCTTGAAAGTTTTGTTTAAAATTGCCGCGAAATATATTCCCGGGTCGAAAGGATATTGTTTGTATTTGCGAGTGTTAAACTTCACTCGAGGCAAAAATTGAATGCATTTTCCTTCCTCGGGCAAACAAGTGCTTATGTGAGTAAAATTTTATGTTTGCCGGAAGGTTTGCTCCTTTTTCCGCAGGTTAGTGCGTAATTCTCGAGATTTTCTTTGAGCAATTTTTGTTTCACAACTAGCATATTTTATTGGAAAGTCACAAATCCGCGTGACTGTTCTAGACTAAGTCAGTTCTGTTTTCTCAATCCAGTTTGCTGTTATTCGGCAGTGCACATTAGCTTGTTTTGACTGATTGCTTATTTATCCAATAACTGAAGAGTCGCTCTGCATATTTTTATCTTCCTTATACTACTATATGTTTTAGCTTCGTCATAAAAAGTGACTGGCATTTCTGTTCCAATATAAAGACTAAAGTTAGATTCTCTGATCCAGTCAAAGCGAAATATCACTAAATTGTGAGTGAGTTAAAAGCATGTTTTGGTGTTAACTTCGTTCCTGATCTCGAAGCCATTTCAACGAGTCTCTAGTTAGAGGTCGAAATTTAAAAAAAGTCATTCAAGTAGCTATAATGAAAACATTTTTTTTAAACATTTTTTAAAACAGTTGGGTGCACTCCTCAAAGCGCCTGAATCATATACTTCGTGGCTGAAAAACTACATACCATTTTTCCCCCGCAATAATTTTTGGGTGCTTGGAAGCACCCGAAAACCTTATTTTTTGAGGTAATTTACACATAAAAATGCCTGCTGCCGGGGCAATATATTATTTATTAGGAGCCATAATCGATTATGGCTCCTGGTTAAAGTAGACATTCAACGCGTTGTGTTGCGAATACCCCGATCCGATTAGCCCTAGCGTCTTTTTTTGTTTATTCGTTTGTAGGCAACGATTTTACATTGGAATTTACATGGGAGACCGTTTGCCAGGTGTACTTTTTTCGAATCCTCCGCCCCCCCCCCCCCCCCCAAACAAAAAAAATCGTTTGGATCGTGAATTTCAAAAACCCGGATTCAGATTTGACCTGAAGAATCCACTCGAAGTGTGGATTCTTTGGATTTATGATCCATTTTTGGATCTTAGAAAGAAAACGCAAAATTTGTTTTTAGGTTCAAGAATCGGGATTTGGATTTTACCAAACAAACGCAACCTTTAAGTGTGTTTTCATGAGAGAATGATGGACTTGCAGTGCTTAAATTTTGTTATTGTATGAAGTATATCGAATTATGAATATATGAAATTCATATATTTGAACTGCAGAATGAAGAAGTAAATGTAAAGAAGATCCTCGCAGTTGTTAGCGCAACTTATGCAGTTGCGAAGCCTGAAAGGCTTTCTTTTCGCAACTGCATAAGTTGCGCTAACAACTGCGAGGATCTTCTTTACATTTGAAGTATATCAAGTTAAGACAATTTGAAAAAATTAATAATAATACTTCTTTAAGTGCTTAGTTGACATGTCGAAACTCTTTAATATTTAATTGTTTTTTTTTTAATTTAATCGTCTTTTGTTTGTTCAAACATCCTGTCTAAATAAACATTCAGAGTTTTTTTAATAAACTGCTACTTATATAATATCATCACTTGGTTAATAAATGTTAAGTTCACCTTTTAGATCGAACTAATTTTTTGCACAACACTTTAAATGGCGATGGGGTATTTCGCGTTTCGGACATGTTTGGGTGATATGGTTAATTTGATGGCGTGTCCTGCGCAAAACTACTTCCGAGTTCCAAATATCATTATTTAAGGCCTGTCCAAACGGGAAATGTTTGACGATCAAACACGATCAAACATTGTTTGGTCATCAAACATGATGACGTGATACCGAGTGTCCAAACGGCATCAAACATGTTTGATCAACAAGGAGACTTAGCCGCAAGGAACTGGGTCGAGAAGGCAATCGCGCTGTGTTCCAGAAATAAACGGTGCCCATTTTAGATCGTAGAAAGATTTGCCAAAATGAATTGTCGGTCCTACAGGAAGCTTTAAAGACGGCGAAATTAGTTACTCATTGTACAATAGGACAAGTGTAAACAAGGATGACATGGATTGAAGACCAAGTAAGATTGTCAAGTGTTTATGTGTAAAATGCCATCATGTCATAAAATTAAAAATATAAAATTCATTTCATTCCACTTTTGCCTTTGTCCGTTCCGTAGAACAGGCTTAGCTTTCTAAATTTAAAGCCAATAAAATAGATTTCTGAGAAATTCGTGTAGCTGTCGTCATGCTTGCGTGTATTTTGTTTATCGTGTGGCACAAGCTTTCGTGATATCAGTGTTGCGAATACTGTAGTTTTCATCATGGCGGATGGTGTTATTGAGTTGACTGCAGTAAGGGTTAGGCAATGTTTGGCGGCTGCAATGATTATTGAAATGTTAGAAGAGGATGGACGAAGAACAGGAAGACGAGGAAAGACCAGGAGTTGGATTAGAAGAAGGGAAGAGAAGGGATATTTTAACAACATCGTACAAGAGTTGAGGATTGAAGACACCGCGGGTTACAGGGAGATGATGCGAATGACACATGAAGACTTTCTGGCTATATTGAGCCGTATTGAGCCCGATATTACCCCTCGTCAAGTAACTGGTGGCCACCTGCCGAGCGATTAACACTAACATTACGATTTCTTGTACTATTTCATCTCATGAGATATTGTTAAAGCATGTTTTTAAATCCTTTGACTCCTAAAAGTCTGTCTGAGGCCTTAGTCGCCCATAGAGCCAGAGCTCATCCCGGTTTCCGTAGCATAAAGGAACTAGGAGTATTGCTACTCCCCCCTGGATGGGATGCTAGTCCATTGCAGGGTTATCCCCTAGGGTGGAGAGAGGCACTGTGAGAGTAAAGTGTCTTGCCTAAGAGCACAAGGCAGCGCCCCAGCCAGGCCTTGAACCCGGGCCATTCATTAGCCCACTGCTTTTCCCGGCTACCTACCTCTCTATAAATACAGAGGCAGATCTAGACCCTTGAAATACCTGGCATCAAAATTTACAACCCAAAAAATACAAGACTTAAATACCTTATTCAATTGATCAGAAATTTCTTATGCACTTAGCTGAAAAAAGTTCAAGTGAAAATTTTTCTGATCCCCTAGCACTGATTGCAATGCAAACCTAAAACAAAAGGTTTGCTTGGACCCCCCAAAAATATGGGTAGTTTTTAAAGACCTAAAAAACATATGTGACAGACAGATCTCTTAACCCAAAAGAATACCAAGCGCGAAAATTTTCAACCCCCCAAAAATATGTCAGACCCCCCCCCCCCTTATCGTGTATACTTCAAGTACCGGTACCCCCTGGGGCATGTCCCCTCCTCATTCCAAGGATGATTCCCCCACCCCCGACAGAGTAGAAGGCCTAGTTCTCGACACCTTAATATATAATATAATAATTCCATGTACAAAGTTATGATGCTGTAAAATTGGCACTCTTAATATTTCAGGCCTAAAACACCTTAATATATAATACAAGTAATTTTTTAAATATTTCAAAATATTAAGATCTCTATTTACAAAGTTATGATGCTGTAAAATTGGCATTCTTAATATTTCAGGCCTAAACACCTTAATATATAAATTATATAAATAATTTTTTAAATAATTCAAAATATAAAGATTTCCATTTACAAAGTTATGACACTGTTAAATTGGCACTCTGAATATTTCAGGCCTTAACACCTTAATATATGATATAAATAATTTTTTAAATATTTCAAAATATTAAGATCTCTATTTACAAGGTTATGATGCTGTAAAATTGGCACTCTTAATATTTCAGGCCTAAACACCTTTGTATATAATATAAATAATTTTTTAAATATTTCGAAATATTAAGATCTCTATTTACACAGTTATGATGCTGTAAAATTGGCACTCTTAATATTTCAGGCCTAAAACACCTTAATATATAATATATATAAATTTTAAAATATTTCCAAAAATATAAAGATTTCTATTTACAAAGTTATGATGCTGTTAAATTGGCACTCTGAATATTTCAGGCCTTACAACCTTAATATATGATATAAATATTTTTTTAAATATTTCAAAATATAAAGATTTCCAATTGATTAAATATAAAAACCGATGGCAAGACTTTCAACTAAGTGGCGTTTTTGTTTTACATGTATTAAGTTAAAAACTGTGATACTGGGGAGTCTGGCTAGACTGTAGCATTCCCATGTATGAAGAGCCTGAGCTGCATTCATTTGGAGAGTACTGAGTAAAGCCAGGTGTCTGGGAATGCCCCCCAAGTTCCAGTTCAAACAAAATGTCACTTATACGTTTCTCCGCTATTATCCTCGTTTTTTTATCAAAGTTCGCCAGTTTTTCTGCTACGTACAGGGAAAAATGGCATTGCTTTTTTACTTGTGGACTCGGCAATGGTTCTTTGAGGACGTTCAGGCATCTGTCCAACACTTCTTGCTTTTTCGTCATAAGCTCCTTTTCTGCTTTTCTTTTGGAAGGTTTTGTTGGTGTTGGTTTTTGGTCGGTTACCTGGTTTTCCTTGTCATTTTCTTCGTCGTCGTCTTCTACAGGTATCGCGTCCTGTCCTTC